>JAZKJV010000921.1:0-460627 GCA_037367405.1 Ottelia alismoides | reverse complement strand
TATTTTTTTTCACAAGGAAATAACTCCCCTTAGGCAACCCCTGTAACCCCACTTCGTATTCTCCATCTTCCCCACTCCAAAAAGCCCTAACCGACCACTCCTTGATACCCACCCAAATCTCCACCAAATTCGAGTTTCTTGGGCTCAAATTAAAGCTGAGAGGAAGGAGCTTCTTCTCCACCAGGTACATGTTGAATCCAAGGCCAAGCTTGGATCGAAATTGGTGATAGAAGATTTGAGTTGCTGCTGTTCTTGAGCAGTTCTGGAGCACTGTTTAAAGGTACAAATATACCCCTATCTTGCTGCCATTAAGTGGATTTAAACCACCTAAAAACTCAGATCTTTGGTTGAGCATTTGTTTTGGATTTTGGTGGTGATAAAATGGGGTTTTGTGGCTTCTTGTGGACGAAATTTGTGGAATTTCCAGATCTGTTCATACTTAATAAATCCGAGTTTTTGGCCTGGTTTGGGGGACATTCTTGAGCTATTTTATGGGCATTTGATTGCTGTTATATCCTCCATCAATTTGGTTTTAGAGCCATGCCTTTAGTTTAGGTTTTAGTGGTGGTTTTGGGGGAGAACTGGCTGCTGTTCATATGGCAGTTCTGTCGAGTTTTCAGAATCTGTGATCTTCTTTGTATTCGTGTTATGCATGATTTTTGGGATGATCTTAAGAACCATTTTCGTGGTTTTGGTTGCTGTATGAACGGGAGTTATAAAACCCATGAAATCCATGCCTTTAGTTTAGGTTTTAGTGGTGGTTTTGGGGGAGAACTGGCTGCTGTTCATATGGCAGTTCTGTCGAGTTTCCAGAATCTGTGTGTCTTCCTTTTAATCCAAGTTAGACATGTATTTTGGGATCTTTCTTGGGTTCTCTTAGGTAGAATCATATGTTGATTAATACTCCATTAAGGTAGACTTAAATCCATGGGGTCAAATACGAAATTGCATGTGATTATAACATCTTAAAGAGGCTATACATGGACGGTCATACTGAAATTTTCAGATTTGTTGTTGTAAATGTTGGCCAATAACTTGCATGATTTGGGAGTCTTCTTTAAATTCCCTTGAGTAGATTTACTTACTGATTATGACCCCAATAAATTGGTTTATGATTCTTGATTTTAAATTTGAAAATTTAGGTGATTAGAAACGTTTTGGATGTTGACATATGCATGTAACTGAATATGTCCAGATCTGTCCATGAACCTTAAGTTAGTGTTTTAAGATGCATTTGAGGAGTTCCTTCATGTTTCCTTGAGTGCAATTACTTGTTGGTATATACTCTTTCATATCAACCATTAATCCATGGGTTTGTTTTAGAAAAATGAGGAGTTTTTGAGGAGTTATTGACTACCTATATGATATCTCCACTGAATGTTCAGATTGGAGATGGTTGCCTTAGGACTAAGAACATACATGATTTTGACAATATCCTTAGACATCCTTTGGTGGATTTGACTATAGATATTTAGGGGATGTAATACACATGAAATCCATGTATTTGGATTGGTTTTGATGAAGATTTTGAGACTAATTTGGTTGCTGTCCATGAACAAAACTGTGACCAAATTCCATTGTAGAGTGCATGTTTAATCAAACTTTTAGGCATCCTTTAATAAGTTTTAAAAACCCCAAGTTCTCATTGATTTCCCTGTATTGAATTGGTATAATGATTTAATCCCATTAAGGAGAAGAATTAAGAGAGGATAAATTGCCTTAAGGTTGCAGACATATACTTGTTGTACACATAGGTCTATGTGTGGAATAGATGCATGATTGGAGCATGTGATACCCTCTAAAGACCCCTTTAAATGATAGACCTTAAAGTAAATTAAACACCTAAATGGTGTCTTTAAAGTCGTGAATTTGGGTGTGAACTTAAAAAGGACTAGATGCCTTGGATTATTATGAAGTATACACACACAATGTCAATGTTTTGGGGTGATAAAAATTGGATAGGGTAAACCTCGATTAGTAACCATGTTAGAGCAAGCCTAGGATAATTGTTACATATAAAGGTGGGCTTGAATCATCTATTATGAAATTTAGAGATTTGGAGATGATCTTAAGGATACATATATATATATAGTACCATACAGGAAAACAAAACTTTATGAACTTGCCATGAAGCAAGTCTTCCTCTAAGAGTAGCCCGATCCTTGTAGGTAATTGTGAATCTTATGGGGGCATAGGAAAGGTAGGCGTTTTCCGTTAAGATAGCCAAGATCATAAGATAGATGTTTCTTCAATAAGAATTTAGAGAGAGACTATCGAACAGGTCAGTATCCCTTACCTAGGATCAGTTAAGGTTCTTATAGAACAAGTTCGAGTCTGCGATTGACTGCTTGTGAATGGGAAATAAATCAAAGAAACCTTAGACACTTAGGGGAAACATGAAAATAACAGAAATGGTGATGTCACATATGATCAGTCATGGAGATTGATGCTCCGACTGTGCGAGGGCGCGGTGACCCTCACCTGAGCGGAGATGAGGTCGCTCAGGCTTGGGTAGCGGACACTGAGAGCATGGATCTAGGATCCCAGTCTTTTTACGTGTTTTCTTCGAGCCGGCTCGGTTTTTTACGCTTCGTTGGGATCCACGAGTTGTCTAGACCATTCCGCTGACCCGTTGGCTTTTCTTTGAGAACCTAGGTTGGGGGTTCTCTGCAGTTAGTTACGAGATCGTCTGGTTTTTACTTAGCTTTTATCCTTCGGGAGTTGAGCAACGAGAGAGGAAGTCGGGTCCGGCAGGCTTACCTCTTCTCTTTCCTGCCTCCAGAGGCGTAGTAGTCGTACTACCACTGCCTTTCCCTTGGACCACACTTCCATTGGAATTGACGAGAGCAGACGAATCCTTTCGGGGGTTTCCTCACCGCTGAGTTTCTTACCTTTCTGCCAGGCTGGTGTCTTGGTGATGGGGTAGTGATCGATTGATATATGACAGTTCACCAATTGGCCAGTTAAGTTATAAATTCCATCTGTGGACATTAAGGATTTAATTACCTTTCCGCCAGGCTGGTGTCCTGGTGATGGGGTAATGGTTAGTAGACACTAAGGATTTCACTTACCTTTCCGCCAGGCTGTGACCTCGTGATGGGGTAAGAGATGAGTGACTTCTCCGCTAGGAGACTAGTGACGACAGTTCCGTTAGTAGAGGCTAACGAGGGTTGGGTGTTGAGAGAGTTGTGAGTACGATTCCTCTTATACACCTTCGTGAGCGAGCTATCACATGTGTCGACCAAGGATCAGTGAAAGTTGAGAGAACAAGTTAGAAGGAGTGTTGGGAACTTAGTTAGGATGCAAGACACCACTGCATGCCTACGGAGGCACCCCAACCCTGAGGCGTACATCATACCTCAGAGTCATAGTGTGAGGTTCAACCTGGACTTTGAAGTCCTATCCGGATGTCGAGGTCCTAAACGGACCAAGACCACAGACTTACTTCTAGGCTTGAGTTGTAGTTGGGTTAGTTCCATTGATCGAGGGAGACACGGTGTGGTAGTGAGCGAGTGTATTCTTGATAGACTTCAGAAAGCAAGTAAATAATTTAAAAGAATCAATTAACCCATTTTTACTTGCTAGCTTCTTTTGTATACTACAGTTACCTTACGGTTTTCTAGCTGTTCTAGTCTGTTCTTACTACTTTTCTTAGTAGAACTGTGTAGAATTTGTACTTGACAACTTTGTGATAGATACTTGTTTGTCCTTTTTTTCTACTTGTGGTAGGCAAGGGCCCAGCGACCGAGTAGCCGACGTAGTTGGGCTACTGTTGTTTCTTTTGGTGCTACACTTTCAGAGCAGGTAGATCCTTTTGGAGCTCATTAGATAGTTGTTAGTTGTGTTCTCTTTTGTAGTCTGATCTTTGGGGTATTTACATGTATTTTGAATGTTGTGGAACTTCTGCATGTTATATGAATGAACTGAAAATGAATGGACATCTTTTTTGTTCAATTCTGGTGTACTATTACTTCCGCTTTTAGTTTTCTTGTGGTTGCTTGCATAGCCAGATTTAAATCTTGTGAATGTCATGTTTTAAAAAGCAAAAAATTTCCTCAGGGTTTCGTAACAATGGATTAACTCTAAGCTGATTAAATAGGCGAATGACGTGTTTGACGGGTAACCTAAGGTCCTCGGGAGGACGGGGTGTCACAAGTTGGTATCAGAGCAGAGTTACCCTGATACACGCATTCACATAACTTAACAGCGAGAGTCATCTGATTTCTCATGAAACCGAATGGGAAAATTTTTTGACATTCATAAGATTTATGTAACTACAAGTCACCAAAACATTTCATTCATATAAATATCCCAAGAGGAGAAATATTACAACTGATTATTTCCTAAAGAGTGCTTAACTATGCTATGATCCGATACAGGGAGGATTAGCATGGCACCACGAGTAGCTCATGATCAGCCAGGAGAGATGACACATGTACTAGCTGCACTAGCTGATCTGCGACAGAGACAGGATCAGATACTTGCCCAGCAGACTGAGATGGCAGAGCAACAGACTGGGATGGAGCTGAGGATGGAGGAGCTGTCTGACTCCTCATACCACCCGTCCAGGGATGAGTCTGCTAGAGCCGAGCATCTGTTCTCTGAGGAGTTTCCCCAGCATTCCGAGGCAGATATTCTGAGGGAGTCAGGATCCGACAGAGCTGAGGTAGGCCAAGGGCCTGCAGCAGGAGTAGGAGTGACAGGGTTTGTTCTTTCTACTGCACCGAGACACCATGACGTCTTCACATCCTACCAGAGAGCGGGAGTACCCAGGTTCCAGGGCACGGGTACGTCTGACGAGGCTGAGCAGTGGCTCAAGACGGTGACGAAGGTGTTCAGGATGATACAGGCACCTCCAGAGTCGTGGTTACCCTTTGCAGAATTCTCACTTACTGGGTTTGCAGAGCGCTGGTGGGAGGCTACTGTGTCCGAGATGGGGCGTGTGCCGACTTGGACAGACTTTGAGACTCACTTCAGAGGCCACTTCTTCTCAGGGAAGTGGAAGGAGACACAACGCAGGTTGTTTGCAGAGCTGAGACAGGGCAGGATGACAGCGCGAGAGTACTTCGTGCGCTACACCGAGTTGTCACGCCACACATCTTCTGCAGCTGCTTTTCCAGATGAGAATCTGGAGAAGTTTGTTCGTGGCATGAGGGAGGATGTTCAGGAGAAGTTGGCAGGGCTGAGACTGACCACCATTGCTGAGGTTATTGATGCAGTAGAGCGGATTGAGGACGTCCGCGAGAGACATTTTGGGATTACTTTTAGACCGCCACCAGTACCACCGAGGTCGTCTGGACCTATTCGGCGGCAGTTTCAGCCACAACGGTCAGCACGACGCTTTCGTCCGACAGGGACGGTTTCTTCTTGCAGTGTTCGCTCGACCCCCACGACTACTTTGGGAGGAGCACTGGCCAGTAGAGGTTTTGAGGCAGCGCGACCATCTGGGTCACAGAGGTTTGGAGCATAGAGCGCGAGACCCGCAGAGAGTGTCGGTCCATCTTCTACGCTGAGTAGGGCGATCAGGTGCTACCAGTGCTAACATATGGGACATGTCAGGTCCCAGTGCCCACAGCTACAGACTCCACCTCCTCCACCTCCACCACGTTCGAGAGCTACCGGGAGGAGCTCCCAGTACAGAGGTCATCAGAGACCAGCTCAGAGCGCAGCAGGATCCAGTGCTGGATCTATACGTCAGGGACAGATTCACGCAGTTACAGCTGAGCAGGTACAGTCCGCGGCCACGGTCGTGAAAGGTATGGTTTTAGTTTCGAGCCATCCTTTTCACTGTTGTTTGATTCTGGTGCTACCCATTCGTTTCTTGCTGTGAGGCTTCTAGCCACATTGGGTAGAGTCGCGGAGGATGTAAATCCTCCATTTCACATTCGAGGGCCTGGCGGACAGTTGTTCGTGATTTCAGAGATAGTTAGAGGGTTACCAGTGTCCATATGCGGTCACGAAATGACTGCGGACTGCCTCCTACTACAGCTTGTTGAGTTCGACATGATTTTGGGCATGGATTGGTTGTCTACACATCACGCCTTAGTCGACTGTTACAGGAAGACTGTTATCTTTAGGATCCCCGGCTTGACAGAGTTCACTTTTGAGGGGACATTGCAAGACTCCGGATGGAGTATATTTCAATACTGAGAGCACAACGATTGGTTGATCAGGGATGTGACACCTTTCTGGCCTTTGTTCAGGAGGTTACAGATAGAGAGTGGATGCCTCAGGACATTAGAGTTGTGTCAGAGTATCCCGACGTGTTTCCTAAGGAGTTACCAGGACTACCTCCAGTTAGAGAGATCGAGTTCGACATCTCGTTGCTTCCCGATACGCAACCGATATCTATGGCTCCGTATCGCATGGCACCAGCAGAGCTGAGAGAGCTGAAGGTGCAACTACAAGAGTTGCTTGACTTGGGCTTTGTGAGGCCGAGTACTTCACCTTGGGGTGCTCCTGTACTTTTTGTTCGGAAGAAGGATGGAACCATGCGGTTATGCATTGATTACAGGCAGCTGAACAAGAGGACGATGAAGAACCGTTATCCTCTGCCACGCATTGATGATCTATTTGATCAACTACAGGGATCTTCGGTGTTCTTGAAGATCGACCTCCGCTCGGGTTACCATCAGTTGAGGATTCGGGAGACAGACATCCCGAAGATAGCCATTCGAACACGGTATGGCCACTACGAGTTTGTAGTGATGCCATTCGGACTGACGAATGCCCCCGCGGCATTCATGGATATGATGAACAGAGTATTATGTCCTTACTTGGACAAGTTTGTTGTGGTGTTCATAGATGATGTGCTGATTTATTTGAAGAATGTATGTGACCATGAGAACGACTTGAGAGCAGTGCTTGGTACTTTGAGAGAGCATAGACTGTATGCCAAGTTGAGTAAATGTGAGTTTTGGCTACCTCAGGTCTCATTCTTGGGACACGTCATCTAAGGAGCAGGTGTCTCAGTGGACCCTGCGAAGATAGATGCAGTGATGTCTTGGGAGCAACCTAAGACAGTGACACAGATCCGTAGTTTTCTTGGGGTGGCAGGCTATTACAGACGCTTTGTCAGCAACTTTTCGCGGATCGCACTACCCTTGACGCGTTTGACGCAGAAGGGAGTACCTTTTGTTTGGGATAGTTCTTGCGAGCAGGCCTTCAGGATACTGAAGGAGAGACTTACTACAGCTCCGATTCTTGCTTTACCGCTAGGTACACAGGACTACGCGGTTTACATAGACGCGTCAGGTGATGGTTTGGGAGCAGTGCTGAGGCAAAGGGGGCATGCGATTGCCTATGCTTCGAGACAGTTGAGACTGCATGAGCGGAATTACCCCACGCACGACCTTGAGTTGGCGGCAGTGGTCTTCGCTCTGAAGACCTGGTGCCACTACTTGTACGGGGTTAACTTTGAGCGCTTCATAGAACACAAGAGTCTGAAGTACATATTTGATCAGAAGGAGCTGAACATGAGACAGCGCAGATGGTTAGAGATGCTGAAGGACTTCGATTGCACGATCGCTTACCATCTTGGTAAGGGAAACGTGGTTGCAGACGCCCTCAGCAGGAGAGCGCACACGGAGGGTACGATGAATTGGCTATACACTTGGAATTTACTTGCGGCACTGACGTATTGGCATCCGCAGGACAGTACGTCTTCTCCCATCTCCGTACCTCCTAGGTACAGCAGCCTTTGGGACTGTATAGTGTCAGGTCAGCAGACAGACCCGTGGATTCACGACAGATACATGCGAGCAGTGAATGATGAGTTTGACGATTTTGTTGTCTCAGAGTCGATTCTGTGGAAGGCAGGTCGGGTAGTGGTTCCCAACGACGAGCAGCTACGTAGAGATATACTTGACGCGGCGCATTGTTCGCATCTTTCCATTCATCCCGGCAGTACGAAGATGTACCACGATCTTCGCAGACATTTCTGGTGGGATGGGATGAAGAGGGACGTAGCTGGGCATGTCAGCTGGTGTTTGACTTGCCAGATGGTGAAGGCGGAGTACAGATGACCACCTGGTTTACTGCAGCCTCTCCCCATTCCTGAGTGGAAGTGGGAGAGCATTTCGATGGACTTTGTTACGGAATTGCCAAGGACACCGGGAGGCCACGATTCCATTTGGGTCATTGTTGATAGGTTGACGAAGTCAGCCCATTTTATACCTGTCAGCATGGCTTATACACCTTCTCGGTTGGCCAGATTGTATATACAACACATTGTGAGGTTACATGGCATACCCCGTGAGGTAGTGTCTGACAGAGACTCGAGGTTCACTTCCCATTACTGGCAACAGTTCATGTCAGCATTACAGACCGAGTTGAAGATGAGTTCAGCATATCACCCTCAGACGGACGGACAGAGTGAGCGTATGATACAGATCTTGGAGGATCTTTTACGCGCCTGTTCTCTAGAGTGGAAGGGATCCTGGAAGGATCATTTACCTCTTGTTGAGTTCACGTACAACAACAACCATCTTTCGAGCATCGGCATGGTGCCATTCGAGGCTCTTTACGGGCGGAGATGCCTTACGCCAATCAGTTGGCGCGAGGTAGGCGATCATGCGTTGTATACCGTGGATCTCTTGGAGGAGACCGCGAGGGTTGTTGACTTGGTGAGGAGGAAGCTCTTGACGGTACAGAGTCGCCAAAAGAGCTATGCAGATCCACGTCGCCGACACTTGGAGTTTCAGATTGGAGACTTTGTGTCTCTACGTGTGTCTCCTATGAAGGGCATACAACGATTTGGAGTTCGTGGCAAGCTGGCGCCACGCTTTGTTGGGCCATTCGAGATACTTTCACGTGTTGGGAAAGTTGCATACAGATTGGCACTTCCCCCACGTTTGGTGGCTATACACGACGTATTCCATATATCGAACTTGAGGAAGTACGTGCACGATCCTCGGCATATCATCAGCTATGAGAGCCTAGACATAGAGCCAGAGTTGACGTACGAGGAGGAGCCAGTGCAGGTACTTGATTTTGCGGTCAGGAGGCTTCGGAACAAGGAGATTCCCTTGGTCAAGATCCTATGGCGCCGATAGGGTGTTGAGGAGGCGACATGGGAGACCGAAGCAACTATGCGCGAGAGATACCCACGACTCTTCTCAGGTACTTTCGCAGTTTAGTTTATCAGTTCTCTGTTTGGCAAATCATTTCACTTTATGGGTAAAAACCTTCTTTGAGGTTTTTATGGGTTAAAAACCTTTTGAGGTTTTTATGGCAGACCGACGAACCCAACTTAGAAGTGGAGTCTCGAGGACGAGACTCTCTTTGAGGTTTTTATGGTTGTAACATCCTTAAATTCTAATGACTAAGTAAACCCAAGATGATGAACCATTAGTGAGCATATGCTAAATTTGAGATGTTAATTGTGGCTAAGTAAGATTAGAGACTAAGGTTTGGTAGTCATTTGTGGATTTCCATTTATGGGTGGGCCTTGGTTGCAATTAAGAGGAGTGGGTGGGGCTATGTTGCAATTTTTTTTCACAAGGGAATAACTCCCCTTAGGCAACCCCTGTAACTCCACTTCGTATTCTCCATCTTCCCCACTCCAAAAAGCCTTAACCGACCACTCTTTCTTCTCCACCTCCTCTCCTTGATACCCACCCAAATCTCCACCAAATACGAGTTTCTTGGGCTCAAATTAAAGCTGGGAGACGGAGCTTCTTCTCCACCAGGTGCATGTTGAATCCAAGGCCAAACTTGGATCGAAATTGGTGATAGAAGATTGGAGTTGCTGCTGTTCTTGAGCTGTTCTTGAGCAGTTCTGGAGCACTGTTTAAGGGTACAAATATACCCCTCTCTTGCAGCCATTAAGTGGATTTAAACCACCTAAAAACCCAGATCTTTGGTTGAGCATTTGTTTTGGATTTTGGTGGTGATAAAGTGGGGTTTTGTGGCTTCTTGTGGACGAAATTTGTGGAATTTCCAGATCTGTTCATACTTAATAAATTCGAGTTTTTGGCCTGCTTTGGGGGACATTCTTGAGCTATTTTATGGGCATTTGATTGCTGTTATATCCTCCATCAATTTGGTTTTAGAGCCATGCCTTTAGTTTAGGTTTTAGTGGTGGTTTTGGGGGAGAACTGGCTGCTGTTCATATGGCAGTTCTGTCGAGTTTTCAGAATCTGTGATCTTCTTTGTATTCGTGTTATGCATGATTTTTGGGATGATCTTAAGAACCATTTTCGTGGTTTTGGTTGTTGTATGAATGGGAGTTATAAAACCCATGAAATCCATGCCTTTAGTTTAGATTTTAGTGATGGTTTTGGGGGAGAACTGGCTGCTGTTCATATGGCAGTTCTGTCGAGTTTCCAGAATCTGTGTGTCTTCCTTTTAATCCAAGTTAGACATGTATTTTGGGATCTTTCTTGGGTTCTCTTAGGTAGAATCATATGTTGATTAATACTCCATTAATGTAGACTTAAATCCATGGGGTTAAATACGGAATTGCATGTGATTATAACATCTTAAAGAGGCTATACATGGACGGTCATACTGAAATTCTCAGATTTGTTGTTATAAATGTTGGCCAATAACTTGCATGATTTGGGAGTCTTCTTTAAATTCCCTTGAGTATATTTACTTACTGATTATGACCCCAATAAATTGGTTTATGATTCTTGGTTTTAAATTTGAAAATTTAGGTGATTAGAAATGTTTTGGATGTTGACATATGCATGTAACTGAATATGTCCAGATCTGTCCATGAACCTTAAGTTAGTGTTTTAAGATGCATTTGAGGAGTTTCTTCATGTTTCCTTGAGTGCAATTACTTGTTGGTATATACTCTTTCATATCAACCATTAATCCATGGGTTTGTTTTAGAAAAATGAGGAGTTTTTGAGGAGTTATTGACTACCTATATGATATCTCCACTGAATGTTCAGATTGGAGATGGTTGCCTTAGGACTAAGAACATACATGATTTTGACAATATCCTTAGACATCCTTTGGTGGATTTGACTATAGATATTTAGGGGATGTAATACACATGAAATCCATGTATTTGGAGTGGTTTTGATGAAGATTTTGAGACTAATTTGGTTGCTGTCCATGAACAAAACTGTGACCAAATTCCATTGTAGAGTGCATGTTTAATCAAACTTTTAAGCATCCTTTAATAAGTTTTAAAAACCCCAAGTTCTCATTGATTTCCCTGTATTGAATTGGTATAATGATTTAATCCCATTAAGGAGAAGGATTAAGAGAGGATAAATTGCCTTAAGGTTGCAGACATATACTTGTTGTACACATAGGTCTATGTGTGGAATAGATGCATGATTGGAGCATGTGATACCCTCTAAAGACCCCTTTAAATGATAGATCTTAAAGTAAATTAAACACCTAAATGGTGTCTTTAAAGTCGTGAATTTGGGTGTGAACTTAAAAAGGACTAGATGCCTTTGATTATTATGAAGTATACACACACAATGTCAATGTTTTGGGGTGATAAAAATTGGATAGGGTAAACCTCGATTAGTAACCATGTTAGAGCAAGCCTTAGGATAATTGTTACATATAAAGGTGGGCTTGAATCATCTACTATGAAATTTAGAGATTTGGAGATGATCTTAAGGATACATATATATATGTAGTACCATACAGGAAAACAAAACTTTTATGAACTTGCCATGAACAAATCTTCCTCTAAGAGTAGCCCGATCCTTGTAGGTAATTGTGAATCTCATGGGGACATAGGAAAGGTAGACGTTTTCCGTTAAGATAGCCAAGATCATAAGATAGATGTTTCTTCAGTAAGAATTTAGAGAGAGACTATCGAGCAGGTCAGTATCCATTACCTAGGATCAGTTAAGGTTCTTATAGAACAAGTTCGAGTTTGGGATTGACAGCTTGTGAATGGGAAATAAATCAAAGAAACCTTAGACACTTAGGGGAAACATGAAAATAACAGAAATGGTGATGTCACATATGATCAGTCATGGAGATTAATGCTCCGACTGTGCGAGGGCGCGGTGACCCTCACCTAAGCAGGAGATGAGGTCACTCAGGCTTGGGTAGCGGACACTGAGAGCATGGGTCTAGGATCCCAGTCTTTTTACGTGTTTTCTTCGAGCCGGCTCAGTTTTTACGCTTCGTTGGGATTCACGAGTTGTCTAGACCATTCCGCTGACCCGTTGGCTTTTCTTTGAGAACCTAGGTTGGGGGTTCTCTGCAGTTAGTTACGAGCTCATCTGGTTTTTACTTAGCTTTTCTCCTTCGGGAGTTGAGCAACGAGAGAGGAAGTCGGGTCCGGCAGGCTTACCTCTTCTCTTTCCTGCCTCCAATGGCGTAGTAGTCGTACTACCACTGCCTTTCCCTTGGACCACACATCCATTGGAATTGGCGAGAGCAGACGAATCCCTTCGGGGGTTTCCTCACCGCTGAGTTTATTACCTTTCCGCCAGGCCGGTGTCTTGGTGATGGGGTAGTGATCGATTGATATGTGACAGTTCACCAATTGGCCACAGAGGCACCCCAACCCTGAGGCGTACATCATACCTCATAGTCATAGTGTGAGGTTCAACCTGGACTTTGAAGTCCTATCCGGATGTCGAGGTCCTAACCGGACCAAGACTACAGACTTACTTCTAGGCTTGAGTTGTATTGGGTTAGTTCCATTGATCGAGGGAGACACGGTGTGGTACTGAGCGAGTGTATTCTTGATAGACTTCAGAAAGCAAGTAAATAATCTAAAAGAATCAATTAACCCATTTTTACTTGCTAGCTTCTTTTGTACACTACAATTACCTTACGGTTTTCTAGTTGTTCTAGTCTGTTCTTACTACTTTTCTTAGTAGAACTGTGTAGAATTTGTACTTGACAACTTTGTGACAGATACTTGTTTGTCCTTTTTTTCTACTTGTGGAAGGCAAGGGCCCAGCGACCGAGTAGCCGACGTAGTTGGGCTACTGTTGTTTCTTTTGGTGCTACACTTTCAGAGCAGGTAGATCCTTTTGGAGCTCATTAGATAGTTGTTAGTTGTGTTCTCTTTTGTAGTCTGATCTTTGGGGTATTTACATGTATTTTGAATGTTGTGGAACTTCTGCATGTTATATGAATGAACTGAAAATGAATGGACATCCTTTTTGTTCAGTTCCGGTGTACTATTACTTCCACTTTTAGTTTTCTTGTGGTTGCTTGCATAGCCAGATTTAAATCTTGTGAATGTCATGTTTTAAAAAGCGAAAAATTTCCTCAGGGTTTCGTAACAATGGATTAACTCTAAGCTGATTAAGTAGGCGAATGACGTGTTTGATGGGTAACCTAAGGTCCTCGAGAGGACGGTGTGTCACAATTCCTAACCCTGCATAATCACGAATTACACGAGAAACCCTGAGTAATGCTTAACTCTTACACGATATAACCCTGTGTTATATTCTGTTTGGGTTATCCGTTATATTTGACGGTTTCCGTTGAAAGAAAGACAAAAATACCCTTAAAACTCCTCCTTATTTGCAAAACATGTCATCACCGATGGGTTTAGAGGAACTGAGAGGCGGTGAGATTGCAGGGAAACTGAGACCACTGGAAGAAATGTTCGTTAGGTGTTGCAGACGTTGGGAGGACCGGGGCACGCAAGCGGGATGATGTGAGATAGGTTCGGAGGTGGTAGGAGCTCCTACCGGTGGTGGGAACCGGACCCGAGAGGGGGTGGAAGAAGCCTGCTCCTATTCTCCAGCCGAGAAGTCCCCTTCCCAAGCACGAAACCCATCCCCCGTGCAGAAACCAACGCGTCGGGCACGAAGCCTCTCCCCCGCCCCACTCCCCCCCCCCCCACCCCGCCCCGCCAGGCACGAAGCCTCTCCCCCGCCCCACCCCCTCCCCCCAACGCAACCCCGCCAGGCACGAAGCCTCCCCCCCCCCCCCCCCCCCCCGAGCACGAAGCCCTCGCCCCCGCGCAGAACCCCAGTCCCCCAGAGCACAAAGTCCCCGAGCAGAACCCCCCGCCCGAGCACAAAGCCCCCGCTCCCCGAGCACGAAGCCCCCGCCCGCCAGAGGACGAAGCCCCTCCCTCGCCGAAGCTCTCGTACGAAGTCCCCGCAATGATCTTTTCGCAGCGCCGAACTGATCCCTCCCTTCGTAATCCCACTATCAAAACCCTCCTCTTCTCGTCGAGAAAGCCCGAGTTCCTCACTTGCTCAAGTCTGTCACCGATCCTCTCTTGCGCAAGGGAAGGGGAGGAGGTCAGAGGAAGGAGGTTGAGGTGGATGGTGGGGGAAGGTGGATGGAGAGGTTGATGGAAGAGGGATATTTATTTTTGCTTATTTCCTGATCGTTGATCAAGGAATAGTTAGATTGACTCATTCATATGGTTGACAGAGTGACTATCCGAGATTTCTCACGTAATTCGCGATTATGCAGAGTTATGAATGTTATTGCAAAATTACTCAAGGTTATAGGTGTAAAAATCCCTACTTATTATAATTTTAGATTGTCATGTGCATCGTATACCTAAGAAGATGCTCCCATTTGCGTTTCGGTTCGTACAGACGAAGATATGACGTATTGCTCCGTTGACTATATTATCCACATGGGTTCCTTCGTGCTATGAATGGTTTGCAAAACCCCTGTCTTCAGGGACGAAGCCAGAAAATTCTTCTTGGAGGGACTGGATTATTTAGATATTATTATCTAATTTATCTTATCATTTTAGATTTTAATATTTGGGAAGGGACTCTTCTATTGTAACGTGAGTTACAAAAGAGGTGTTGTAACTATTTATTTCAATTTTGTTTTTTAAAATCCAATCTTATAGATAGAATCTTCGAATAACGTTATACACATCCTTCAAATTCGCTCAAATCCAAGATCATTTGCTATTTTATATAAATAGCAAAAAAGTTTGGTTCTATTTTGAATGGGATTTAAGTTTCTTAAATATTGATCGAACTTTTAACCACTAAGATAAATTAGGAAACGATATCAGATTTGAGAGAATAGAGGATATGTAAACATTAATGGAAGTTTCAATTTATGAGATCGGATGCGTGGAAACGAATTCAATCTATAAGGCGAGCTTCTAATAATTCCGTAATTGATTGAAACTAATATTGGGAAGAGATTTTTACAAAAATACCTTTGTAAACTTATAATCAGACGTAAATAATCTCTACAAACATCGTATTGACAAAAAGATCCCTACAAAACTCTTCATATCACTGTAATACACATTTATTAGTGTGATATTTAGTAATGGGTAAATGGGGCTGCCCTCTGGGGGAGCTAACTTCGCTCTTCCAGCACCATTTTCCTATTTTTTTATTTTGTTTTTGAAAAAATCTTCTGTGATTTTTCATCAATATATCCTTTGCAAATGACAGATACGGATATGGATATAGGTATTATTGTATCTTTATCCATTTTTGAATATGAATACGGATGCGGATACATATATTGATGGATATTAAAATTAGGGTAAAATGGGGCTACCCTCATGGGGGGAGCTAACTTGGCTCCCCCCGCTCCATTTCGCCCCTTTTTTTTATTTTTTTCGAAATGTCTTTCGTGGATTTTCATCAATATATCATATATTATGTCATTCAAATTTCACGCGAAACAGAGACTCCTACGACCTCCATCCAGAAGGTTTGTTTTTGACAAATCTGTTACCGTTAAAAAATGACTGTCTGGGTGGAGGCCGTACGAGTCTTTGTTTCACACGAAATTTAATAGCATAATATAGGGATATAGTGATGAATATTCACGGAAGAAATTTTGAAAAAAAATAAAAAAACCGGGAGAAATAGTGCAGGGGGAGCCAAGTTAGCTCCCCACAAGGGGTAGCCCCATTTAACCCTTAAAATTATCTTAGCATATTTTTAAAGAACGGATACAGATGTAAAATGGATATTGATCGCATACGAGTAATGTTAGAAATACTCTATAGAATCGACTTAAATATATATATATATATATATATGAATTGGATAAAAAACATGATATAAATTTTGTAAATGTATTTGTATCATAAAAATTATACAAATATAGTAAAAGAAGGTATAAAATTATGTAATATATGGTTAAAAATTAATCTATGACTATATTTATATACGAAAACAAATATATGGATATGGATGTTTGCGGATATCAAAACGATATCCATATCAGTATCCATTTTAAAATGGATACCATTAAAATCCGTATAAACAGATATTGTGGCGGATCGGATAAGGATATATCCTTAATCATTTGCATCCATACATATATGTCATTCATGTTTCGTGCGAAACAGAGACTGCTACATCCTTTATCCAAATTAACGAGATTGATTTCAACAATTCTACGACCATTAAGAATGACTGTCTAAATAGAGATCGTAAAGGTCTCGTTTAGCACGAAACTTGAATGACATAATATATGGATATAGTGATGAAAGCACACGAAAGAATTTACAAAAAAATAATGGGAAAATTGGAGCAGGGGAGCCAAGTTAGCTCCCCAAGGGGGACATCCCATTTAATCTTTTAATAATACCATTAGATTTAACATTTTTCAAACAAGTACCACTATACAATAGTTTTCACTTATTAGGATGCAAACAAATATATGCTTGTGTGTGCAAATCTCTTGTCATATTTGTTATACATATTTTCACATGTATACGTGTATATGCATATCTATTTTTAAATAAATGCAAATATAAATAGGGTTGCGGATACATGTGTGTGTGCGTGTGCGGGTGTGCATGTGTACGTGTGTGCGTGCACGCGCGCATGCGGTGTGCGTGTGCGGGTGTGTGCGTGTGCGTGTGCGTGTATGCGTGTGCACGTGCGGTGCGGGGCGCATGCACGCTTGCGCACGTGCGTGCGTGCGTGATGTGTTGTGCGGTGCGGTGTGTGTGTGTGCGTGCGTGCATGCATGCGTGCTTTGACGATGATGTACATATACGGATGTATCAGCATCCGATTATGCACATCATGCAATGTTAGTTAATTATTGAAATTAGATGACATATATATTGATTTTTTTGTTGAGATATGTGGGGGCTATTATATACAACATACAAATCTTAATTGTTATATGATGTATTTAGATTATATATAGTACTATGTATAAAATACATATATCGATTTTGGATGGGAGCCGGGGGGCTAAGCCCCCACCCGCCCCTCCCTCTCTCCGTCACTGACTGTCTTGGGGCCTGAAGTACACCACCAACGTAACTAAATATGTAGCTACCGATAGCTGGTCGAATATCTGCAGAGAGATTAATCTCCATGATCTATCAGGAGCAGCCGTGTGTGGCAAATGAAAATATGAGTTTAATGGGGTTTCTCTGCGCCGTTTTCGGCGTTTTTTTATTTATTTTTTAAATATCGTTATGTATATTTATCCTTATGTTCCTTCTATATGTCATTCGAATTTCGTCAAAAACAGAGACTCCTATAGCCTCCATCCAGACAGTCATTTTTAACGGTAACAGGATTTTTTAATCGACACCATCTCGATAGAGGCCGTAGGAGTCTCCGTTTCTGACGAAATTCGAATGGCATATAGGAATGATATATGGATGAATATACATGACGAAATTTTTCAAAAAAAAAAATGTCGAAAACGACGCGGGACAACCGTTGTTGGCTGCCCCAAGGGGGCAGCCCCATTAAACTCGTGAAAATATAGGATACTTGCGTAATTCGAGAGATGCTGAAGGTTGTATTATGTATAAATAAAAGAACAATAGAAATGATATAGTAACTCGAACATAGATAGCGACGAAGCTATAAATTTCTACCGGGGGCAAATTATTGGGATTTTATGTATAATTCATCATTCTTATTATTTCTTGTTGTAACTATTAAAATATGTTTCCAAGTTTATTTCACCGAGATATTGTTGTAAGCTTGCAATTTCACATAAATATCCCAACAAATGTTGTACTGACAAAAGATCCTTGAAAATTCTTCAATTAACAATACACTTTTCATTGATACGATGTTAAGTTATACTATTAAAATTAAGATTTTTAAATAAGTAAAACTACATCTCTCATGATAGTTCCACCTTTATATTGAGTTTTTTTTATTTTTAAATGTAAGGTTTAAAAAGATATAAAATACAAATTTTACAATACGTAAATGCTAATAGTCAAGTGTATTTCTTTAACAATGGGAATGATTTACTACAACAGAATGAGTATATATAGATTATTTCAAATCTGTCATATTTCGTTCATTTTTAAGTATATAACGACGGATAGTATTTGTTACATAATAATTTCTATGTTAGAACTAGCAATGAATGCCAAATTTATTGATATATCATTTGTGAGGGATCACACAGAATACATATATGGCTATTTTTTAGAATTTGAACTAATCATCGCTAATAAAATTGTGATAGCTAGGCGTTTCTATATGGATCACCAGTGTTTTATGTAGCAATGGGTATCGATATAAAACGGACACCGATTTGTTTTTAAAACATATATCATTTCTAAAGCATTCCCACATCCTTATCTATTTTTGAATACAATTCTGAATGTCTATATAGACATCGACGGATGAAAAATATGATATCATATCCGTAAAAAATGGATATTAGTACAAAACGAATATCAATCGCATAGGAATAGTATTAAAAATAATCTATATATTAGCTTAAATATACATGTATTGCATGAATTACATATGATAAAAATATACTAAATGTGTTGAGATCATAACCATTATACCAAATATGATGAAAGAAGGTATATAAATATGTTATATAGAGTTAAAAATAAATGTGCAAGAATATTATATATTAAAATAGATATATGGATACAGAGATAGACGTTTGTTGGTATGGAAATCCATATCCATTTGAAAATAACCACGGATACGATGTCAAAACCTGTATGATATAGATATGGTGACGGATTAGATACATATGTGGGGGGGGGGGGGGGGCATTATATACAACTTGTAAATAAGAGGCGGGGGTATTATATACAGCTTATTGATGTCTATAGTTCACTAATTTGCATATTGATCATATTATATATAATAATAGAATAATATATAAAGAAATAATTGGGAGACGGGAGGCCAAGCCCCCCCCCCCTCTGTCCCTGAACATAGGTGCAGGTAGGTGGTCAGTCTTAATTTTGTACGTCATCACGCCCTTGCTTTGCCCTTTGATCCTACACCGTTGCCTTCTGAGGTCTGTCTGCGTGGAGGGAGGGATTTGAATCACATGTTAACTTTGTAGCTTTGCCTTTAGAGAGGATCGTCTGCAATAGACGAGTGGATCGTTCAATACGATTTCGCATTTTTTGCGGGTTTGTATCGTGGGAAATCGTGTGAACCGCTCGATCAAGATTGAACGACCTACACATTTACTGCAGAGTCTGCTGCAGTAGACGATCCCATCTCCTTTGCCTTTCCCTATCCACTCACTAAGTCTCGTGATGTTCTCCATGCCGGTCGTGGAGGAGCCGAGGATGTGATTATACCCTTGCAAACCCAATGTGATCACCCTTAAGATCGGCATGACAACACGGAAATCACATCTTAAAGTTATGGATCTTCACGGGAATAGTTGGATCAAGAAGAGTAGGAGGATAAAGATGAAGTTAACACAAGTTATCAACCTAAAATCCGTAACTAAAATTTCCCACCCTTTTCCCAACAGTTTTTTCTGACTGAAATTTAGTGGATTTTAGATCACGATATATCACCATAGTGTCATTCAATATTCGATTTAATTCGAGGCTTCTATCCCCTCTGTCAAAACTATCAAATTTTAACGGTTTCATAATTGGTGAAAATTGATCCCCTTCGGATATAAGTGTTAGGAACCTCTGTTTTACACAAATTTTGAAACACATATTCCATTTATTATTCTAGATGAATCCCCTTGGTTTCATTTTAGAGAAAAAAAACGTGAAAAGGGATATGAACATGCTCTTATATGCTCACATGAAGCGTACTCATTTAACCCATATATGTATGTGTGTCGGTATCTGGTACATTTCCTCCCTCCCCATCTACCGACCCATCATCATCCATTTATATTTCTCGAAGCAAATCGTTCCACGTAAACTTATATGGCAAAAAATATTCTTAATAAAGAAACGGAAGGGATCTTTGAAAATATCAGTAACCTTCCAAATCAACTTATGAGGTCTAACATCGATGGTCGACTCATTGTCTTTATTTTCGATATCCTCCCACCATTTGACATATCATCAATCTATTCAACAATCATAGTGAGTTTGCTTAAATGTGGTCATCCCTCGCTCACATTACCATACATTCATTCATACATTGCTTCATCATTATATTGTGGGCATCCCTGTATCACATGGCTTTGCAACTTAGTAAAACGATGACCCCTCATCTGCGATCTAATGGCCCATATCCTTTCAATACCTTTTCAAACATGATCATTGGATGGTGATCCATGACACACTTCTTTCTTCGTAACGACAGGCCATTTCTTTGCATTTATTCTTTTTAATCAAAAACCATTTTTTATGTAATTAAGAACAACTTTGCTGAAGGCTCTGGCTACTCTTGAAGTGCATTTTACCAATTTTAAAGTGCTATAGAGGATGCGATGGACTTCTAACCAACTATCCAAAGTCTCGTACTTGGATGAGCGATCGGTTGGACAAGCACGTTGTCCGGTCGGTACTTCAAGCAGTCGATAATGTGATCGATTCTTTTTGTACTCGTGCAATACCTTTACTCTAATTCAAGCGAATGCGCGATTGCTTGTGGGGCAATCACGTATCTCTGAAGCACGGTCTACTACTTTTGGCACATCAATAGACTTGAAAAAGGGCGACTAGCTGATTGAATGTAGCATCAAACACCTATATATTTAGAGTCAATTCTCGTTTCAAGATCGGGTTAGTCACAATTAGGTGTATAAATCCTTTGCAAGTAAATTACATTTCGATATTTGCATATTACTATGGGTACGGGCATTGAAAAAGATTTAACAAAACTATATATACGACAAAGTGGTTTCCAATTGGTAAGGTGGGAGAGCCCAAAGTGTAGTAACTTTGTGTACCCCCTCGACAACTCAAAGACAAGCATCTATAGCAGTTGAAAAAAATAGTAAAATTTAAAGGATAAGGGTAGATTCTCCATTACACAATGCGAGGAAGGTCCTATGTGCATATATCCATGAACTCGTGTTGTTCATCCCCGATCTATGCATGTGTTCGAGCCTATCTCTGTCCAGATGAGGTAAAAGGAGTAAGACGAGATAATGAATAAACTAAGTTATCCTCAGTTCTTATTCGGTTGGTTTAAGGAATAAGAAAGTGATATATTATAGACACAGTTATAATGTACAATAAGGATACGACCGCTCGTCCCAGATAACACATCTTCGAATGAAGCCCTTTTTTTTGCAAAGATAAGGCGATGATATCATGAATACAAGTAAAGATGCATGCAAATAAGGGCTCACTTGGAAGCGATGAGCTTTGAGAAAGACATTTTACATTTAGAAATGAGCGGCTTTTCATCCTCATGTCGCTTTTCATCGTAGAATGATGTTCTTATGCTCCGACGCCCGCATTCCCTGCGGCTACCACATAATTGGGAAGAGATGACATAGAATGTTTAAATTTACAAATATCAAGAGTGAATTGAGAAGCTCACATATGGTCTAGGGTGGATCCAAACTCGTATTTGGATTAGTTGGAATCATCTCGAGGAATTGTACAGTTGGATTAGTTGTAAAATTACGGGGGCATCTTGCAATTTAACAAGATATAGGGAACATAGTGTAAATTGCCCCAAAAAAGCTTCATTCACCCACGGAAGAAAATGGTCAGAACTTTGAAGGGCTATAAAAGTTTAGCACCGGTAGCGGCCTTTGAAGCCCACTCCGTCGTCGAACGCTCCCTCCGGGATTTGAACTCTCGCGCTCCAATCTATACTGCGCTCGACATCTCCAATCTTGAGCGAAGATGATCATCCCCGTCCGTTGTTTCACCTGTGGGAAGGTGAGGAGACGATCCGCGCAACAACGATTTCACTTCTCCATCCAGTTTCTAGGGTTTAGGGTTTCGTATGATCACGTCGGCGCGTAACTTGTTTGCTTTGACCTGTCAGGTGATTGGTAACAAGTGGGACACGTATCTCGAACTCCTCCAGGCCGATTATCCTGAAGGGTTGGTTTTTTATGTTTCAATTTCCATACCTTCTTTTCATCAGCCTTTTATCGAATCCTTTGTGTTGGTTATATTTTGATTGGGTGGTTGCTTGGGCAGTAATGTCTAAGTTTACGTCAGTCTGCATCATGAGGGAGGAAATCACATGGTTCTCGAGTTATTACTGTATAAAAAATGAAACGCATGCTTATCGATTGAACGTCAGATACTCCTTACAGCGAATGAAACAATTATCTCCGGCAAAATTGGAGTGAATTTCCATGTATTTAGCTATTGAGCTTTGACGTTTATGTTTTATGCGATCTCATACTGAAAAAAGAAAGGCAGAATTTGCAACTAGATCAATGGTTCTTTTGGGTACAATATATTTCAGAGCAAGGATTTTTAAATATCATCTATACTGAAAACACACATAGTGCTATTTGTAGCAGTCATGACGGATTCATTGTCAATGAACCTTCATTGCGATAGTCGGGATTAATTAAAACCTGACACAATTGGGGTGACATCGGGTCTAGGGCATCCTGATGATGGCATGCGACATAGAGAGCACCTCTCGTGGGCATAGCGGAGTGGGGTGGAGTGGAGGAGGACAGCCGGATGAAAAGAGGACAAGAGAGAGGGCCACCGAGCAAGAAGATGTGGCGAGGGAGGATGGCTGGAAGGATGGTTGGTCGCCGGTCTTACATCGCAAGCGAGGACCTCGTTGCTACTTGCTACAACTGTGGTGACTTGGGGCATCGTGCACACTCATGCGTTCTGCCACCATATTGCTTTCGCTGTGGAAACACAGTTCACCGAAATCTCTCCTGTCTGCCGGGGGAGAAAGTTCTTCAGACATCCATCGTTGGCCCTCCTTAGGAGCGTGATGTGGCGAGGGTAACACCTATTTCTTACGCAGCGGTGGTGTCACATTCTCAGACTCCTTTGGATAATGCTAGGATCCTTATTGAGTTGTATGAATCAAAACCCCTAGAGGTCAAGTTGTCCAAGCGTTGTGAGGAAGAACATGGGAGATACTTTTATGATGATGTTTGATGTTGTGGGCAGCAATCTTTGCTGCGCGAGAGGACTTCAGTGAAGGAGGAGGATATGTTGTTGTAGGGAGAAGGTTTACATGGGTTTTCTTGACAACACCCTCGTTTCACGAATGGAGAAGCTTCTATTTCTGCCCTGAGGGTGGCACTTATTACTGGGGTGCCTTTCCTCTCCTGCACGGTGGAGGCTCTCAGATTGCCGCTCAGGCACTTGGGTTAGTCTTGAGGATCTTTCTGATGGCAGACAACCAGGTTTGGTCCCTATGTCAACTTTACTGGTGTTGGAAGGGGCGAGAGATAGCGCTTCGGAGTTGACATGTCTTCTTCAGGTTGGAAAAGCTTCCTTCAGGGTTTTGGTTCAATTCCTTACACCACCTTCATCGATTCCCATGGTGGTGGGAACTGCTAGCGACAACTCTTTGAGTTCTCCGGCGAACTTTATCCCCCTAGGTCGAGGTTTCGTCACACCGAAACCTACGGAACCTGACATGGAAACTTTTTAAATTGTGGCATCTTTTTCGGATCTAAACGATTGAAGATTGATAGGGAAACCTTTTTTTGGAAAGGAAGATGGCTAACACAAGCCACCTTCCATCTTCGATGAAAATGACTGCATCAACTTCGATGGCTGGGAGCCATTTTTGCTCCTCCGTTCTGCGGAACGATACCCTTGGAAGCCAAGTGATGCATATCTCGGGTTAAAAGCTATTTTCGGACTCAGGTCACTTAGGTTATTCGGGTTAAAAGCATATGGGTTCGACGAGGAGTTCTCGGATTTAGAATGATACTTCCGATCGGGCAGTGCTTATAGCAAGAGTCAGGACGTGCGAAGCTGGTGCTCGATCCGCTCCGGAGGGAATGAAACTTCAGCCACGATGATCTTCTCGCAAAAAACTTCAACGCTGAGTGATCCCTCGCACCTTGCGACCTCTCCTTTGATGATGCTTGAAGACTGAGATCTTCCTCTCATGCAGCTTGAGTTTCCACTTGTCGTGGAGTCAGCCTCAACGGTTTTGTTGACATTGCCCGATGTGTCTACATCAGATGATTGTAATTCACACTCGCAATGGTGCTTTCTGTGAATTAGATGGAAGTTGGGGGTGTTGAGGCCCTTTGAGTAGCCCGAGGGTCCTCTTTGGTTTCCTCCTCTAGAACAAGCTGTCTCGAGTCTATTGTGGTTCGTGTCCAATCAGAGCCTTCTTCTTCATCCACGGATAATGCAAGAGGGGTTGGGGAAAAAATGAAAAGGTACAAAACTGGAAAGGCCCAGCAAGGGTTAAATCTGCCAATGTGACTTTTCCAAGGAAAAGGCAGAGGGCGCATCTACTGTGGGTGTAGTGCCATCATCAGGCCAAAAAACATCGCTTTAATGAAGATTCTTACTTGGAATGTTAACGGTCTGGGTGACCTAGAGAAGAGGGGCGTGGTTTGGAGCTCTTCTTAGAGGCTGGTACTATGATGTGGTCTTATTACAAGATATAAAGCTATCTTCATGTTCAAGTAATGTTTGGAAATCGCTAGGTACAGACACATTGTCTGATTTTAGAACAATTGATGCTAGCGGTATGATAGGTGGGCTGATTGTGGCCTGGAAATGCTCGCTTTTCTCTTTTGCGTCATAATTGAAAGGAAGATACATGTTGACGGTTCTTGCTGGAAAGCTCTAGAAGTGTTCGTGTGGGGTTGTTTCATATGTCTACGACCCCGGGGAACCTTCCCAAAGGTCTGGCATGTGGACTGAATTGTGCCAAGCAAGATGTACTTATTCGTGCATAACTTGGCTGGTGGGAGGAGATTATAGCGTGACCCTGCTCTCGTCCGACCGGCCTCGTTTGCGAGAGGGGCAGGATCTCGATTCGTTAGACTTTGCTGAACTGATCAATGATCTGTATCTCGATGTGTCAGATGTGTTTGATGCTAAGTTTACTTGGAGGAATGTTGGCTCGCCCTCTCGTCTCGATCATTTTTTGGCATCTCCAGACTTACATGAGGAGCTCCCACTGTCTAGAACCTCTGCTAGACCTTACTCGAGGTCGAATCACATTCTCGTGTTATGGGATCTGGTGGCGACTTGGTCCTAGGGGTTTCATTAGGTTCGAACGAGCATGGTTACGAGAGGAAAATTTTAAAGATTTGGTGTCAAACCACTGGACTTCTGCATCATGCGCAGGTTCTGCAGTGGCATACATGGCTCGAGAGATGACTTCTCTTCGTACTAGGCTTTGTCTATACGAGAAGGAGGTTAGAGAGGAAAGAAGAGCACACCGAACCGTGGCAGAGAGTGTTATTCACAGATTAGATGGCTTGGAGGATGATCGAGATCTTACGACGGAGGAGCTTGGAGAGAGTGGCAGCACAAAATATTGTCACGTATGACGATAATAAGAGGGTAAATGAGTGGAAGCGTCGTTCTTGGTAGTCTTGTCTTAAGGAAGGGGATGCTAACACGACCTATTTCCATAGAGTTGCAAGCGGACGACGTCGTCACAATTCTATCAGATCTGTGGTGGTGAACGACTCAATGGTGGAGGGAGAGCGCGAGATGGGGTAAACAATTGCGATCATTTCTTGGATTTCTTAAGGTGGTCGGATGGCAGAAAGTGGAGATGGACAGGCTTGGGGGCTAGCCAGTTATCTACGGAATATGCGACCAGTATGACATTGAGTTTCACGGAGAAGGAGGTGAAAGCCGTTGTTTGGGGTCTGAATGAGGATGACGCGTCGGGACCATACGGTTTCCTTGTCTTCTTCTTCAAAGAATTTTGGTCGGTAGTCGGGAAGGAGGTAGTTGAGCTAATGGTGGAGTTTACAAACGGTAATGCATGGTTCGAGAGAATTAACATGACCCTCATTTTCTTCCTCCCCAAAAAAGATGTGGCCACACATATAAGGGACTTTTCGATGGATTGCTCTATCAATATCATATATTTTGATTTTGACAAAGGTGTTGGCAAATAGATTAAGCAGAGTTTTAGACTATATTATGTCAACTATACGGTCAGTTTTTATTTATGTGATGCAGATTGGTGATAACATAGTGATGGACACAGAGATAATTACATATTGGAAGAAACGCAAGGCCAAGGGCTTGTTATGGAAAGTTGACTTCTCCAAGGCTTACTACACGTTTGATTGGCATTTCCTTTGGGCGGCTTTGGCAAGGCAAGGTTTCCAGGATATCTAGATCTCTTGGATGAAACGTTGTGTTACCATAACTTCCTACTCGGTTCTCATCAATGATCATCCTAAGGGTGGTTCTAATCAGCCCCAAAGGGGTGTAAGACATGGATGCCCTCTAGCACCCATGCTATTTATTCTTGCAGTTGATGTTTTACCTTGTATGGTAGATCACGTGATACGGTAGGGGATTATGAAGGGCTATTTTGCTGGGGATATTCACGTTCCTCTACTTTAATATGCCAATGATACTATCTTCTTCATTGAGGGAGGCATAGATGAGGCCAAGAGGATGGCTACAACGCTTGAAATTTTTAGAGAGCTCTCTAGTCTTGCTCTCAACCTTGGTAAGTCTACATTTATTCCTTTTGTAATGGAGGATTTAGAGGCAAAGGAGTGCGGTGAGGAGTTGGGGACGGAGATAGATACACTACCCATTCATTTCCTTGGGCTACCGTTGATGGTTGGTGGACTCAAGATGGCTGATTAGCTTTCATTAAATTGAGAAGTTGGAGAGAAAATTGTCGAGAGAGCCTCTATTTTATCATGTGGAGGCCGTCCAGTGCTCTTGAAGGTGATTCTTGTTGCGATCTCAGTGTTCTACTTGTTTGCGAGAGTCCTTCCGATGGGAATCCGTCAACATATTGAGTTACTTATGAGGATATTTTGTGGATTAAATCGGGTCAAGAGTGCTCAGGTATCCATCTCGTGGACTGGGATACAATCACTCAGGACAAGTCCTCAAACGGCCTTGGTGTTCACCGTCTTGAATCTTTGAATGAAGCACTTATGCTGAAATGGGTAAATAGAATATGTGGGTGAAGCGAAGACCTATGTTGCAGACTTTTTCGCCACATTTACAACATTGCAACCCATGGGAACTTTGCGTGGAACACATCTTTTGTCCCCTCGGCCTTCTGGAAGGGAATTAAGTTGATGATGCTGCAGTTCAGTAATCTATTCAGATTTGTTCCTGGTAATGGGTATTCTTTCGCTTTCTGGACGGGCAATGGATCGTTTGTTGCACGCTTTCCACGATTGTATGCATTAGCGGCAGGTCGTGAGGCACGATTTGCAGACTGCTGGATAGAGGGTAGTTATGACTTTATAGATCAACATCTAGAAGAATCTCTAATGCTCTTAGACGACCTGAATGGGGTCGGAGGTCCAACAGAGTAGCGTGACCATTGGGTTTGTAAAGGCAATGCCTTCTCAGTGAAGAGAGCGTACAAGGCAGTGGTCAAAGCTCCGCATATTGTGGAGGGTATCCTAATCCGGGTTGTAGTATGATTTGGAGTTTGAAGCTCCCGAGTTGAATTAACATTTTCGGGTGGCTTTTCAGATGAAAGAGCATCCTCACAAGAGAATTTTACGAGGTTCTTCGAAGGGGTATCAGACAGGATTCTGTCCGGGAAGGCTGATTATTTTGATATCAACATTGGTTTATATGAAGGTTCAGCTAAGTTGAGCCCATTTCTTTTTTACTTTGATTATGGACGAGTTGACAAGTCACATTCAGGATGAGATATCTTGGTGTATGTTATTTGCTGATGATATTGTGTTGATTGATGAGACTAAAGATGGAGTAAATGAGAAGCTTGAGGTATGGAGACATGCATTGGAGACTAAAGGATTTCGTATAAGTAGGGATAAGATGAAATATATGGAGTGCATCTTTGATGGAAGCAATAGTGAAGGAATCGAGTTGAAGATTGGTGACGATAACATTCAGAAGAGAGTATATTTTAGATACCTGGGATCTATTTTGGAACATGATGGGGAAATTGATGGAGGTGTTCCCAATAGAATAAATGCAGGCTGGCTAAAGTTGAGAGGAGCCTCTGCTGTTCTCTGTGATAAGAAAATTCCATTAAAAACCAAAGAAAAACTTTACAAAGCAACTATGAGACCTGCTATGCTCTATGGATCCGAATGTTGTCCTGCGAAACATGGACATGTGCAGAGAATGACGGTAGTAGAAATGAAAATGCTAAGGTGTATGTGTGGGCACATGTAAAGATCGGATTCGGAATGATGGAATTAGAAAGAGAGTTAGTGTAGCTCCGGTCGAGTATAAGACACGAGAAAATCGCTTAAGATGGTTTGGTCATTTGCAAAGAAGGTCAGTTGATGCACCACAACACCAGGTAAGAGATGCGAGTTGTGGGATGTTGAGCTTTCTAAGAGAGGGTGATGACGACCCAAGAAGTGTTGAAAGGAGACTATACGAAAGGATCTTAGTTTTTTGGATATAAGCCCAAGATTGACCCAAGATAGATCTGAATGGAGGCAACGAATCCATGTAACCGACCCTACTTAATTATGGGAAAAGAAAAAACTTTGTTGTTGTACAATTATCTTGGGTAGAATAATCATTTTTTTCTACAGTTGTATCATTTCAAGGTTGTTGGAAAGGTTACCAATGCTGCCTATTAAGATTTAAGAAATCAATCATACTCTTTTACACTAACCTTTGCCAAAGAGTTTGAATATGACAATTTTGATTTAGGTTAGTGCAAAATGGGAGTGTTGAAGATTGGGAGCTAGTTACGCTTTTAAGAAGTCCGCGAGTCTATATTAGCCTAGTGGAAGTTAGAGTGGGGAAAAGAGAAAATGGTTTTATAAAAAGGACTCGATACACACACGTATGAAATTAACTTGATGCAATGGTCCAAGTCTCAGTGGGAAAAAAATCAAATTTATAATATTTTAATGACATTTCCACCTTCTCTTTGCTCTGGGCAAGAGTGTGAAAGAAGAAAATGAACTGTATTGCTACCCATGGTTTGAATGTAAAACTCGTATGGTATGGATGACCATGTGTTGCGCCTTAATTAGGTATGGGTAATTGGGAGGTTATATTGAGCCATCGGTGTTGGGATCTTGGTTTGGTGGTTGACTCTCAGCTTTTGTAAACTGTGAAGTGGGACATGTGTGACTTCCAGTAACATTGCATATTTGTAGACAAGGTGGTTGTCTAATAAGCAGCTTCTAGTAACATTGTAGATTTCTAGACAAGGTGGGTTTTCTGACAAGCGGCTAGAATATGCCATATGCTTTTGCAGGTGATTTGACCTTATTTCCTTGGATAAAAAATGATTAGACAAAGTAGTCGATAAGTGGTGATAAGAATGGATATCAAGATTAGGTGGTGCTATGGCAGCAGTAAGGGATTCCTTTTTATATTAATGAATCTTCATTAAGATTATTTGATCAATTTAAGCTGGCCATAACTGTCATAATTAAAAAGTCTTTGTGTGCAAAAAACATAGCTTTCTTTATCTTTATAGTTTTGTCATTTACTTCTTATTTTTTTACTCATAAGATTGACATTGTTCGGCTGGGGTAATTGCTTTATTACCTTTTGTGGTTGCCCGAATTGTTGCTAGATGTGACGATGCCTCCTGGGATGCAAGAAAGCAATCACACTTTTGTGTCAACCATTATCAAAGAGTTTGGATATATCAGTTCTTATTTAGACTAAAAGTAGTCCAAACTTTGAAGGCAGTATTGGAGATTGGAAGCTAGTCAGGCTATTGAAAGGCCAATGCCATATTTGTGTAGGAGTGTCTAATAGTTTATGGAAAATCAGAGTGGGATAAATAGATAGTGATATCATGACAATGACTCAATACCAAGGTTTTAAATCTCGATTTTGTTTCAAGATGACGAAAAAACAAAACAATTTCCAATTCGGCCAAAATCGGCCTAGATTTGTGAAGGAAGGGTCCAATATCGAGATTTCGATTTCGAGTGTCGAAACCGAAATTTCGGCGACATTTTGTGAAATTTGAAACACTGCTCAATGCTGATTCATAGGGAATTAGCTTGGCACAATTGTCAGTTTCTTGGTGGGAACCATCAACTTTATAATATTTAGATCATCTTACATTTTTTTAATTATATTTTTTGTCTTCTATTTGCTGTTGACAATGAGTGCGGAGGAAGAAAGTGAAACATGCCGTCCTCCATAGTATTAAAAAAAATAAAGAAATGTGAATGGTATGTATGACTATGTGTTCCGACAAAATTAGACTTGGGTGATAGGGTGGTCTTATATGGTCATCGAAGTTGGGATCTTGTGTGATGGCAGACTTTTTCCCACTTTTGCTAAGTGGGGCACGTGGTTATTTCTAGTAATGTCACAGGGCTTGTTGATGAAATGTTCGAGAATTTGGAGATCCTCTATTTAGTGTTGTCAAGGCGATCATTTGATTTATTGGCAGGGTGGGGATGTAGTATGCCACCTTGAAAGGTTTTAATACAATCCTAGGTAGTAAAATGACGTGTCTTATCATCTCTTTCCTCACCCATTGCCTCCTTGCTCGGTCGCTTGAATCCACGAGGTGATTCATGTATTCTTCTTGGCAAGAAAATATGCTAATGGAAAATTGTTTCCATCTCTGTCATAGTCGTGATTTCTCTCTTTTTTATCACTATCTCTTCTCCTTTGTTTTTCATCTCTCATCTTCTCCTATGTCTCCTTGGATTCCACTATGTAATGAGTCCTGTTGCTTCGAGGGGGGGGGGGGGGAAGAAACATCAAGAACATGATCATAGGACTATGTTGCGTATCACAAGCACAAATGCTTATGCCTTTTTTTTCGTTTATATCTTGGCATGCAAGATTAATAATTTGTGCGTAAGCATCCAAGCGTCAAATATGCCCGGCGTCCAGGTGTAGCTCATGCTTCTTGGATATTGTTTTGCTTTGACATTGCTTGTAGGTTATAGTTACCTTTAAATACTTATGACTTTGAACACTTGAAGAATAAGCTCTTGAACTTTTACCAGAATAAGTAGATCATGGTTCATAAGGAGGAAAGGAGAGTCTCTCACTGTTCGCAATGGAAGCATAATTTCCAAGATGGAAGATTAACATGACAATGAGTGTGCATGCGATAACATAGGGCATCATGATATTAGTTTTATCTTTTGTGACGGCTCTTTTCATGATTACTTTAACTCTCTTTGGTATGCTAAAAGCGCTTTTTGTAGAAAGGTCCATCTTTCTCACTATCATGACAAACTCTTGGGTAAGAGGTTCTACGATGGAAAAAGTCTGTTATTGAAATCTCTTGTGTGCTGTCCCATGCTTAAATTTGCTTTATAGCTTTATCGGCGTTATATCATATTCTTGCTGGTCTATGTTATGACTTCGAATCATAATTATTGGATTGAACTGGTTCAAGCACCTCGGGTTCGAGTACCTCAGATCATGATGTTTGTTTCTAGAGATGCACTATTAGCCTATATTTGCCCAGCCTTTCATGGATCAGGCAATACTGGAGTCAAAACTTCCAGAGTTTTGGCTCTTTCATGTTGCTGGCCTCTAGACTCATACTTGGTATCTGCCCTGATTGGCTTTAGCATCGTGTTGTTAAGATTTTGGGACATGGCACCATGTGCACCATCATGTGCAGTCATCATTTCTTGCTTAAGAAAAGGCGTTACAACACGTGCACAACTTATGATGTGTGTTTCTACCCTCGTCGTATTTGATTTGATTTGTGTCTAATCTATCAAGAGAGTGCTTATGTTCCATCTATGTGTACACGTAAAGCATATTCATAAATACAGATATGCACATTATGTTGCTTTTATTGAACAGAAATGGAATATTGATATAGGAATTTATAACATAAATTGTTTGTAGACTGGAATCTTGGAGGACCTTTGTGATTGTTCATGGGGACCCATGGGGTACTGGCAAGATTGCCGATATGTGATCTCGAGGCCAAGAGTTCAAGTTGTGGAAACATCATCTTGCAAAACAATAGGATAATGGTGCATGTATCGACTCGAAGTGATCTGATCCTTTCTCAATTCCACCCTTTATGGTGTGCAGTTTGGTGCACAATGGATTATTCACGTGAATTTGTGATCAATTATGTTTTGCTATTGACAAAAATTTATAGTTTATCCAAACAATGAAATTTTTTATCTGAATGTAGAAATGAAGTAACGTCTGTCTATTGTCAAATCTGTTTCCTGAATCTTATATTCAAAACATGCTATTAACTGAGCATAAGACATCTTCTGGAGTCTGAAGCAACTTTCATAGCGGTGGCTTTTTTACAGAAAACATTTTCACATGGCTCCTTGCCTAGGGATTTTACCCAATTTGCTGGATGCCTTTTTGTTTCCTTTTCTGCAGTATATTTTCCTAGAAATTGTCTTTGATGTCTATTTGAAGTGGCATACTCTTGTGAGATTATAGCATTTACAAATGAATATTAACTTTGCAGGGATGCACTTGATGCTCTGGGCCTGGTGCGATACTGCTGCAGGAGGATGCTCATGACCCACGTTGACCTCATCGAGAAGCTCCTTAACTATAACAGTATGTTCTTGAGTGATGCATACACAAACCTTCTAATTATGCGGTGAATCTGAATTGTTGTCCCACACTAAGGAATTTTACGAGTCAATAACATCTGCAATGTTAATTGTTTTTTGATAACTCTCCAATGCGTGGTCTTTTATATGGAAAAATCAGTTACACTTATGCTTTGTTATTTTTAGCATATCAATATGAATGTTACATCTTATATGTAGGCCATATAAAGTGCAAGGTGTGTAAATGTTTGACAAGGAAATGTTTTATTGGGAGATATAGGGAGAGAGTCCTGAAAAATGTGGGGAAGATTTTTTGTTCACTTCAAATTAACCGAAAAGTATATTCTCAAAAATAATCTTTGAGAAATATCCTCCGAGGAGCAAACATGCTCAAGGGCATTTTTAACCTGGATTCATGTCCTTAAAAGAACAAATAAAATGATAGTTTCATCGCTATTATTTACATTGCCTTTAGAAACAGAAACAGCTGTAACTTTACTGATTTTTTGTACCATCCGAATCATAGCTTGTTCGATTGTTTATGCTATTATATGAATTTTGTTTTATCACCTTTATATCTGTCTGCTGCTGCCATCTGTGACTAAATTATCGGTGATTGTATTTCATACATCCACGCTAATATAATTTTGGCTAAGAAGTTTGGCAAAAATCAAAGAGAGGACCTGATTGGGTAAGCGCCCGTCAATTTTTTTATTCGTAGTATTCTATTTAGAAGGAATTCCTCCTAAAATACGAGGGCTTTAGTTCACGGGACAGGAAGGAAGACAATCGAGAAGGGTTGAGTCTAACTAAAAAAATTCTAAACGTCAAGTGTGACATCTTACAGTGGCTGATGATGGCTTTCACAAGCAATAAGACAATGACCATGACTTAGAATCCGTCCGTCAATTGAGGGAGTCCCTTGGTTTCGTTGATATGTGTCCGTTGGTTAACAAGGAATGTGGTGATCTTTCATAGTGATATTTTTTATGTGAAGAAATGAATGGAACATAACATAGCTTTTTTAGATATGGACTTTTTAATTATGTGTTTTTTATATAATTAAAAATATTGGACATTATGGTGATGTCTGCGAGATTGTTTGAGAAATTAAAGATGCATCATATGCCCGGTGTGCTATAGATTGATTTCTCTAAATCATATGGCTCAGTGAATTGGTGAATTTTTGATCTTCGTTTCTTTGGAGAGGTTTTTTAAGATCCGGATCATCTTAATGAAGAGAAACATCACATCTGCATTTTTATTGGGGTTGAGTAACAAACATTAGAAGAGCAGTGTCTTTTAATCTCAGAGAAGGTCATGTACATGTGTTGTCATAGCTCGACACCTTTATTGTTTGTTATTGTGGCATATGCTCTTGCAGTGATGGCGGGTCAAATCGTATACGGGGTTTTTATACTTACAGGAAATATTTCGATTCCAATTTTTTAGTATGTAGATGATGTTTTCCTTCTTTGAGTGGAAGTGCGATCAAAGGTAAAGGGATATCATCTGTAGTGGATTTTCTTTAGGGAGTTCTTTGATCTCAAGGTCAATCAAGAGAGGTCGGTTTTGGTCCTTATGGTATGTCTCAGGAGAAAACTATGGAGTATGGGCAAGTTTTGGGTACTCTAAGCATGGGGTTGCGGTTGCCGCTCACCTGCTTGGGGGTGTTTACTCATGAATTGCGGTAAGATTTGGTTTGTAGACTGAACGCCCTTTGTAGAAAAGTTGGAACATAAGTTGGCTAGCAGGAAGACTTCTTCTTTGTTGAGGGTGGCACATTGTTCTTCTTTATGTTATCCGGTTGGCCATCCTTGTTCTTTTCAAGCTTGCAAAAGTCGATCGACTAGTCGGCCGACTAATCGACCGCCTTTTACAACAACCTTTTTTATTTTTTTAGTTTTTCACTTTTTTTAAAGCAAACATATTCTAATATCGTTAATGTTATATTTAAAGTCAATTACTTCTTTTGTTTCATTATGATATCATATAAAATGTATAAATATATGTATACATATAAGAATATATGTATAAAAAATGATTTATATATTTAAATTAATTAAAAAAATTAAAATCGACTAATGACCGACTAGTTCCGATTAGTCTCCGACTGTCGATTAATCCTTAGTAGGTGACCCCGTCGACCGAGTATCGACTACCGCTTTTTGCAACCTTGGTTCTTTTCTCTCTATGGACTCGCTTCTGATTTGGGTACAAGTGCACTTGGATCCCTTGGTGCGTTGTTTCTTCCAATCCAATTTGGGCCTTTGGGGGCATGACATTCTTGACATTCATTTGATTTTTTCTGCATCGATATCATGACCTTTGGACGACGGTGTTCTAGTGTTTTTGGAGGTTATGAGTAAAATTCTTATGACAAAGGGGATGTTGAGAATTTGGGCAGAGTAATGACTTGCTTCATTGTTTGTTTTGTGATATATATGATGTTGCGTTTGGCTTGAATGCCATTTCTGGGATACGTTGGTTGCCATCTAATTTTTGGAAGGGAGATATGATCCATTTAACCGGATGTTGTGCCTTTCTAAGACATGGGATGGTATTGAGTAGTGCTAGCTCTTTTATATTATAGACGTATGATAGATTTAAAGGGAGAGTATATATGACATGCTCTCAGGCTTCACCTTAGCAGCCAGCTAGGACCTTTATGTTGCTAAGGCATGGTCGGATGGTTCATGTGCACATTATGTTTGGTTTCTCAATGCTAAGGGTACATGATTTTTTGCAGCTCATAGAAGTCTTGGCATGCTTTGAATCTTTGATGCTAGACCTCCGCTACTTTTATATGATTATAGATGGGATAATTACACCCATAACCCTGAGTAATTCCTCAATCTCAATCATAACCCTGTATAATAGCGAATTACACGAGAAACCTTGAGTACTTACTCCGTCTCACACTCATGACCCTCCGTTAGTTTTCTCCTTAACCCAACCATGCTATTGGGTTAATCTAACTCTGAGCATATCCAACGGCTGCTAAATTTTCAAAAAATAAAAAATAAAAAAGCCTTCCTCCTTGATCCCCTCCCCTTCTTCCTCCTCCATCCCTCTCCTGCAGCCACCCACTCCGCCAGCAGCCACCCACTCTGCCCCTCCGCCGCCCGCAACCACAATCTCCTCCCCTGCTCTCCGGCCGCAGGCACCCCCACCCACCCCTTGAGCACCCCCTCCCTGCCCGCCCTACGCGCGCCTGAATCCCCCTCCTCCCAAGCCCCGACCCCCTGCCCCAGGAGCCCCCCTGCGCACGCCTAAAGGTGCAGAGGTTGCAGAGGGTGCAGAGGCTGGACCGGGGAGATGCTTGTGCATGAGATGGCGATTGCAGAGGTTGTCCGGGGAGGCGGGGGTGGGCGTGGTGACCGTCGTCCTTGGGCTCCAAGGATCCCAACCCTATTTGAACCCCACCACCCCTGTCCTTCAAGCATCCGCCATTTTTGCACCATCTCCCTTCCGTGAGCTCTGAGAGGGAAACTGAGGGTGGTGACAACACCCCTCTTCCTCATCGTCGAGCGAGTTCGGACGAGGTGCGGCGAGATCCTTTGCCGGCATCGCAACCATAGCTCCGCCGCGCGTCAAGCCTCCCCTCTGTCAGACGTCGAGGCAAACACATGAAGCCCCTTCCACGAGCTTCATCCATAGGCGCACACACGTTACCATTCAGAGGAGGTTGCGACGGCGAGGAAGGTCTTGTAGAGGTCGACGGCAACGGTGGAAGAGGGCCATGGAGCTTGCAGGCAATTCCGGTGTCTTTGGAGGCTTGCAGAACATCGATGGCATGATTTGTAAATAAGAGTGACTGTTAAGGATAATTTTGCCCTTTTTTTAACAGAAACCGTCATATATAACGGGCACATCAAACAGACCATAACACAGGGTCATGTTATGTAAGAGTTAAGCAATACTCAGGGTTTCTCGTGTAATTCGCTATTATACAAGGTTATGATTGAGATTGAGGAATTACTCAGGGTTATGGGTGTAATTATCCCATTATAGATTGACCGACTCTCATTTCTCTTGTTTTACTGCATATAATTCGTCCTCTCTTTAGTCTTATATCAAGGATGCATGGTATGATGGTACCTCGCGATCTCATCTTCGTAGACCAAGATCGACAGTTTGGTGCAATCCTCACTCATCTCAGCCTAAGCATGCCATTTCTTGTCCATTTGGAATTTGAAGGTGCCCATGAGAGTGAAGGTCTTCCCATGGTTCATGAGAAAGGGAAGACTAATGACCAAAGTTCACAGAATGGAACTTATATATGGTAGTGACGTGGCTTGTCCATTTTGTTCAACTCTTTTGTAGATGTACATAGGTCCGATCGGGCATGCTCAAATCAAAGGGGCGCTAATCCTTTCCATAATATAAAATCTTGTCGCCAACCAGTTTTTTATGTATTTGTTCAACTACTGAGTCTAAGCTTCCACTACAATATAGGTAGAAGGCGGGGATGGATCCGAGACTGATGGTTGACCGTCTTACACTCCCTTCTCAATAGTACCCCTTAACCCTTTGCTTCAATTACACACATAGGATGAGAAGCTTCTGAATGGATTCATGCTAGATTTTTCTTGTCGTTATTAAGCCCGCCTTATTGATCATATGTTCTTTTCTTGTGGATGGGATAAAGAGGTCATCACCGCTATGATTGCATGGATTGATACAAATGTCGAGGGACTTTGGGTTTCTCTTGGTGCGGCTAGCTTTGGGTCACATTGTGATTGGGTGAAACCTTTGGGGTTCACTTGGACGTTGTGGCTAGTTTGTAATGGGTTTTGTTTCCTTCACTATTGTAAAAGTCGATCGACTAGTCGAGTGGGGGGTGTAGCTGACTCGACTAGGCCTAGTCGGCTATTAGTCAGTCAACCCGACTAATCGGTATAAGGCGGGGATGGATCTGACGCTGATGGTTGACTGACTTACACCCCTTCTCAACAATACCCCTTAACCCTTTGCTTCAATTACACCAACATAGGAGCATAAGCTTCTGAATGGATTCATGCTAGACTTTTCTTGCCGTTATTAAGCCTGCCTTATTGATCATATGTTATTTTCTTGTGGACGGGATAAAGAGGTCATCATCGCTATGATTGCATGGATTGATACAAATGCCGAGGGACTTTGGATTTCTCTTGGTGTCGCTAACTTTAGGTCACATTGTGATTGGGTGAAACCTTTGGGGTTCACTTGGACGTTGTGGTTGGTTTGTGATGGGTTGTGTTTCCTCTACTGCTGTAAAAGTTGGCCGACTAGTCGGGAGGGGGGGTTAGCCGACTCGACTAGGCCTAGTCGGCCATTAGTTAGTTAACCCGACTAATCATGCCAACTACTTGACCGAGTTTTACATAGAGTTTTTTTATTTTTTATTTTTAATTTTTTTGCTTTTTTCTATAGCAAACTTATTCTATTATGCTTAATGTTATATTTCAAGTCAATTACTTCATTTGTTTCATTATGATAGCATAGAAAGTGTACAAATATTCTTTCTAAAAAAGAAAAATGTACAATCTATGCAAATATATAAGAATATATGTATAAAAATGATTTATATATTTAAATAATTTAAAAATTTAAAACCGACTGATGGTCAACTAAATTTGATTAGTCGCCCGACTGCCGGTTAATCCTTTGTCAGTGATCCTGCCGACCGAGTACCAACTACTGATTTCTGCAACCTGGTTTCCTAAATGGAGACTTTACACGGATAATGTCATTGAACTTGCTAAAGTTCGGATTGGGTCTCAGACCTTGTAAACATGTTTTGTGAATATTAATGTATGTATGGTGTGCATTTTTTTGGGTTTCCATTTTTCTTTTTCATGAAAAACTTTCTAAATGGGTACTGATCTCCATCCTTTTCCAATACTTAAATTAGAAGTCTAGAGAAAAGCTGTATGAATAATTCAACTTTCTAACTGATCCCAATCATCGAAAGACTTGCATAATTGAGAATTAAGATCGCTTCTTCTTCATCCTTAGGCGGCATTGACCTCATTGAGAACATTCCAAACTAAGAAAGCAATGTATATTTGAAGAATAGATGCCGATGAGAAGCTTGATCTAAACTATTCATGATATTGCTTCAATTGGCGAAAAGAGCACGATGATGTATTGCATCCACAACAAGAATTTAAAAAACGTGAGATGTAATGAGGTGATCACCTCATCATTGAGGCAAGTCATAATATAAGTTGTCCTTTCAAGGCGAAATTATTAAATACACTATAATTAGGAAAAAAATAGACTCCTATTCAAATATTATGAAAATAAGACCAGATTACGAGGAAACAACTTGTAATTCAAACAATTGATTTAACAATATAATGCTTTCTCCCACATTAAGTAGGGTCGGCTATATGGACTTCATGCTAGACTTTTCTTGCTAGACTCAAAATTATTTTTGGTCTTCCTTGGACTTAGATCCAAATAATTAAGATTCCTTCATATAGTTTCCTTTTAACATAAATTTTCATAGAGCAAGATTGACAATCTGGTGCAAGTGGCCTCTCTGAGCTGGCTCACATCCAAAAACTTGCATCTTTTAATGTGTGCATCAACATATCTCCTATGCAAATGACCAAACCTCCTCAATCTGTTCTCTCTCATCTTATCCTCAATTAGAGCTACACGGACTTCTGATCACATCGTTTCAAATCCGATTCTAAAACATCTAATTAAGGAATTATAATTACATATGACATTTCATGTATCAGTTTCCCTTATTTAGGGTCTACATATGACATATTGCAATGCACATGTGTTTTCTATATACCTACTAATAGACTTCCTATTTACCTTAAACTACATACTGAAAAAGATATATTCATAACCATAGTCATACTCATATGAAGAACAAATGCGTGAAATAAGATCAAAGATCAATTCATACTAATATTTTTATTTATAACAATGAACACGTGTTTACTTACCTTGCTTTGTTGCTAGTGTTTTTGAAGTAGGAATATTTTTTTATTGATTGCTTATGTTTTGGATACATGGTACATGTGTACTAGATGAAAATCAAATTTGATATGTATTAATGTTTGATAGTATTGATTTCGTTCAAAAATTACACCGAGTTATTTGAATTGTTTACAGCTTCATAACTACTAGTTACTGCACAACAGTCTAAATATGAAAAATTAGACTAGGAACTTCTAACAAGGAGGGAGGTTTCAGAGATGGACAGAGTTAGTGGAAGAACTGACCTGCGTCCTATTTCAACTGTCCCATCTGTAGAGGAGGTACCCTTACAGAAGAATAAAAATTCTAGCGTGTGTCCTGAATCATGTCTGGTTTGTGAGATTGGATCTCGCGAGTCTCTATACCTGCACCTTAACAAAATTGTACAAAACATTGGCATGTGCACCGGATTTTAAGCTTCGGACATTAACGAACTTTCGATTAGTTACATTAAAAAGTACCAGCATACCTTTAAACTTTAATCAGCCTTTTTAGAAGGAATTGTGAATGAGTGAGGTCTGACAATTACCGATTGAATATGTTTGCGATTAGTCATTACATTCTGTCATGGAAGTTATATCATCTGTGTGCTTTTGTTTCTTCACCAAATGAACGTGAAATAAGGCATTGCTCATTTACCTCGTTATTCTCCACAGCATGGCTCTGTTTGTTTGAATCTTTTTGTTCTGCAAAACTTGTATTTGCTCATCTTAGTGTATTTGAGCAAAATGGGTAATGGATCTTTTAGTATTGTCACCATGATTCCCAATAGAAGAATTTTTTATTTATACTGCCATTGTGTTTGCAGCTTTGGAGAAGAGTGAGCCCGTGTGAAGTGGTCGCAGCTATGGGACTCGGTACTTATGAATCTGATCTAAATATGCACCTTGTTTACGGTCGATTGATGCTAGTGATGTCGTCTTATATGTAATGTCTGGACTGTGGTAGACTGATAGTATGGTAATGTAATGAGGAGATGGTGTATATGTGGGTTTTCTTACATTATGTTTTGCGAGCTGCCTGACCAGGGTTTGCTTGCACTCGTTTTGATCTTCACTTTTTGCCGTCCTGAAAATGTCGACATCGTCTACTTGTTTTGGAATTGTTATGTTATGTGGTTTGCTGGTAATGATCTTGCAGCTGTTTTGTAGATTGCTGATTATAAACTCGAAATCGGATGCCATTTCTAATTTGTTTCATGAGTTGATGGTGATGCGCCGATGTAATCCGTCAAGTAGCCGAGTTTTGGATGTGGAGTGTAATTCAGTTACATGGTTTTTGTGGGTTGGTGGCTTTTGATTTTGATTGTAGTTGTACTGCTTGTGCACTTGGTTGGTTCTATATGCTTAATCATAATATCTCATAATATTATGAAGGTTCTGTTGAACATTTCCATAATTGATCGTAGGGTAAATTACAATTTGGGTCCCCATCTATGGGTCCGATCTCAGAATGAGTCCCGATCTTTAGATTGTGACGATTCGGGTCCCAGGGCCATTAATGTAAGGAATTTTTTGAGGCCAATGACGAGTATGCCCTTGTTTAAAAGTTGGAACTCAACCCCCATTTCCTTCCCAACAAGGATATATTCGTCATGAACCCTAAAATTTCCATTTTCTAAATGGTCCTGGGACCCGAATCGTTACAATTTAAAGATCAGGACCCATTCTGAGATCGGACCTATAGATAGGGACCCAAATTATAATTTACCCTTGATCGTAGTATTCCACGGTAATATTACAAAAAATTGGTTCTCAAACCCCAAAGTCTTATCATTCCCTTTCTGCCATCCAAATGGGCTTTGCCAATTTCGATTTTTTTCCTGAAAAATGTTTACTAACATGATCTGAGTGGGCTTTCTTTTCATTATCATTTTCTTTTATAATAATTTCTAACTCTTGCCATAATTACGTAGCATGTTTCTTGATCTTATAGCATGTTTCCTGAACACCTTGCATATGCATTGCAGCTTGAGTGGGAATTTGCTATATTTCTATAGTAGGGGCATGAACATATATATATATATATATATATATATATATATATATATATATATATATATATATCTTGTAACATGCTATATGTTATAGTCGGAGTTTGAACATGATATATATATATATATATATATATATATATGAGTTTAATGGGGCTGCCCCCTTGGGGCAGCCAACAATGGCTGCCTCCACGTCGTTTTCGGCATTTTTTTTATTTTTTTTTCAAAAAATATCGTCATGTATATTCATCCCTATATCCCTCTTATATGCCATTCGAATTTCGTCAGAAACAGAGACTCCTACGGCCTTCATCGAGATAGTCATTTTTTAACGGTAATAGGATTTTTTAAATTGACACCATCTCGATGGAGGCTGTAGGAGTCTCTCTTTCTGACGAAATTCGAATGACATGTAGGAGGGATATAGGGATGAATATACATGGTGATATTTTTCAAAAAAAATAAAAAAACGTCGAAAATGACGTGGGGGCAGCCCCCCCCCTCTCTCTCTCTCTATATATATATAGAGAGAGAGAGGGAGGAGTGATCTTATGAGAGTAAAAAATTGTGAGAAATGAGAGGGATGATTCTGGACCACACGATTCTATTTTCTCTCTCTTGATCTTCTCTCTCCTGGGTAAATCATGTGATCCAGAATCATCTCTTTCATGCTCTCACAATTTTTTGCTCTCATATAATCACTCCTCTCTCTCTCTATATAGCAGGAGTTTGAGTTTGGAGCGTGCCGTAAACTTATTAAAGATATCATACTTCTTCATACACGTTATCTTAATTTTCCGCTACAAATTTGTAATCCACGGCATTTCTCATTTTCCGTGCTGTTTAATCGAGTGGGAAATTATCATTTCCGACATTAATTTATAGCACGTGATGGGACAATGGCAGGTAACGGGTTCGTCTCCACATGATGTACTTGTGATCTACTTCCGGCGACATGAATGCATCTCAGGATAGAGAGCGAGACAAATTCGTCCATGCCAACATACACTGGAAGTTGTTTCCGATATCAGAAGATTGGAAGCAATTCCCGGTATCAATATTGCAGAGGCCGGCTGTAAAAGTGAAGGGTGTCCTGAGCCGTTCGATCATAATCGAGCGGTTTATACGAAATCCAAGCATTTCTGAGCTCTTACCGTGTGAATCGCTCGATCATGATTGAGTGTCTCGGGGTACCCTCTCCTTTACAACGGGCTTCTACAGAGGATCCGTGCCCGATATCAGAATTCAAATGGAAGTTAAGAATAAGCAACTGGAGAGGCATTCGTATGAAGAATGCAAGGGATGCGATGCAATGTTATATTTGCTGATACATTTATCTAAGTACGTATGTCCCCGGAGAAGATTATAGTTTGCATGCATGCTTGCACGGCAAGTGATATGACGAAGCATGCATGCTCCATTTCCGAACCAACTCCTTCGCTCTCACCACTGGCGTGACTTTAAACACTCCCTCCTTTTCTCATATGAACAACTACCATCTCTCTCTCTCCTCGCTCACTCGCTCTCTTGTTTCTCAGCTCGTCCAAGCTTTCAGCAGTTGATATGATCGATCAAGGTAGTCATCTCCAAATTTGAATTTTAATACATCCGTTTCATTGTTGCCATCCTTGAAAAGAGTTTCGCTTCGTCGGGGCCATCGCGTCGTGTATCTGCGAATTTATTTTCGAGCTTCGATAAGATTTTTTTCTTCTTTTGATACCAGAAGCATGCATGCTCAGTTTATAATGATAACGGAAATAGTTTCTATTACTGTACTCGATTTTGAACCATTTGGTGCACGATTGCTTAGAGATATTTCGAGTTTTTAGATTTTTTTCGTCTGCAAAAGACTGTTTCGTTGAACAGAAGTCCAGAGATGAGATCAGTTGTTGGAGTATTTGTTATGTGCGTCATGAGTTATAGCAGGGTAAATGGATCCTGGAGAAGATCCATTTACCCCATCCAGTGATTAGTCCCACATTGTCCAATGGTGGGATTTGGAGGTTCTGGAGAGGCTATATAAGGAGCCCCAGACCTCCTGTATTCATTGAGAAAGTCAATAGACAAACACGGCCCTTTGAGGCCTTCTCCCATGATTTCATCTTGCTCCTCACGGAGTAGGGTTCCACGCTAAACCTTTTGTTCTTCATGTTTATTCTTCTTTATTCTCTGATTCCGCTTCCGCTTCCTATTTCTTAACATCAGTGATAAACCACAACTTTTGACTTGTTATTATTATTATTATTATTTACTGTAGGTCATCCAAATAATCACGATCAAACAAGGGTCAAATAGGGCTTGTCATCCACGGGAGCTAACTTCGTCCCCTCACCCTTTTCTGGGTAGTATTTAGGTATTATATAAAAAAATACTGTCGAATGGTGATATCGATAGGCTTGATGGGGGGACATGTTTCGAATTGAGACGAATTTTGAATGGCAATTTAATGTTAGAACAACATCCCCTTATCATGAGATAAAAAAATAGACTTTATACAAAAATAAGCTATATCATATCATGACTGCATCATACATTATATCCCTATTCGCAATATGTAACATTCCATCCGTCAAACTATCCGAATAAAAATGAAGAATAAACCTTAAATATTCCTAACAATGGAAGAAGAACACGACTTCAAATCAACTTGTTTGGGCATTGATGCTTAGATCCACTTATCAAACTTGTCACAAGAAACCCTAAATACCCATATTTTAGGAAATTGCTACAATATTTGATTTATAGTTGGATGTACATATATTGTATATTTGTTAGGTTTAACCCAACATGATGTATAACATGCATAAATCTAACGTTCCTTAAATCGATATCCTTGTGCACGATAAACGCGAAGGAATATATATTTTTGCTCAATCAAATGCGAACAATCTTAAGATTGATTCAAACCAATTTTGAATGGTAAAGAAAACTATTTTCTACTTGGGAGAAATAAATCCCAAAATTTTGCTAGTCCTTTACGATGTTCAATCCTTCGAAAATAAAAAAAGACAACCTTCTTCTCATTGACAACTACTGACCGATCAATCTTATAAACTCCACGGTCGCGAAGGCTTCGACTAAGCCTTTTTATCTTTGAAATGGTTTTAAAGAAATTTTATAAGAAAACTTATTAATCTTGAAGATATATTTCTACCTATTAAATAGTATTGTATTTATTTATTTTTTTAAAATATCGCCAACTCTCTCTCCTTGTTAATATCTTGCGAAAAATCGCTCTTGGTTCGAGCGAGATTTCTTCGTAATACGATCCTTTGGACCTTCCAAAGGGGTCAGGCAACTTACAAAAGGGGTTAACAAAACAACAAAATCTCCTATTCTTCGATGATCTCTTCCTATTGTTGGAATACTCTAAGAATCAATAAGACTTTGAATCTTTTCCTTCTCTCACATTTAGTTCATTAGGAAAACTATTACCACACCACATTTAGAACATTTAAAGGTGCTCTTCTCGAGATTAAAACATGTGGAAACTTCACAAGAGTGCAAACTTCATCAAAACTTTATGGATCTACCTCTGCCTAGATTTTTTTTGGTAAAAATAACACTGTTTGGATGGTTGAGAGGGTTGTTAGACTTGTGAGCCCTGGGCGAACCATTCTTACAATAAATGTTATTGTAATATTTAAGTTTATCAATAAAAGTTATTGATGTTTCACTCCCTTTTTGAAATTATATGAATGAATGCACTATAAGGTCCCTATGTACAATTAGGGTTATGTACCATGGCCAGCTTGATGATCATATAGCTGTTGTTTCATTAAATGAATCATAGAGGCTGGTGTTTGGATGAATATCTAAGGAGTTAGATGGAGGACTCATCAAACACCGTCAAATGATTGTCAAGTGGAGATCTCCAGCCTGAGTAGGAGATGGCAATCCTTTCTCACATAGGCTGATATCTGACCGACCTCTTGATGCAGGTCCTCTGCATGGGAATAGTGATTCGGAGGTGTCAGATTAGTTAGGTCAATGGGTTGACCTAACGAGATCGAGATAACCTAAGTCCTATGTTGAATGATGTCACAACATAGGCACGCATCCTCTGACCGGAGACAGATATATTGCTATATATCTAAGTATGTACATTTGGCAGACCAATAGGTTGATGACCTAACCAAGGTCTATACCCCGGCGAGCTGGTGTGCATATAAGGGTATATGAGCAATATGATCTCTCAAAGGGATCATACAGGTTCACTTGTGAACCGGAAGACATGAGCTCACTCATGAGGTATTGGGACCGATCAAATTCCATGCATGGTTGTCATGCTTTGGAAGCATGACATGAATTTGAAGGTATGATATATGCTTTGGGAAAGCATATGATCGATACCAAATCCAAATGACCAAGATTGAGAAACTTAATGATTAAACCCTGAAGAAGACAGTGTAAAAATGATCTTGATCTTCGGGTTGATCATGGGTCTTCCAGTATGCAGGATGTACAGGTATTGGGAATACCTGAAGGGTGATGTGATCATAAACGATTGTATATCCATGACGCTTCCATTCCGAGGGAGTGATGAAACAGGTCTGGATTTTAGTGACTCCTTTCAGTAGAGAAGCAATCCGATCTTAGTCCAAGTGTTGGACATTGGTCTGAATGGGATTCAGATTCAATGAGAAGATTGGATTTGCGGTCTTGATTTAATCAAGCATCTGTGGGAGGTTCGTTCGATCTGGATTTGAGATAATATCTCAACATCCAAGTCACTATACATGGAATAATACAATCGCCCTGTCCTTATCTCCAAGCATCTGCGGAGAAAGCACATTATTCTAGAAAGGGTTCAAGAATAATTCTTTTGATGAAATATCCAAGCAAGGACTTGATGATTAAATGTGATTTAATTATCAAGCTTGAATATGAATATGATTCATATTGTGAAAATGATTATCTAAGATAATTAAATGAGATTTAATTATCAAGGATTGAGAGAATGTGGATAACACTATCCATGATATATGTGTGTTATAAATATGATTTATAATATACATATATAAGAGAGAGAATTTTTGTAAATAGCATTTGTTAATTAATAATGTGGATTGGATTCACATTTGTTAATTAATTGGAAATGCAATTTACTAACTAGTTTGGGTTGTGAATATGATTCACACAATATTCAATGGCAAGATTGAAATATTCACAAATTAATTTGGAATTAATTTGGTGAATATTTATTGTGATTAATTAAGGAATAAAGTGATAAATAAAATAGAGAAAAACCACCTCCATGGGTGGCGTCACCCATGAATTGTTCATGGGTGACGCCCCCCCTTTTTAGGAGGGTGGTTAACTCCACTTCATTTATCATGTTATCTCTTGATTAATTGATTTTAAATTGTTGTTGTTGAACAAACAATCCTAGCCATTGATTTATCATGGACCAAGCATAGCCCTTGGATCCATGTGTCCCATGGATTGAGATCCATTGGATCCTAAACTAGTATATAAGGAGGGCTAGGGTAGCCTCTCCAAGGTACATCATCTAGAGTTGTAGAAGACTACTACTCTCTCTCTCTCTCTAAATCTCGTGTGGTCTCTCTCTTAATATCCAAGTGGCCGTCCACTTTGCATATTGAAGAGGAGAGCATCTTGCTTCGCCTTCGACGCTTGGATCTTCGTCAAGGATTGCGGGAAGGACGCGACTCATCATCGTGCCCGCAAGCGCATTCTCCGTGGGTCGGACTTAAGATAGGAGGATCTCTACTTTGGGATCTCGCGATCACAACCACGCTTCAAGAGGTATTCCTTGTACTTTGTGGTTTGATGAAACGATCCGAGAAGTGTTCTCGTGATCATGTGGTTTCATCGTTAAGTTAAAATTTTTAATTTCCGCTGCATCTAGCATCTAGTACGACTAGTTGCTCCGATTGCATACGATGCGATCGACACGCTTCCGTGATGCGCTTAAGGATTCACAATATCCTTCAAGGGTTGGAGAGGGTTGAAATGATAAATGTGATGCGATGTGACATTGATTATGTGTTATATTAACTTCTTAATGATAGTAATGTATTTTTTATATTAATTTTTTATTGGAACATGGTTAAAAAATACTATAACAAAGAAATTGTAAGGTTCATACAACTAATTCCAACCCAGGAATGCAGGGATAGAACGTTGGATATCCCAGGTCATCCAAGGATAACATGGGAACCAAAACATGTAAATCCCTGTTCAAGGGTTGTGGTGTGAGATGGTTTAATTACAAAGATTGCATAGGTTGCGATGTAATTTGATAATATTATACAGATCATGGTGTAAAATAAAAAAAATGGGGTTTTCACTCTTGTACCCCTTAGAGTTTTGCAAAATAACACTTTCAACTTTGGCTTTTTTGGAATTATACTTATGCCCATACATTCTTACGAAATTAGTAGTTGTGCTCTTAAATTACATTCACGGGAGGATGCAACTTTAAATTTTGCAAAACTATAAGGACATAAGTGTGAGTGCACAAAAAGATGAGGGGCATAGTGTTATAGGGAAAACATGGAAGGGCACAGCTGTAACTAACAATCCCAAGAGAAAATTAGATAAAAACATGACATTTAAAATTCGATCTTAAATTTTGTGAACAAATATGAAAAGGCCCCTGCTCCCAAGAGAAGGCAAGTGGAGAGGGAGAGGCTTCTTCTACCACACTTGAGAGAGAGAGAGTACTGGTAGTGGTGCCTCTTATTGTAGAGAGAGAGAGAGCTGGGTACCTCTCCTTGGAGAGAGAGAAAGAGAGGAAGAGTGGCATCGTTGGTAGGTGCACCGTACCTTCTCATTCTATACCTGGGTTCTCTGCACCTAGAGAGAGAGAAAGTTGTGGTATCTCTCCTCTTCCATGTCAACACGTGCTTCCTATGTATAGAGAGAGAAAACTGAGGAGGGAAGATAGTAGGGGAGAGGGAGATGCTTCCCCGCCAAGAAACTCGGTGATTCCTGAGATGGGTCTTACCCCAATGGTCCAATGAAGCAAGGAATCCCATCTCAGCTTTTCCCTCTCCATTGCCACAGTGTAGGTATCTCTCCATCCCTCTCTACCACTGTTCTTAACCGCTCCCTTTTTGATAAAAAAAAATCGCATTTTGCCGTTGTTCCACCCCTTGTTCGTGGAGAACCCATCAACGTTTCGCATCTTTACCTTGATTTTTCACTTGGGTTTACTGTCAAATTGCGTGCGATAGCGAGCATCCCTTGATATATTCGACTTCATCTGTGAGTTTTTGGATGCTAATGTTCTTGAGTAGGTGACAAGGTTTCTTTGATGCGGATGTTCTGAGATGGGTGTCCCCCATCTTTTCATTTAGAGTGAAATTGGATGCTCGAATCTTTTCTGGTCTTTGGGAAATCGACTTGTCTCGTTTTGGTTTGCTAAGATTTTGGTATCATGACTTAGGAGCTAGTTTTGGCCGGCCTGTTTCAATTTGGAAACCAGTTCTTTAGTTTTAGTTGCCTGAATAGAAGGATGTGTCGAATGTCAATGCTTGTTATGAGTTGCGTTTAAACAATATATTAGCAGTGTATTATTTTTTTATGTGGTTTAAAATAAATTGCCACTATTGATTTCTTTATATTCGGTGCCTATTTATATGATTTGTGCAAAAAAGAAGGGGACAAATGCATTGCAATCGAGAACAAGGAAATAACTTTTCAATGCATGTCTCAGCAGGACCATCTAGTCACTCCTGGCACCCGATCATGATCGTGGACACCACGAGCCTTGATTACTGGTTTAACTGGAGGGTGCTTCTTTGTGTCATATGGGTTTTGTCTTCTGTGATCATAGCATCCTTTCTGATTTGGAGGTATGAAGGGTCTGACACTGAAGGAGAGGATGGGGAAGAGCTGGAGGCTGTTGGTGTTGTGTATGATGATGAATCATGGAGGCCTTGCCTTAAGGAAGTCCACCCTGCTTGGCTGCTCGCGTCACGAATTGTTGCATTCTTTCTGCTCTCGATATTGCTCACTGTGTATGTCGTTGTTGAGGGAGGGAGCACATTTTCTTACTACACCCAGTAAGTAATCTCCATTCCTATTTGCTTTCTTGATGGACAAAGTACTGTGATTAGTATATCTGATTTCTGTCAGTTGAGGGATATTTTGGATTGTTACGACAGCCTGGAAAATGAGTTATCGTGGTTATGCATACGAAGATGGACAATGATGATAAATGACTAATCTACATGTTTTATTAAAGAAGCAGATTATCTCTTTCTTAAAAATCCTATTTCTATTGTTGAAGGGTCATTCATGAGGTTATATAGGATCTTGAAGAAGCTCATTCTGCATTTATCTATGCAGTTTTGTTTCTACTACTCTGGAGGTGATTTTGGTCCTTGGTTGGACACTAATATTGTTTACATCAGAACCCAGAGAACTATGACTATGCAATTTTTTTTACAGAATCAAAAATCATTTGGAAGCCATCTAACCAGAAACCAAAGCCAAAAAGCAAGCGCTTCCCCGCATTAAGTGGGTTCAATTCAGAAGATATCAATGTTGGCTGTGTTGAGGTTTCAGATATTTTATTTTGCATGAAAAGATGATCTAAAAATCAATATCTTTACCCATATTTGAGTGTTCTTTATGATCTGGTTCGTGAAAACTTCATCCAGACATATCTTAACGCTTTTCATTTTTTTCCTCAGAATAAAGCTTTTCAGTTTTTTGCCATTTATTTCTTTGAACCCGTCCTACTTAATGCACTGAACAACATGATTTAATTCTGATTGCGTCATATTCATTTTTTATTTTTTGTTTGGTGCAGGTGGACCTTTGCGTTGGTGACCATATATTTTGCGGTACGTATTGATCTTATGTTCAAGCACCCATTTTCTTGGTCTAGTTCAGTTTTATGGATTCATTGGAGAATGGTTGAGCTAATTGAAAAACAAAATAAATTTCGCCCCCACTCCTTTTCAGGGTTATCATTATAGCATAGCTTCTAATTACTGTTTAATATTTGCATTCTGCAGCTTGGCTCACTGCTATCTTTGCATGGGTGCCACCAGTATCTTAACAAAGTCGATGGAGACCAGGTTGACCACATGAATATTGACTCAGAACGTGGAACTTATGTGGCTCCAACCAATGATGATGATACTCCCAGCGTTGCCAACATAATAAAAAATTCTGAACCTCTTGAAGAAAATCAAACGCATCAAATTGCTGGATCTTGGGGTTATGCTTTTCAAATTTTGTACCAGGTAATACCTTAGAATTCCTTTTGTATATCTATATAGAATGGTATGCCCTAATACGTGATTTTGTAATTACCACTTTGTGTCCGATTTTTTTAGGGGTGTAAGAGTAGTTTGAGAATAGACCAGTTCTGGGCTCCCATCTTTCAATGTAGATAAACCAGTAAATCTCATCATTTCCTGAAATCTAATTATAATGTGTATGATGATATTTTTACATTTTCCCCATATATGCTTCATGAAACTGGATTTTCGAGCTCTAGTATCCTAACAATGGATGTTTTTTTATTATCTATAATTACATTGTCTGTAAATCTAAGTTAGGCAGGCATGTATTGAAGTGTTCTTAATCCTAGTTTTTCATACACGAACGTTGAAAAGGGTGATTCCACCATTTTGGGTGAAAAGGTGGAGTCAAAAGGGATTTTTACCTTGTGTATTTAAGATTTCAATCATTTCTAGCTTATTATTTTGCCATTTTGTGAGACAGCATATGGTTGACCCTAAAGTGGTTTGACCCTTTTGCTTGAACCCTACACATAGAGGGAACTTCATAGACTTAGGTGGCCTTTTCACATTCCATTTCGTTCTCCATTTATTGATATAGCACATGCAATGGCTGAAAGGACAGAACTCAGTCTTTTCTATATAGTTTTGCACAATCCACGATGGGAATTTTTTGCCACTCATAGAAGTAGAAGCAACTTTATTTGAGCAGGCCTTCTGTCAAAGCTTGTGACATCCATTGGGGATTGAAAAGAAAAGAGGGATTCATTAGTGCAACAGGATGCAGTTTGTCCAAGAGTGGTCTACTCTTGTTATATTATGGACACAGTACATGTCATGATGTTTTGTAAGCCATGGATGTAGCTGGCTTAGTTGGTGTTCTATTCTCACACAGCATACCCGGTAGTATTGTTCTGATGTAAGCGTGCCATTGTTGTCATGGGTTTGCTGGGACATCCTTTCTTTTACGCAGTTGCTAATTTTCATTCTCACAGTTATTTCATCCGAGGGAGGCAATAAGTTTATGTAACACGACCCAAAAGTCAGTTTTTGGATTTTGTGGTGCCCTTAGTAGTTCCATCAGTTCTGACTCAGAAATAATGATCCAAATGTAACCAAAACAGATATGCTTGTTAGAAAATATAGAATGCGGAAGCGGAATGATACACAGAGCGTAGAACCGAAATATGAAACATGGAACAACAAGATTTTTATGTGGAACCCTACTCTCTAAGGAGCAGGATGAATCCACGAGAGAAGGCCTCAAAGGGCCATATGCTTCATTTATTTTTCTCAATGGATATAGAAGGTCTGGGGCTCCTCATATAGCCTGCACAGAACCTCCAAGTCCCACCACTAGTAGATGTGAGACTAAACACTATGATGGGGTAAATGGATCCTGGAGGTATCGATTTACCCATCTACAACATAAGAGGTGCACAACCAAATACTCCAACAATCCCCCTCAAGCTGGAACATGCAATGCTCAGCTTGGACAAACAGAAAGAAACTCAACTCACGCTACATGATACTATGGACAATATCAACTCAATGCGCACAACTGTTGGATGCTGTCGAGGACGTTGCTTCTCATGTCGTGCATGTGAGGAGGACGAATGGGCTGGAGTGTGAGTCAAACTGAGGACTCGGAATCTGACCATCGAGTTTGAAACTACGCCTGGAGAAGTCTCCTTGTCGGAGAATTGGGTCTCTCCATCTAGCTCAGAGAATGGTACTCTACTCTGGAGTCCCTATGATACCACATGAAAACCCTTGCCCACATGGCATAGGGAATGGTCCTCTACTATGGAGTCTGTTGCGATACTTGTATTATTTATTTCGTTTGTCCTGTTTATGTTATTTACCCATAGAGCTTTTCTCCTATATAAGAGAGCTCTAGGGTTTGAAATAAACTACTTTTCATTCTCTTATTCCTCATGGTATCAGAGCGACGGTCCTAGACCGGAGCCTGTGCCCTAAATCCGTGTCCCCACCAAAAGCCCCGCCGTCGCCGACAGATCTAAGCCCGAGCGCCGCCGCCGCCGTGTACCCTTGAGCGGTTTCACGCTCTCGTGCTCGTGCTCCTGCTCCCTCACGTACCCCCACTTGCTCGCATGCACTCCCACGCGCCTGTGCGTGGCTGTGCCTCACCGCACGTATCTCGTCCCTATCGCGCAATCCCACGAGCCCACGCCCTCTCTCACGTGCCCTCGCGCTCGGGAGATCCTGTGCGGCTGTGACCTATTGTGCCCGTGGCGGTGATCGTGTTCTCTCATGTCCTTGCGTGAACGTGTGAGCATCTTCGAGGACTTGTGCCCCACGCGCCCTTGAAGGTTACAACCTAGGTCTTCAGAGGCACTTTCGAGATATGGAAGGGATTGTGGTATGAGTCTCGTGTCACATGGAAGCTATGAAGATTGATTGTTGGCGAATGGCTATGGAAGAAGAGATGCGTGACTTACAGTCTCGTGGAACATGGACCATGGTTATTGCTCCTCCTGATGCATCCATTGTTAGCTGTAAATGGGTATTCACAGTTAAATACCACGCTGATGGCAGTCTAGATTGGTACAAGGCACGACTGGTCGCGCGAGGTTTCACACAAACTTATGGAGTGGACTATATGGATACATTTTCTTCGGTAGCTCATCATTTTACTCTTCGCATTCTCTTAACAGTTGTTGTGGTACGTGACTGGACTATATCTCAACTGGATGTCAAGAATGCCTTCTTATATGGAGATCTGCAGGAGGAAGTCTACATGCAGCAGCCACCAGGGTTCACTGCTGAGGTGGAGAAGCATATGGTATGTAGACTTCACAAGGCAATTTATGGCCTCAAACAGAGCCCAAGAGCGTGGTTCCAGAAGCTTTCCCATCTGATTGAATGGCAGGGATTCAAGAGGTCGAATGCAGACCACTCGTTGTTTATTCAGAAGTCTTCTGCAGGTACGGTTGTCATCATGGTCTATGTTGATGATATTCTGATTACCGGAGATGATGCTCAGGGAATAGAGACGGCAAAGGCATTTCTAGGCCGTCAGTTCGTCACAAAGGATCTTGGAACCTTAAGATATTTTCTGGGGTTGGAATTTGCCAGGAATGCACAAGGTCTGGTGATGACCCAAAGGAAGTACATTACAGATTTTTTGACTGAAACAGGCATGACTGGATGCAGACCATCGAGTATCCCCATGGATCCAAGCATGAAGCTGTATGATGATGACACTGCTGAAGTGGACAAGAGGAGATATAGAGAAATGGTGGGTAAGCTCCTTTATATTACTATAACTCGACCTGATATTGCCGTTGCAGTAAGCCGGGTGAGTCAATTTATGGAGCATCCAAGACAAGTTCATTTAGATGCCATATACATGATACTGAGGTATCTGAAGTCTTCTCCAGGTTCAGGGTTGCTATTTCGAAAGGGCACAGATTTATCTTTTTCAGCATGTGCAGATGCCGATTATGCAGGATGTCCTAAGGATCGAAAGTCGACTTCAGGATTTGCCGTTTTTGTTGGGAGCTCTCTGGTTTCTTGGAAAAGCAAGAAACAAACTGTTGTGGCAAGGTCCAGTGCTGAATCTGAATATAGGGCCATGGCGCAAGCAAGCACGGAGATGATGTGGGTTCGATCTGTGCTAGAAGATTTACATGTAGCCGTACCGTTACCCATGCAGCTTCAGTGTGACAATCAGGCAGCATTGTTTATTGCCAACAATCCAGCATTCCATGAAAGTTTTAAGTATATTGAAGTTGACTGCCACTACACTAGAGACTTGATTCAGAGAGGATTGATATATACAACTACCGTGAGCTCAGGGGATCAGACTGCCGATGTACTCACCAAGCCGTTGCTCAGAGGACCCTTTCAGAGATGTTATTCCAAGCTGAGCATGATAGACATCTATGCTCCACTTTGAGGGAGAGTGTAGAGATCAATATTATTATATGTTATGTACATGTTCGTAATTTCTTATTATTTTCTGGACTACTATGTATTTTACCCGTGGGGTCTCTCCCTATATAAGAGAGCCTAGGGTTCCCTTGAATAACAGATTACTCATTTTTTACAACAGGAGTGGCGCCAAAAATAGAAAGGAGGCGGAGCCGTCGCGAGGTGGGCGACGTGGGCGAGGCTCCTGCGGGAGGTAGATGATGACTTCTCAGCCGTTGGATCTAGTGATCCAACGGCCAAGAGTTGGGTGCGAGGAGACGGTCCAGATCAGATCGGGGAAGCGCAATCGAAGGGTGTAGAGAGCGCCACGTGGCATCATGAGAGCGCGACGCTAAAGAATGGCGGAGATTAGATTAGGAGAATGATCGAAGGGTTGTGATTGAGAGGGGGATGAGCGGGTGGGATCTAATCATCGGGGCTAAGATCCAACGGCCATGAGCATGCCATGTGGAGCACTGAGGTTAAGGCGAAGACGTGCGGTCTGGATGGCATCTGGGGATCGATCGGATGGTTGAAAGACGATGCGGCATGGAGGGCCAAGATCTGAAGAGAGTATGGCTGATCGGACGACTCAGGAAAAGGGACGCGTGGTGGGCAATGGAGTGGGCCGCGTGGCGCAACCAGAGGGCACCACGTGGCCCAATCTGGTTGGCTGAAAAAGAATGAGAGAAAATGGGTGAAGATGGTCGAATGGAAAAACTCAAGACATGAAAGTTGTAGATCTCGATGAGATCTGCAAGTTTCATATTGACCAAAAACGGAAATGAGGTCAGTAAAGTAAGAAAATACAAGGGTACAAATATACATACATATAGTGTACAAATGAGGTCCCAAAACCCAAGTTTTGAATACGAGTTCCGATTTAAATGAAATAAAAATGCTAAGGTGGATGTGTGGATACACACACACACACACACGTAAAGATCGGATTCAGAATGATGCAATCAGAAAGAAAGCTGGTGTAGCTCCGATCGAGGATAAGATGCGAGAAAACCGCTTAAGATGGTTTGGACATTTGTAAAGAAGATCAGCTGATGCACCTGTTAGAAGATGTGAGTGTTGGGATGTTGAGCCGGCTAAGAGAGGGCGAGGACGACCCAAGAAGTGTCGGTAAGAGACCATACGAAGGGATCTTAGTTTTGTGGATATAAGCCCGGGATTGGCCCAAAATAGATCTGAATGGAGGCGAAGAATCCTTGTAGCCGACCCTACTTAATTGTGGGAAAAGGCTTTGTTGTTGTAGTCTCATTTTGAAGGTCTCTTAATGTATGTTACTTTAAAAGTGAGTAGACGTAGATTGGAGGCTGTATGAGAGGGATATGTGCATTTTATGGTCCAAAGTCTCCAGCTGGGTTTGGGGTTTTATTGGGCAATTATTCAAGTTCGCAATTTTTGGTATTTTTCTTGTATTATTAGCTAGTAATATATACAGTTTAGAGTGAATTTATGAGATTTATAGTTAGTGTAAAATATATACATATAGGGTGAATTTTACAAGTGATGTGGGCTTCTTATTTAATGTAGATGCAAATGCTGAGATGCAAATGTTATCAATGCATGCACATGAATGCTAATTATGCGATTTTTTGTGGAAATATGCTTCTAATTGCTTGGGAACAAAGCTTTATTTTCAACTTTAAGAGTGATGAATCACAGATTCATCAACCAGCAATATGCAAATCAAAGAACAAGCAGAAATCTGAAAATGCTTTCTAATTTAGATTCTTAGTTTGAATATTTCTAGGTTCCACGTAGCCGCAATTGGGTGGTATTAGTCATACTCCTTTCCCTTGCATTCGTTGTTATTTCTTTTTTAACTGGTAAGCTCGGTTTTGTATGGCTCAAGTTATCGCTTTCATTAGTAGAAAAATGTGTTTGCATGAGGTTCAGATTGAGAGTCACTAGGCCTTTACAAGTGGACACCATGTCCTTGTAAAGAGAGAAAATTGTGAAACTTCAAGTATGCTATGGCTATAATGGCATTGAAAGAAAAGAAAACAGATTCAAAATTTTTTTTATCGGTTCTTCCCGTACCAAAACTTTTTCGGTGTTGGGATTATTTCTAATTGTTTGCCACTAAATATTTACTGTATCTTGGCAAACTTTGTTGTCTTATTTGCCTATCATCAGACGATTGCAGGTGCCGTGATGCTCACTGACTGTGTCTTCTGGCTCATAATTGTTCCTTTTCTTGCTATCAGAGACTACAATTTGAGTTTTGTGAGTATTCTTCTTAATGAGAAGCAGTGTTGCCAGATTATTTACTTTTCATTTACATATAATTTATTGAGTAATTGGTTAAGAAAAAAGTTCTAGTTGCTTCATTTAAAGCACACCTTTGTATTTTTAGTGCGGCACTTAATGGAATTTTTGTGTGGTACTTTGGAAAATAAGGAAAACAAAAAGGAATTATGAAAATGGCTTTGATTAACTGTCTAATTACAACTGGTATCGGTAAATAAAAATTTTCTATATTATATTTTCTCTTTCAATACCGTCGCTGCTCAATTAAATCTTCTAAAATTTGTACAACCTTTGGTAGATAGACCTATTTTGTATTTGGCTATGGACATAACTACGAGTACAACTAGATGCAAAAACAAATAAATAACGTAGGGAAAATGTCTGGTGGAGGGATTTTGTTGCTCAAGAGGTTCAGACCAAACACGAGATCGTGATGCATGTCGATGATTTTCGACCCACTGTGCTGTCCATTGTCATTGGCCTTATTGTGGCTCCAGGGAGCTCAAATCCATCATTTCTTTAGTATAGTTCACGTTCATTCCGAGCAAACTTATGTTGGACAGCGTGCAAGTGGTCATTGAGATGTTGATATGGGAAAAGAAAGTAAATGACATGATTTGAAAGGTGAACTTCTCCAAGGTGCATGGTTATGTGAAGTGGAGATTCATGGAGACCATCATTCATAAGCATGATTTTTCATGCGTATGGATTACTTGGATGAAGTGATGCATACTACAACATCGTACTCAATGTTGGTGAATGGTCAGCCGGAGGGTGATCTTTTAGCCACATACGAGGGTAACCCTTTTTTTTATTATGGTAGATGTGTTTGCTATGAATGTGGACGTAGTTATACATGGTGGGTTCTGCTCGGGACTCAAGCACAATGAGCTGTCAATTCAGGTTTTCAAATATGTGGATGATACGATTTTCTTTATGTACAGTGGTATGCTGGATCTAGCATAAAAAATAGTCGAATATTTTACAAATCCCGCCTTGTAGAGGCTGCGTTATGTAGACGACAACCAACATAAAAAATATTCAGATCTTTCAACATGGATTTATGCAAGAATTCATATAGCCGACCTACTTAAAAGTGGGAGAAGGCTCCTCTGCCATCTCTCATAGTGGTATGCCAGAGGCTCACCTGTGAGAAGTTGGTTGTTCCTTTGGAGATGTCACATGTAGAGATTAATGATCATGGTATGGAAGAGGCTACAAGGATATCAATGGTCTTAGAAGGTTTTGGTGACATCTCAAACCTCAGGGTCACCTGTGAGATGTTGGTTGTTCCTTTAGAGATGTCACAAGTGGAGGTCGGTGATCATGGTGGGGCGTTTGATACCCTAGGATGAGTTAGCCGTTTACATACAATGGCTTGTCGTTGGCTTATGGTATAATTAAGCATGTTCACTGGCTGGTGGAGATTGAGAAGAAATTGGCTGGGTAGAAGGTTTCGTGTATGCTCGCATGAATGGAAGGCATGAAAGGGTGTGCATCATCTAGCAAGCCGTCATCACTAGCTCCAACATCTAACAAATATTAAGAGCTTTCCGAGCTCGTCTTTTCCTGTCAGGGTGGAAGGTAGTGAAGGGAGATGTTTAGGCCTTGCATATTATGAAAACATGAAGATTGGGTCGTATTCGATCTAAATAGACTCATCGTCTGAGTTGGGATAGCAACATAATTAAAAAAAGATTAAAGCACATGGATTGTGAATAATTCACAATTTGTTTCATCAAGTTAACATGAGATTAGAACATACCTCTACTGGTGAACGTTATTCCTTAAGTCTCTAAATGAAGAGACACCCGATTTCAAATCCAATTGGACGAAGATAACACTTGTGGGCTCTAGGATGAATCGTGTGACTCCTACAATAAGCGAGATGATATGAATGATGTAGGGTTTTCCATAAATACACCCAGGTCCAAGCGTGCATGCAACATGTGTGCCCTTGGACAGATTGCAGAAATGCCCAGCTGGTTTTCAAAAATTACAAAAATACCCCCACACTTTAGGAAAAATTACAATGAGGCCCCCCGGGTTTTGTTTATTGCAAAAATGCTCCTCCAGGGGCATTTTTGTGATTATTTATCCTTTTATTTTTATGCATTATATTACAATTATACCATTGTACTGTTTACTTCGTAACTTGAGCATACAAACTCCGTTTTTATTGAATTTCAGTGTCGTTTTGAAGCTTGTTTTATGCTCTATCTAATGACATTTAATTTTATGATTTGACCTTTAATTAAATGTGATAATTTCTGAGATCTATCGTGTCTCCTACTCTTTAATTCAAATGCCATTAATTATCCTTATTGCTCAATTTGACTATGAAATCGATCCATATTCTCTTGCATTTTGGTATAGTTATTTTGGGCATTTTTATACATTATTGTTTGCATATTCATATGCTGCATATCATACACACATCCTTTTTAATGGCATAAAAATTAACTAAAAATACACGTATCATATTATTCTGTCCTTGCATCATTTTGTGCATAATGTGCATGCATATGAAGACCTAGATTTAGGAAATGATCGCTCATCATTTAAATAATAATTTCGATGAATAGATGAGGAGGCTCGTGTCCCTGTGTTCAATCTTGATACACTTACCAAGTAAAATATTTGCTACATTCAAAGTTGTGGCCTTTGCTGAATTGAAATGTATCTCATGTACTATAATAATACGATCTTATTAAAGAGGCATTTTTATCATTCATCAGTAACTAGGATGTTTTAGATGATCACATCACACCCTAGAAACCCAAGAACATGCCTAACTAGAGACGAAAATGCTGGCGGCAGGAAGGAGACGTCGAGCAGGAGCAACCTGTTGTGGCAAGAGCAGCCGACAACGATGGGAGCAGCTCGTAGTGGTGAGGAATGGCAGTAGGCAGCAACTGCTACCAGAGGCCTATTACTGTGCGGTGGCCTACGACCTCCCGAGCAACGGGCGGTGACGATGGCGGTGCTTGGGAGATGGGTTGCAGTGGCAGCACGTGTGCGCGTTAGGGTTTTTGGTGGGGCAAGGTTTTAGGGCACAAGCTCCGGTCTATGACCATCACTCTAATACTTTGTATTAAGTCATGAAATGAAAAGTTACATTCATCGTAGCCTTAGGGCTCTCTTATATAGGAGAAAAGCTATACAAGAAAATTGCATAAAGTAGATTGAAGAAATAGAGAAATATAAAATAAAGACAGAGATACAAGTATCTCAACAATATACATAGATTACGACCAAATATCATTGATATCATTCGATGTCTGAGAAAATTTATATTAAAATCCATCAATTTTAAGTGATATGGCTCAATATACTTATATCTCGTCTATATATCGCGATCTATTGGTCGAGATTCTGGAAATATATATATATATATATATACATGGGTTAAATGGGGTTGTCCCCTAGGGGAGCTAACTTGGCTCCCCTACTTCATTTATCCCATATTTTTTATTTTTTTGAAAAATGAATCCATGGATTTTCATCACTATATCCCTATATTATATCATTCAAGTTTCATGCGAAACAGAAACTCCTACGACCTCCATCCAGACAAGGTCAATTTCAACAATTCTGCGACAATTAAAAATGATTGTCTGGATGGAGGCCGTAGGAGTCAGTTTCGCATAAAACTTGAATGACATAATATAGGGATATAGTGATGAAAATCCACAGAAGCATTAAAAAAAATAAAATGGGACAAATGAGGCGGGGGGAGCCAAGTTAGCTCCCCCATGGGGTAGCCCCATTTATCCTATATATATATATATATATGAATATCGATACCTCCATCTTGTCGATATTGATATGTCAATGACATATCACCTGTATATGGTGATATTTTGAACATTGCTTCAAAGCTCCAATCTTAGGACGAAGGTCTTCTTTTGGTTGTTGAGAAAACAATGGGTGACAACCAAAGTTCATAGAGCCATGATTTTGAATGGTAAGGATGCAGCTTATTCATTGTGTTGAAGAACCATAGGATATGAATCACTTGTTCGTTACATGTAATTGTGCTTGAGAAGTATAGAATGCTGCGAGAATTGGGTGGTCATTATCTAATGGTTTGGTTGGTTTTTGGGAGTGTCTCACTGTGGTAAGCGTATGTATTTGCAATCATTGGCTTTTCCCAATGGCTTTGATATGGGCTTTATGGCTTGCATGCAATGAATTGGTGTTTTATAACGAGCGGTTCTCCGTAGAATATGTTAGTTACATACTAAGTATGTTTTTGAGTCTTGGACTTACTACAACAACAACAAAGCCTTTTCTCTCATTAAGTAGGGTTGGTTACATGGATTCTTTGCGTCCATTCATATTTATCTTGGGTTAGTCTCAGACTTAGATCCACAAAAATAAGATCCCGTCGTATAGTCTCATTCCAACGCTTCTTAGGCCTTCCTCGCTCTTTCTTAGCTGGCTCGACATCCCAAAACTCACATCTCCAAATTGGGGCATCAACCAACCTCCTTTGCAAATGGTCAAACCACCTTAAACAATTTTCTCGCATCTTATCCTCGATCGGAGCTACACCAACATTCTTTCTGATTGCATCATACTGAATCCGATTTTTATATATGTGTCCATATATCCACCTTAGCATTTTCATTTCTGCTACTGTCATTCTCTCTGCATTTCATTTCTGCTACCGTCATTCTCTCTGCACATGTATATGGTTCACATGCCAACTTTCAGATCCATAAAGCATAGTAGGTCTCAAGACTGCTTTTGTAAAACTAAGGTAGGAAATGTCGATATCGATACTTTTGTGAAGTAAGGACCAGAAAAGAAGTATATGTCGCCATATCAATACCGATATCAGTCCCATGTCGATACTGATATTATCGTTGATATCGCTGATATATCGCAATATTTCGTACCTTTTTTTTTGACGCTCAATATTTCGTACCTTAGTCTAAAACTTTCCTTTGATTTTCAAAATAATTTTCTTATCACAGAGAACAGTAGAGGCTCCTCTCCACTTTGGCCAACCTGTATTTATTCTATTAGTAACATCTCCATCAATTTCCCCATCATGTTGCGAAATAAATTCCAAGTATTTAAAAGAATCTCTTCTGAATGTTATCATCACCAATCTTCACCTCGATTCCGTCATCATTGCTTCCATCAAACGTACACGCCATATATTCAGTCTTAGCCCTACTTATAAGATATTCTTTAGTCTCCAATGCATGTCTCCAGACCTCAAGCTTCTAATTTACTACATCTCTAGTCTCATCAATCAACACAATATCATCAACGAATAACATACACCGAGGTATCTCATCCTGAATGTGAATTGTCAACCCATCCATAATCAAAATAAAAAAAAATGGACTCAAAGTTGAACTTTGATGTAGACCAATGTTGATGTCAAAATAATCAGCCTTCCTAGACTGGAAGTGTTGCAATAGTCGGCCGACTATCCCGAATAGTCGGTCCGACTATGCGGTGCGGGGGGTCTCCGACTGAATAGACCCCCATTCGGCCAATAGTCGGCCTGACCGAATAGTCGGCCGACTATTCGGCCGACTGGCCCGACTATTAGGCCGACTGGAGTTTGACTTTTGAAATTTTTTATTTTTTTATTTTCAGTTTTCAAGTTTTATTGGTTACATTTTACCACGGCATCGTCACAAATGTCAAATTCTATATATCTATTATATTGATTGGTACTTTTATCTTGGATTCATGTTAAATAATGACCATATATGTATAAAAATATAAGAATATATGTATTATAAATAATTTTTATATTAAAAAAATACAAAACCGAATAATTCCGAATAGTCGCCCGAATACCGATTATTCTCTATTCAGTGACCCCTCCGACTGAATACCGTCTTCTGCAACACTGTGGATCCCAATCTTGGACTTAATAATCTTCGCAATTAATTCTATAACTAAAGTGGATACACACAAACTTCTGTGCACGACATTTCTCCCTAAAAAACAAAAAGAAACGTCTATTGGAGGGTTGATCTGATCATATTTTGAATTCTGATGCATTTTAGTTCTTTATGGCAGCCATGGTATTAAACGAGAAATTATCCCCAGTGAAAAAAGCCAGTTTTGGTGTAGTTGGCCAGATTAGCCAATGATGGTCACTAAATATGGTCTAGACCTGCATGCATTTCTTGAGATTCTTAACTTCGGCAAGAGAATTTTTTTTATAACAAGAAAATATATGTTACAGTGAAAAATTGCCATCGTACATGAGATGCAATGAGATTGGTGCCACAACCTTTTACTTGTACTTCAACTGATTTTGATTTACTTGCAAATGATCTTGATGCATTGTTTACAGTTGACAATTGGAATGCACTCTGTCAATGCTATCTTCCTCCTCATAGATGTTTCCTTGAATTCTATGGTGAGCCTCTTTTTGCTAAACTTTGAATCACAGTATTTGTCATATTGCATATTCCAATATTTCTTGTTTGCTTTTGGAAGAGGTTCCCATGGTTCCGAATATCGTACTTCCTCGTATGGACTGCAATTTATGTCTTTTTCCAATGGATTATTCATGCCTGTGTCTCAGTCTGGTAAAGATTCGCTTAAACCATCTATATAGTCACTTCCTAGTCTTTTTTCTTTCCTTTGTTAATTAATGTTGTTTCTTTTGCAGGTGGCCTTACCCGTTTTTGGATTTGTCCTCCCAGTTTGCACCTATATGGTATATCTATATCCAGTTGCCTTGAACTCCCATCTTCTCTATTTTTTCCTGATTATTCTGATTAAACGCCTGAAAGATAGGGAACTCAACTTCAACATCAATATTCTTTAGTTTGAATATGCCTTTGTAAGTTATTGGCTGCAAGAAGGGTACCTTAACATTTAGAACTTGGTGAATAGCAATGACATGCCTTTCCTTTTTATGTATGTGTTATGCACTAAGATGATTTAACGGGCACAGATACTGTTAGAATTATGAGCCGAATGGTGTACTTGTCATCGTTTGGTGCTGCAGAATTGGGCACAAAATTAAGAGTTGAGAACCAAGGGGGAAACAGTTGGCTACCTTCGTACGGTCTTACCTTATTTTAGAAAAAAATCACAATAAACAATAACGGAAGGATTGACGTGGAATATCCTTCACAATGGAAGGGATAAACTATGGGAGGGGATGTCTTAGCGCTCACATATAGCCAATGTTCTTAAAGGCATGAGGTGCTCCAATGCGCTGGGGGAGTCCAAAACGCTAGAGGTGCTAGACGCTTGTTTAGGCATCTGATCGAGAAAAGCAGGGAACTGGAGACATGCACACATGTAGAAACACACTTGCATGTGCATGTGCGTCTACAAATGCACAACCTTGTCCTCACATGCACGCATACACCCACTCACCGATGCAAATATACACATATGCTCATGCTTGCAAACACACACGACTGGCAAGAAAGGCATTGGAGACATGCATGCACACTTGTACGTGCACACAATCTAAGATCCATCCAATGTACATGTATATAATGTCCACACACATGTACATATATATGTCTATATACATGTGAATGTTTATCTTGAGAGATATTTTGCGTTCCACCTACTCAGGGGTGCACTTGTCTTTTTATGTATGGCTACTCTTTTGTATGGGCGCGGATTGTCTGTTGTAGCCCGCCCCAGCAGACTCTGCTGCGTCCATGGGGAGCCGCTCGATCATGATCGAGCGGTTCCCACGAATTCCCCCTGTGTGTGGGACCGGATCAAAGGGAATTCATGGGAACCGCTCGATCATGATTGAGCGGCTCCCCATGGCCGCAGCAGAGTCTGCTGGGGCGGGGCTACAGCAGACGATCCGCGCTCCTTTTGTATAACCAACCCTATGCCTCCACCTATATATGGAGTAGTATGGTAGTATAATAAAATCAAGTTATTCTCTCTTTCTACTTGATATTAGAGTGGTTTCCCCTCCCCACCTCTTTTCTACCTCCGCTCCTCTCTCTACCACCCTCTCCACCGTTGAAGTCCCTCTCCGCTTTCCATCACTCCCCTCCCACGCACCCCTCTGGGCCACAGTCTGACCCCTACCCTCGTGTCCTCTGGCTCCATGCATACATGCTATTCAGCCCTCCGACTCCGTGCCATTCGCCACCACCCGACCCTGTGCCCTTGTGTCCCCCAACCCCTAGTCACATCTCCATCCCTGCGTGTCATGCCTCACTTGGCAGCGCATGCATCCCCCCTTCCCTCCTTGGCCTCTCCTGCTCCCATGCACCTTCGGTCCCTGGGACTTCGACTCAATCTCCCACTAGCACTTTCAATCCCTCAGATGCCTTTCCTAACCCGCAGGGGTTCTAGTTAATCTATTATGGCCTACATCAGATTATTTGAAGCAACTTGATCAAGGTTTGATGCAACAAACCTAGTACGATATGATCTAAATCAAGTCTATATGCATTTTTTTGCATCCACTGAATAGGCATTGATTTATCCGACCTTACTTAATGTGAGAAAATGCTTTGTTGTATTTGGTAGGCATCGATTGCATATAAAAGATATTTGATTCATCTCGATTGCATATCAGTGAGCTGGGGAAATTGACATCTCGGTGACATGTCATCGATAATTCACCGAAATCTGTTTCAACTGACTGAAAATGCAAAGAACCATACCAAGTTTCACCATATCGGTGTTGATTTCGCCAACCTGGCAAAATCAACATAGTGGGAGTGACAAACGAAGCATGAAGCTTCAGTCACTTGGTTCGATCCGCAACATGGACGAGATGTATATGCCCCACTTGCTCCCTTACAGTTCCAACAAGGAGCCCATTCTTCCAAGATTGAAGCATGCTATTGCTACTACTTTAAATCTTGGAGCATACCAGGTAATTTCAGCTCCGCCTTTTGTGGTTGATATAGAGATCTTTCGGGACTGTGCTAGGTTCTGGAGATGGAAGATACCTACTAGGGTCGGGTGTTCCTGTGGTTGTTGAGAAGAGAGCGAGTTTTGGCAGGTGTGTGGCTAGACAGGCTTTTTCCTGGAGTAGAGGAGGGCTGCAGAAGATGTGGTGGAGCATCAGAAGATGTTGATCATCTGTTTTTTCAGGGCCCTGGTTCAGTAGACTTGTGGTGAAATGCAAACATTCCGGGTGTCCAGCCAAGCGACAAGGATTCTTTTTGGGCTTTGCTTGGTAGAGATTGATCAGGCTCAGAGAAGGGACATATAAAGGTTTGCGTGCTAGTCTAGGCACTGTGGCTAGCCAGAAATGCAGTTGTCTTGGGGGGGAGGGGGTTTTATTTCAAAAATGTACCTGAGCATTACGAAACCCTTTTTGAAACTTGGAGGATGTAATTACGTATTAATGTTATAATATATTCTTTGGATGGGCCTCTAATGAAGGTCCATCCCATCTTCTCTTAAAAAAGAATCTCGCTTACTCTGTTAAGCATGGTTCCCATGCAGGTTGATTGGAGGACACTGATGCTTCCACTCATCTATGTTGAGAAAAGAATCTCATTAGACAATTGAATCACTAAGTCCATGGAGGACGGTTCAGGTTGCTGATGATAGACTATCTCTAGTTGAAGGGATAGTGGAAGTTACCCGAACCCCAAAGTTTCAGGCTTACTGATCTTCTTTTTGTTCACGAGTTTCGTATTATCTTGTTATCGGCCAGTCAGATTTGCAGAGAGCTCCACTGCCGAGCCATTTTTTATGCAACCTCGTTTATTTTTGAAGATATCCTAACTTGAAAGACTATGGGTGTGGGCCGTGAAGAAAGGGGTTTTCATCATTTGGTACAGTCTTCGATTGCTAATGGTTGTTTCAAAATCCAATTTACTCCATCTTCATGCGCTCTATGACACATCCGTCTTTGCAAAAACTTCGCCAAGCACCACCCCCAATCCCAAAAAAAATCCTGCACCACTCGTGCAAATTCACACGCTGCTCCCTCAGCAACCGGGATACGAACCGCATCTTAGGGATGAAGGCCCATCTCCCAGAAGCACCAGCGCAGTTCCTTGGCTCAGTTGCCACCAGCCACTCGTGGCAACCTGTTGTAAATTGTTTTTTTAGCAATTAAGCCAATGATTCCAAAAGCATCCATCAATTGTAAATCTTTCTACCTTAATTGCCAAACTATAATTTTCAACCTTGATTCAGACATTCATCAAGAAGTTCCTTGCTAGAGAATAGGAAATTACTTGGTTTGGTATACGCCTAAACTTCATCATCTCCCACAAAGCAGTTAGAAATTCTCCTTCTACCAATCAGAAGTTCTCCTTATAATGTGTTTGTCTTCTTTTAACTTATATGGTTTATTGATTCTATATTTTTTGACAATAAATGAGGATATTACTCCCTCACTTTCATGGTTCTTCCAGTAATGTAAACTTATTGTGGGATAAAAATGAAAAAATAATCAAGTTTAAATGACCAAAGTGTTTACTATTGTTATCTTGGGAGCTCTGAATGTTGCCAATTGTCGAATACTTCCAAATGGATCATCTGTTTCTCCTGTAATAAACATGTACATGGTGTTTGTGTTCGCAGGTATCTCTTGGTGGCGGCTTTGCACGTACCATGCTACGCCATCTTCCCCCTGTTGCTGAAACTTAAGCACCTTCTACTCTCTACATGGTTCCCACATTCTTACAGGTCGCCTAAATAAAGTGAATACTCCCAAGAAGCATTACCGACATAGCAACAAGACATAGCAGCAGAGTCGCTGGACATGCTATCGCTGATTGTTCACCGCATACAGATTGTTGCAAGATTGTTTGGCATCTGCCGAAGGCGCTAATGCAAGCGTACAGAAGGGATCATAACACACACCTTCTGAAGAACTTTCGTGGTTACACTCCCCCCCCCCCCCCCCTCAAAACACACACGCCTTTCCTATCTGGATTGGTTTTCTTGGAGCTCTGTACCTTGGAGAAACTGTATATGTAGGGATAATTGTTTACCATCAACGTGTATTCATGCCTTTTTCGGAGATACACATGTAGTTCTTCGATGTTTAGATCTACTGAAATATAGCTGTGATTACAGAAGCTGCAGTTGCAAACAATGCGTACAGCTGCGTGCTTTACCCTTTGTGTAGATGTGGGCAAGTCGCATTTAGAAACATTATGTTACCTGCAATTTTGGTGAGTGAAAACTGAAGCCCCTTCAATCCTTTTATTATAAAGATAGAAATCAACTATTTTAGAGGGATCACCTGTTACTGAATTATAATAAAGTTCTCGAGTTATTTATTTAGTCAAATATCAGATTATGTGTAAAGAAAAGATTTACTCCCTTAGGTTCTGCAAGTAAGATATGAGCCTTGGATCAAAAATGAGAAAATCGTATCAGTTGGAATAAGAGATCCTTAAGGCAAAAAACATGACGACTGTGATTAGGGATTCAAATGATTACGGGTATATTCATATCCGATCTGCCACCGTATCCGTTTTATATAGATTTTGACATTTGTATCTGTATCCATTTTAAAATGGATATGGATATGTTTATCCTTTTGTATATCCGTTTTTGCATATAAATATAAGGATTTTTATCAGTTGTGCCCCTACGAGGTATTGCAATTTCAGTTATACCCCTTCGTTTTTTGAAATATCAGTTGTGCCCCTACATTCTTGCAAAATTCAAAATTTTGCCCTTTTGTAATATCAGTTATGCCCCTACTTTACCTTAACAGAAGGGCAGAATTGTGAATTTTGCAAGAAGGTAGGGGCATAACTGATATTCCAAAAAAGGGAGGGGCATAATTGAAATTGTAATATCTCAGAGGACCACAACTGATAAAAATTCTAAATATAATAACATATTTATTTTTAACCACATATAACATAATTCTATACCTTCTTTTAACATATTTCAATAATTTTTATGATACAAACACATTTAGGGCTAGTTTGGTTACTGGATTAGGTTGGAGTAACTGTTTGGATGGTTATGAGGGTTGGTAGAGGGTTAGAATAAGGAATGTGATGTGATGTCACATTGATTTGTGATGGAATTCCAATCCAAATTTTTAAGATGGTTTAACGGATTACCCCATGGTAACTCGGGGCACACCACCAATCAAACGAGCCCTTATATATCATGTGTTCTCCATCATAAGCTTTTATAGGCAAGCGAGAAGCAATGCATCTTCACTCTTCCTCTCGGTTGCATACGATTCCCTAAGCACAACCAGTAGGCCCTATAATGATGCTGACTCGGCTCTGTCGTGGAAGGTCATGTCAAAGCGAAGGCATACGCGGGAAGTGAGTGCAAAAGACAGGGGACATAGGCATGGACTCGTTCTTTCCCTGTATTTACTCCTCAAAAGTCATCATGGTTGAGAGGGACAAGACCTAGCGGCTGCCTTTCTTGAAAAAAAGACGTTATATATATATATATATATATATATATATATATATATATATATATATATATATATATATATATATGAGAAAAGGGAAGCTGTTCTGTGTAACAGCCAACTTGGCTGTTACACGGAGCAGTTTCCCCCATTTTTTTATTTTTTTTTCAAAATTTTTTTCATGTATATTCATCTATATATCCCTCCTACATGTCATTCAAATTTCGTGAGAAACAAAGACTCCTAAGCCCTCCATCTAGACCGGGTAATTTGCAACGGTCTGAAATTTGTTGCAATCTACCCCTTCTAGATGAAGGGCTTAGGAGTCTTTGTTTCTCATGAAATTTGACTAACATGTAGGAGGGATATATAGATGAATATATATGAAAAAAATTTTGAAAAAAAAAATAAAAAAGGAGGGGAAACTGCCTTGTGTAACAGCCATGTTGGCTGTTACTCAAAACAGCCTCCCCGGCCTCTCTCTCTCTCTCTCTCTATATATATATATATATATAAGTCGATTCTATAGAATACTTCTAACATTACTTAGATGCGATCAATATCCGTTTTACATCCATATCCATTTTTTAAGGATATGGTAAGATAATTTTAATATCCGTCAATATCCGCATCCTTATTCATATTCAAAAACAGACAAGGATATGGTAATACATATATCTGCATTCGTATCCGCTCGTATGCATCGCTAATTATTATAGAGTTTTGCAAAAAGAAACCAAAAGCATCACGTATTTAGTTGCTAGTTTAGTTTGGGTTAAATGGGTTACCCATAATGTATTCCCTAATTTTATTTTAGGTTATCTCCGGTTCTACACATGCATTCATGTGTTGTACTCGGTTGTATGCATCTCACATTCTCGTTATTATAATATTTTAAACCACCTTTAAATATAAAAGTTAACATCAAAAAACATATTACGTCAATAAAATATCAATATAATAAAAATAATATGACATCACATTACCATCTGCCTCTTTGAACCATCCAAACATCTATTTACAGAAGAGATACCCATTTGGTTAATCCTCTTACAGAATGTTGCTCCAATCCAACCCAGTCCTAACCCTCATGTGAATGGTTGTATTTGGATGGCTAGAAAGGTTAGAATGGTAAAAATGTGATGTGATATCACATTGCTTATGCATTATATTGATGATTCATATGATTATAAAACTTTTTTACTTGAATATAATGGCTAAGAAAATGTGGTACATATGCAACTAGCTCTAACCTAAAAATGCAGGGCACAGAACTAGGAGTATCCCTGAATCAAACAGAAGATATATTCTGAGTAGCCAACTTACCTTGAGATTGCCTGGCTACCAAACAGAGATAGGAGAGGTCATTATCCAACCCCAAAACTCACGATTTTGCGATACCAATCAACTCCATCCATGGCCCCTTCGGCTCAGTGGCACGGCCTGGGACAAGCTTCTCTTTCAACCTTCGTTTTAGTTTTAAACTCAACTTCCTACCTGATTTATGAAGGTACAACTGAAGCAAAAGCATCATCTGTGCCTATATTTTTCCTCCAAGGAGGCAGTTTTCAGAAGTAACAAAAAACTTCCTACAATCAGTTAGTAATTGATTGGTTGGGCAGCAAGCCCGCCACAGGGTCGTCATCATCGATGATTTAAATCACTCTTCATGAATTATAAAGAAAAAACAGAATTCAACTAGGCAACTAGTAAAAGAAAAAGGGTTTTTGGTCGACCATATCGATGCCCCACACGAACACGCTCGAGGATGTCATCGAAAGCTGGTGATGGTCCATCATTCTCTGGATAAAGCAGAAATCTCAACTCTACACATAGATATCCCATCTCCGTCATTTTACACGTGCATGCATGAGTACAAGATCTCTTCTACCCAAGGCTAAAGATGTATGAGTTCAATCAATAGAAAATTGGTGTCTTGATCTAAACAAGATACAAAGAGTAAAGAAATCCATTTCAAAATCTGTTACAGAGGACTTGAATAACAGAACCAACTTCAAGATCACTGCTGCTACGTGATGATAGAATCGTAACTCTGCAGCCTCCGAAATGATGGCAATTGGTACCAGCTCCTTTGCTGGATGTTGTAAGCGATGTTTTTGTGGAAGGTGAAAGGATGCAGGTTTACGGTTTCACCCATTCCCGGATAAAATGCTCGAGATCGGAGATGTTTCCTGCCAAACCTGAAGCCTCCCCAACAACCACCTTGTTAATGCACTGAGAAAAAGAGAAAGGCTCTCCAGGAATGCCAAGGGTATACTCATTTGTCACGTCGGCGGTAGATATGGCATTTCGAGAAGAACGGAGCTTGTCACTGCAAAAAAAATGAAAGAGCAAGATATCATAGAAGCACAATTCATCGTGACAAAATCACAGATGCACAAGGAATGAATATATAAGAACATTATTCGTCCTATCATTGATCCCTTGAGCCTTAATTTGCATAAATTGCAAAGAAAATACGTGGATAATTGGCTAGGTTTGGATGGAACATCTCGAATCACCATTTGGATAAAAAGCATGCGTCATTTCCTACGACAAATGGTTTGTTCAGATGCTCTCTGAGACCAGCATGTAACTATTTTGACTTCATAATGGTGCATGGCCAGCTAAACAAACAGTAACTAAGAGCAAATAAAATGCCATATAGTGCGAAGGCAATCATACAATGCAATGCCAATTGGCTACGTAAAATACATTTGACAAACTATCCCCAATAATGAAAATTTGGATTGATAACACTCCGTGCCAAATATCCGACCTCTACCATTCATTTATTCATATTCACTTGTGAAGGCCAGTCCACAATTAAATACCATCCAGATTCTGACTGGCCAATCCCAACCTAGTCCTGAGGCATCATGGGGCCATAAAATATGCATAAGGATTACCTAAGAATCTTACGCCAGTATTTCACAATGAGAATCATTCTAAAATACTAAAAGCTAAAATTATTGCAGAATAATGAAGGACCAGACTTTCAATTCTACCACCAGACATGGCAAATTTCCCCATTTAATTTCCATCACTCCACAGAAACGACCAGGTTATATTCAATCATGTATAAAGAATTGCTGGACAAAGAAAAGAAGATCGGCATCGATGAGAGGGAAGAGAGACATACATTTCCTTCTCCAACTGCTTCTTGATGAATTCCTTGGAATGTGCTGTAACTTTGTCGGTTTTGTTGCACAATATAAGAACGGGAATTTTCTTCTTTATTACACATGCCTTTGTTAAAATATCATAGAGATATCTGGTAATGCAGAACAAAAAGCCTGAAATAAGATGATAGATATGAAGGTACAATGAAAAAAGAAAAAAGAATGACAAATCAGTTTGGAAAAATGTTATTAATATTGAATAAAAGACTTGTTCATCAAGACCTTTTTTGAGAAGATCTCAAGACTGATTTTGCGTTGATGCAAAGCTTTTAATAGAAATATGGCCACATAATTTATTAACTTTTATTGTTACCTACTTGAAAATATGTTTTTTGGGAAACATGGAAACTCCCAGAACTATGGGTAGATTGATACAGGGCATGGTTTTTGGAAAACATATTGCACATTTGCTTGGTCAGAAGATCAAGCTTCCATATTTTTTGGACAAGGATGCCATTTTATGTCAGAAAAGAAATTTTCTTTTTGAAAAAGAAAAGGCATATACATTTTACAAATACCTGATAAATGGAAACTCCTTTTTCACCTTCGTCCTCTTAAATATAGACTGTGCGATTGATTGAGTTTATCTCTCTCTCCCCCCTAAATCAAGCTTTTGATAACCTCTAAGACATGTATCATACCCCTCTTCTGTTGTTGCCATAAAACTTAATGAGTAAGGGATGGAAGTTGCTTATGGGGCATCAGAAACGCCGCATATTTTTTCTAAAATAAATAAATAACCACCACTACCGACAATACCAAATTTCCCATTAAGGACAAATATTACAAAAAAAAAACAGTGTTTGCATATCAAGTTTAAAAGGAAGCCTACATATATCACAACAGGGACAGTTTTTGCATTTCCCCTACATATATTCCAGTATCACGAATGTTGTATTTTACTCTCATGAAGCTACTATTAGACACTATTAAACCAAAATCATGCAACTGCCAAAAATGAATCTCTATTTAAACAATTACTCGGAAGAAACTCGGATATTTGGTAGAAAATCTAAGGCATCTACAACAAATACGAGGCCTGCTGCCAGAGGCAAGAAATCATCAAGCTTTGGTCTTAGCCTGGAATGCCCAGGTACATCAACAACCCGAACAGGCTTTACTTTGCCCTTCTGTACAAAGATATGACTAATAAGTTAGTGATAGTTACATAAACCAAGAAGATTAAGTTACAGTCAACATGCAAAGAGATAATTTAGCATATCTTTACCCTCTCAATTTCAGAATGCAGCACAAAACTTTCATCGTTAGGCTCCATTGATGTAACAGTCCCTTGATGTGAAGAGCCATCACGAAGCTGGCAGAAGACAAGATGATGTGGCTTGAGAACCTTATCAAAATATGTCCATTTATTTAGCAGCATCTGAATCCAGTATCTTTCATGTACTTTTTAAGAATTACTCTTTTGAGTATTTGAAAGGTCCATTTTCAGCAGTTGGCGTTTCAAATCATCTAATCACTTCTCTCTCTCCCTCTCTATTTGTATATGTAAACGAGGGAAACTTTCAAACAATGTTACACATTATTCTATTCAAAAAAAGGCCAGCACATATTCAACTCCATCATGAAAGAAATTGACTTCGTAAAAAAAATACGTGTATGGTGTTTTGTCACTGCACATCTAAACTAGTGCTTATTTGTCATAAAAATGACTAAACTGCTACCAAAATACATGATAAATTTGTTGGCTTGGCTTTTTGTACAAAAAAGGTGCACCTCTTTTGAATGATCTCCACAAGCGCAGATATACTTAAAAAGTGCAGCGCTCATTTCTATGGAAGTGTTCAAGATCAACCGATCCACGAAAAAAGGTTGATCCATTTCCAAAAGGGATTTTTACACTCAGAACTGGTTAAATACCTCTTTTTCTCACAGGGATAGGAGAGCTTACTGAACTCTTTCTCAGGCCCCTGATATATAATAGCGGTAGAGAGAAGAAAGCCAACTTCAGAGCACCTGCACTCGGGAGATTCCAGGCTAAAGGCGGAAGCCAATGTGAAGATTTGGAAACTGGGAAATCAGGGAAAGAACTCACTATATATTTGGTATACTTTTGTTAATACGTACATAGTCCTTCATAATCGCGAATTACACACAAAACCTTGAATAATTCTCAACTCTTATATGACATAACTATGTTAGCTTCCATTCATTTTCCATTATCTATGACAGAATCCGGTCAAATATTTACATATTCCACCATTTAGATTCACATTATTTACAAATGAAGCCAATATTTACATATTTCACCCCATTTGATGTTAGTTTCTCTTTTCTTCTCCTCTTTTTATGCTTCTCCCACTTCAATTCCTCTTTTGTTCAATCCCGTTCAATTCACCCTCGTAACATTTGGTTTTCTTTTCCTTTTTTTGATCAACGGTGGGATAGACCTCCTAGAGAGAGCCATCCAAAGAATATATTACTAATAACTAAATAATTACAAACGCCAAGAATTTAAAAGGGCTTCGGCTTGCCCGAGTACATTTTCCGGATAGAACCTCGACCCCTCAAAAATCACACTATTTTTGTTCAGCCAGGTGCACCACACCGTTGCACAAATCTTCTGAATTCCCAACTCTGATCCCGACCACTTCCTGCACGAATCCCAGAACATGTCTTTGCTATTGTAATCAAGGCCCGGAATTGACGCACTTTGCCACACTTCGACAGAGCCATGACAAACAAAGAAAATGTGATCCACATCTTCCTGCGACGACCCACATCTACTACACAGATCCGCATTCTCAAGGAAAAGTCTTGCTCTTCTTGCGGTCGTCAACACCCGCTCCCTTCTCAGAAGCCAAAGAAACACCTTTATCCTCGACGGAACCCTCCAGGTCCATAACATTGCACAATCTCTAGACACCAGGGAGACCACATTGGGGGTTTGCATAACCAGCGATCTGTATGCTTTCCGGACCGAGAATCGATCATCCCGCCAACCCCAGGAATCCCGCCCCTCCGTTGGCCCCACCCGATTGCACAACCGATCTGATAAACTCATAAAGTCCTCTGCCCTCCGATCTGATAGCTCTGCAACAAAAGTAGGCGACGAAGAATCGTACGACCACATCTCAGCAACACTACTCTCCTTATCCAAGGCCAGAGCAAATAACCTTGGATAAAGATCACAAAAAGCACCCCCGTCTGTCCAGTTGTCTTTCCAAAACCGAAACCTATTACCGTCACCAAGCAGCGGGCACAAGTGATCCCTCATGTCCTGCGTAACCGAACACACCCCTTTCCAGAGAGTAGATGAGGATCCCCCCCCCTACACGGACGATCAAGGATGAAGAAACACCATAAATTGTCCTGATCAGGGTAGAGCACAGATCCTCACCAGGACCCCAGATTCTAACAGCCCACTTCGCCAACAACGCCCTATTCATATCCTCCAGCTTCAGAACCCCCAAACCACCTTCCTTCATCGGAGTAGGGATCGTAGACCAGTCCACTAAGTGCAGTCCTCTGTCCCCATGCGAAAATGGCCAGAAGAATCGACTCATCAACGATTCCAACTTGGAGCGTATTCCTACCGGCAGAAGCCTCGTAGACAAGAAGAAGACTGGGATGGCAGACAGAACGACCCTAGTCAAAACCAAGCGTCCACCCTTTAACAGAAACGCCGCCTTCCACCCAGACAACTTTCTCTCCAATTTCTCCACCAATGGCACCCAATTGACCTGACGTAGCCTCCCCGTCAAAAGGGGCAACCCCAGATACGTGATAGGCAGGGACCTCCGCGGCGTATCCAAGACCGTACCACAGGCCACAGCATCAACGCCCGACATATTGAAGGGCACAAAAACCGACTTGGCACCATTCACCCTCAAGCTCAAGAGATCCCCAAATATATCCAGCACTGCCTGCACAGCTCTGCACTCCTCCACCCCACCCTCCACGAAGAACAATGTGTCATCTGCATACTGCAGGAGAGGTATAGAGAGACCATCTCTTTAGTATCCCCTTAAAAAGCCACCCTCCACTGCTACCCTAGTCATGACAGCCAACGCGTCCGCCGCCAAAACAAACAATAAGGGAGCCAGCGGACACCCCTGCAACACGCCTCTCTGCGGTTGGAAGAATCCGCCCTCCTGCTTCCCATTCACCAAAACTGACAGAGAGGTTGTAGTGACGCATCTCTTCATCCAGTCTATCCACTCATCCGGAAAACCTCTACGAACCAGGGAAGCCCAGATGAACTTCCAACTCACGCTGTCGTATGCCTTCGAAAAGTTGACCTTCCAAAGGAACCCCGTGGTTCCCCTCCTTACCCAATCATCCGCCATCTCTGCCGCCATCACCACACCATCAAGAAGCTGCCGCCCAGAAATAAACGCAGATTGCATCGGAAGGACAAGGTCGTCCAAGACAGCACGCAGGCGATTGGCCAACACCTTAGCAAGAATGAGGTACACAACATTCGACAGAGCAATGGGACGAAAATCCTCCACCTGCACGGCACCCTCCCTCTTCGGCAACAAGAACAACAATGCTTTGTTAATCTTTTCCAGCCCTCTGTTCCCACCTCGAAACTCGCAAAGCATGGCCATGACAACCTCTTCCAGCATTCCCCAGAACTCCCTAAAGAAGGATACAGGAAAACCATCCGGTCCCAGACATCCATCAGCATTCAGGTCGAACACCGCTTCACGAACCTCCGCTCTCGTAAACTCCATCACCAATGCCATTCTCTAATCGCCATTCAGAGATCTGGTAGCCTTCCCGGACCACGTAGCCATCGTCGATGGCAAACGCCTGCTAACGCTATGGAAGTGATCCACCAGCACCTTCCCAATCTCTCTATCGCCAAGCACCGTGTCCTCCCCCGACCTGAGCTCATGAATCATATTACGCCTTCTCCTACCACTCGCAACTGCATGGAAAAAGCAGGTATTCGTGTCGCCCTCCTTTATCCACAGCTGCCTGGAACGCTGGCGCCATTCAACCTCTCTCTGTCTGTCCTCCTCCACCACCACATGATGTGTTGCATCCCGCGCCAATGTCTCCTCATTGGTCAGGACGCGGGACTCCTCCGCTCCATCTAGTCCTGCAATTTCCGCCACTGCCAACTCTCGCCTCTCCCTTCTGGCCCTTCTCATCTCCCCTCTATAGATCATCAAACGATCTCGCAACAACTTCAGTTTCTGCGCCAAACGCGGCGTCGCCGAACCCTCCACTCGCAGGGAACCCCAAAACTGAGAGACGAGAATCGTGAAGCTACTATCCAGAAGCCACGACCTCTCGAATCTAAACATCGACCTGGGGATCCCACCCCCACCCGAATCCCAACAGATAGGCGCATGATCATACCGAGATCTAGGAAGGGCCTTAGCCACAGCAAGGGGAAACCGCTCCAGAATCTCAGCAGAAACCTGTCTAATCCCGATCTCGAAGACGTCCCCCTCCAAGTGTATTTAGTGTTGCCCACATCGAACCGAAGACAGGATGGGGAGCGCGTCTCTTGGCGCCGGAGTGGGCGATAGAGGTGGGGCTCCACCGCCGCCTGTGGTGATCACAGGCGATCGGGGTTGGGCTCCCCCTCCGTCTGGGGTGAGATCGGAGAAGCTAGGGCGTGAGGAAGTGGGGTCAAAGTCCCTTGTGCTGCAGGGGATGGCGGTGAGGGAAGGTGATGGGTGATCGGGTCGTGTGTGGAGATCTGCGGGACAAATGGGAAGGTGCAAAGAAGCGGCTACTCTCCTCGCGCGTCGCAGGTGTTTTAGATGCAGTCGAAGAGGCCACCTTGCGCGATCTTGCTCGTTGGAGCAGCCTGCGTGCTACGGCTGTGGTCGAGAGGGACATATCCGCAAGGATTGTCTTGCAATCGGTGCCGGTCGGTTGAGGAAAGGAGGGTTGGGTGTTGCTGAAATGAAGGTCGAAACTTCACAACAGGACCCCATTGATGGTATCCTCATTATTGAAGGCTCCAATGGAGAGTTGAAGAAGGTTATGGAGGCTCTGGAAATCGGTCGTTTGGTTGGTTGCGGGGAGGACACGCTATAGCTTTCAGAAGAGATGTTGTGCATTATGGGGGGGAAGGTGTTGACATTCAGGAGTTCCTTGCCAAGGGGAGCCTGGTGTTCTCGTCGTCTGTGGCCTGGGGCCGACCTCGTCTGCGGGACGGGGCTCAGCCTGCATTGGCGAAATGGTGTGTGGAAATTCAGGGGTTGCCCATTAGGTGCAGGAGCCTGGAAACAGTGCGATCAGTGCTTGGGGATTTTGATGAGGTGGAAACAATTCTCCAGTCTGGGCTTCGTTCGGGGGAGGGATGGAACTTTGTTGCTTCGATCGTTTGCAATGGTTGCGAGCTCCCTTCGGAGAAGGTCATGTGTGTTGGAAGGGCGGTATTCCCCCTTCGCCTTGCTAGGGTGGAAGCGCCGCCCCTGGCGACGGGCGTGGATTGCAGGGCCGGTGGTTCTCCGACTGCGTGGACTCAATCTCCGATGACGGCTGGTATTCCGCAGGAGGCAGTAGTGGAGTGGGTCCCTTCCTGCCTTCGCGGGAAGGCGAAGCGGTGATTGCGGGTGACGTTTCATATTCAAAGGGACAGTCTGGAGTTCCAAAATTAGCCCATTTGGTGGTGGAATCGGGTCGAGTGGATCCGATTGCGGGCCCAACGGGTTGCTCTACCGAGACCCGTATCTCATGCCCAAATTTTGGGTTCGGATTGACTCAAGGTGGTCCTCGTCTTGGCGGAAAAATCACGAAGCGTCCTGTAGTGGAGCCCGAGTCGATGGCGGGCATGGAAGGGGCTTTTTAGTGGACATCGCTGGTGGTGTGGGGCCGTCTGGCAAAGGTATGTTGGTGGAGGGGCGGGGTGTGCCTACAACTGGGGGCAGCCCGCAGATCGACGGGTCGTCCCGACCAGTCATGTGGTTTCCTGGTGGAGTTGCAACTCCGGCCTCGGGATCCTTGGCGTTCTCTCGGTCTTCGCCGACATTGGGGGATGAAGGTAGATCGGGGTCTCCTTTCGCCTCGGTGGATCTCTCGTAGGGAGACCAGGTGGATTGCCGCTCCTTTTTTTCCGATCGGGAGTCGATGTGCCGTGACCGATGGGTTTGGTGCAAGGTCTCAGGAGGAGGGCGCTCTGTTGGCCCTGGATACTGTCCCGGGTGCGGCTACTCTTGCAAGGAGCCGCAAGATGGAGCAACGCATTATTGCAGCGGAACGGAGGAGGCGTGAACGGAGGCTGTCGTTGGGAGTGGATGGAAGAAAGGGGAGACGCGACCCGCTCGTGCTGTTCACACGTAAGCGAAGGAAACCAGAGGCCACAATGTGGCTGGAACGTGTGATGGAGGACAAGGGAGACAGTCCTGCTCCCTGTGCAGCGGCAAATGGCGCGTCTTCTTGTCCCACTGTTATGAAGGATGGGATGTGCGCAGTCGGAAGTTTGGAACAGTCTGACACACCAGTTGACATTCACGTGCGGGTTGCGAAATGTCTTGGGGTATCCATGCCCAGCAGAAACCCTTCGAGTGGGTCCAAATGAAGTTGATATCGTGGAATGTGAGGGGCTTGGGGGACAGGGAGAAGAGGAGGGCAGTATGTGAGCTCTTGGGTTCATGGGGTGCAGACGTGGCTTTCGTGCAGGAGTCAAAGCTGGCGAGGTGTGATGCAATGACTTGGAGATTGGTTGGCAATTCCAAATTGTCGGAGTTCAGAACAGTCGATTCAGTGGGCAGTGTTGGTGGCTTGATTCTGTCTTGGGATGGAAAGTTGTTCTCAGTGATTGATGAGTACATTGGCTCCAGATCTATTTCGGTGTTGCTAGAATGCAGATCTGGGGAGGAAAGATTTTTGTTTACCTCAGTGTATGGTATGCCTGGAGGAGGGCGCAATGTTATCCTGTGGGAGGAGTTGCAAGCGGCCAGGAGGAGATTCCCAAACACCCCTTGGGTGGTTGGGGGGATTTCAATGTAACATTTGGTTTTCAATTCCATTCCAACCTCCATCCATCCTAGATTACATCCATTTCTGCACGCATCTCCTCCATACCTTTTCATCCTTGGATTATTATCAGATCTCAGGCTCGACCCCCTCCTCCATGATTCGCATGGGATCAAATCAGGTCTACCATTGAAATGAGGATCGGCTTCCAGAAGTTAAACATCATGTCAAGCTCCAAGCATCTGAAGCATCTACTGTTGGAGACCCGAGACAAACCTTCTAGAACGAAGGATCATCAAGGAGCAAATGAGTCATCGCTAATTGGAGACAACGAACACAGATCCGATTAGCCACTTTAGCCTTCAGATCCGCCACCCTTAACTCAAGATCTAAAATCTGACGGAGAGCCACACATCATCAACTATCACCAAATATGGTTGAGGAACAAATGAGTCATCATTGTTTGGGGACGACAAACCATAAATCCGATCGGCCGCTTTAGCCTTCAGATCCACTACCGCTCAACTCGAAATCCAACATCTGACGGAGAGCCATGCGTATGCTCAGAGCTCATTCGATCCGACTAACCAAAACTAGCAGAGCTTTAGGGCGAGATGGAGCTACTGGAGAGGGGCTTTAGGGTGTAGCTGATGGGGAGGCAGAGGGAGGGGCTCTGCATGAATGTGGAGCTACTAGGGTGTGGTGTCAGAGGGGAGGCTAAGGGAGAGGGTACTGATAGCCGCGATGGCGGTGAGGCAAGGGAGGAGGAGAGGGTTAGAGGAGGAGGAGGAGGGGTAGTGATGGTTGTTGGTTGTCGACGGTGATGGTGGGACGAGAGAGGGGGTGAGGGTCAGAGGGAGGGGAGGAAAAGGAACGTGCCTCCTAATAAAAGATTAAAAAAATAAAAAAGTAAATAGCAACCCTAAGATATGGTGTAGTTAGATTAACTCACATAAGTGGTTGAGTTATTGGACTAACGTAATAGAGGGATATTCATGTAAGACGGAGTGACTATTCGGAGTTCTGGGTGTAATTAAATTCGCTATTATGGAGGGTTATGTACGTAATAATGAAAGTATACATGGTTAGGGATATAAAAATCCATTTTCAAAAACCAGAAACAAAAAAATGGAGAAAACTTTCATGTTAAGTGGGGGCATGTATTTCACATTTTGACTTTGAAACATATTTACCTTGGAGTACTATGATCAGTTAGTTGTAAAAGTCATTGAAACCGAAGGGTCATCGGTACAATTTGTTTACATTGCCGACTTTCTTGGGACTATACAATAACAAAGCCTTCTCCCAATTTAAGTACGGTCGGCTATAAGGATTCTTTATTTCCGTTCAGATCTATTTTTAGTTATTTCGGATCGAGATCAAAATAATTAAGATCTCTTTGAATAGTCTCCTCCCACCACTTCTTGGACCTTCCTTGCGCTTTCTTAATTGGCTCAATATCCCAAATCTCACATATTCTAATTGATGCATTAGCAGACCTCCTTTGCAAAATAGCCAAACCACTTAAGTGTTTCTCTCATTTTACCCTCGATTGGAGGTACACAAACTTTACTTCTGAATACATCATACCAGATCCGATCTTTTCTTGTATGATCACACCTCCATTGTAGCATTTTCATTTCTTAGGATCATACAATTATGTGTATCATGCAGATATTGAAATCTACGTCCTCTGATTGAGACTATTAATACCTTAGTCAAATAAATAAGCTTTAATAATACAAGTGATTCCCATGTACATTTTGAAGAAGTCGAGATCCAGAAAAACAAGGAATGGTAACTGCCGAGTGGGTACTTTATCTGCCGTGGTAAACTTCTGCAATTACACAAGGACCATTGCAGTTCACATATAAATAGATATACCTTAAGGCTTACTTTGTGTGCTCCTCTATCATCAAAGCAGTGAAGGAAATGAACTTAGAATAGGAATTTTAAACCCTACAGATTTCTTCCTTTCCCCTCACTCTCCTTACTCCATTGCCTTTTCTGTTGCCTCCATTTTCAGTTCCCAATCCTCCACATTCCAACTCCATGAAAAATGTCCGATTGTTGCCTCCATTGGAACTTGGCTCTTTACCATCATCTTGCACATATTAATACATTCTTCTTGCAAGGGCAATGCGGTTAGATGCCAAACTACACATAGCAGATTGTCAATATGATCATTGGGTATTAGTTTCTTTTGGGAGCCAAAGATTGAATTTCTAGCCTGGGATGCCATCGACATATTATTAAAATCAATAGATGTTTACAACTCTCAAACACGACGCATAAAACAATTACGCACTATACACCACATTTTCCACAGTATACCACCCACCTTTGAAAACAACATTCCTCTTGCTCCAAATAGCCTAAAGAACTGGAGGTGGTTAACTCCAACACCTATACACATACTTCCCACCGCCCATCCTTCCAAATTTGAAGCTCACCCAAAAGGCATATCGCTCATCATATCTATCCATAGGATCTCCTCTCACCGAACCACGGCTACATTTGAACATACAAAGACCATATGCTCCATGTCTTCTTCTCTGCAAACCAGTACGAGTGAGCTAAAACCCAAGCAAAGGGGAGCTAAGAAAGGAGAGTTAAATCGAAAGACTCGAATAAAGGATGAGTCTTTTCTTTCAGTTGCATGAGTGAACCTGAGGAGATAATGAATTTACTTCAAATCAGGTAAATACTTTCCAAGCCTGCCACACATTTCCTCTTGAGTACCATGGTAACCAATTTCTTCTGCATGCCGGGCACCAACCGAACATACAACTTTTCCTTCGAAGCATAAATAAACTCTCCTTCAGTGTCTCATATCTCATGAAAACGGAGAAATCCTCTCTCAACCACTCGCAAGAATCTGGGTTGTGACCCACAAAAACCACAACCATTGATGCAAAGTTGAATATCCTCTCATTACATAGTGGTGCAACAAAATTGGACAATCGTGTCCCTGCAATGTGCCACACCACGTGCTTGTCCCTCGCAAGTGCAATAAGTAGTACCTGGGAATTACTTAAATACCCAGGTACTACTTAATGTTTTTTTACTTAAAAACTACAGAGGTGTCGCATGTTGAACATGCGACACCCCTTAAGTTTTTTTTTACCCAGGAACTACGTCGGTGACGCATGTTGGATATGCGCTATAGATAACGCATATTCAACATGTGATATTAAGCCTAAATAAGCCCCGCGCCCAGCGGCCTTCCCATTTCCCGACCCGACCCTTGCCCTCTTCGTTCTCCAGCACCCCAGCCGCCCCCGACGCCAACCTCAGCACCCGCATCTTGAGATCTCCTCCTCTCTCAAAAACCCCCCTTTTGGTCACTCCTAGCCCCGCGGAACACTCCTTTTCCGTGTTTTCACTGATTGGCACCGTCCTAGGCGTCCCCGCTTCTCATTAGGGCTAATCACTTGTTGCGAACAATTGGACTTGGTAAAACGGTTTTTTTAGTTATTGTTTGTTTCATATGCATCTTATTTTCATTTCTCGAATGTATGACGTTTGCTTGTACGTTGTGTCACGTACTAGGTTAGAATGGAGCAGTTGTATTGTATGTGTCATTTGAGTAGTACACTTGGGTGCGGATCGTTAACCAACGTGAGGGGGTTTGTGTTGACTCCTAATATGACGTTCGATGAGATGTTGAACTTAGTTTACCGTAAGTTCAACTTGGATGTTGACAGTCAAAAAATCCGATTATTACATTGCATCCCTCGAGGCCCAGGGGAGGAACCGTCATTTTCATCTATTGTCGATGATGATGATGTGCAGGCAGTTCTTGTGTACGCTCGGACCATTGGGAAATCAATGCCTACCGATATTTATGTTGAAGATGTATCTGTGAGCGAAGTCCCCACTGTTATGACTAACAAGGGACCGTCTGGAGTCCCGAGCACACAAGCAGCAGTTGTCCGCAGCACGCCACCAAGAAATGTCCCAACCATGGGACCCTACTTTGATACGGATGCGCCTGTAACGCAGCCAAACACGGTTCAGGATTTGGGCTTGAGTGAGCCGTTGCTGCGAGAGATTAACCGGATGGATCAGGATTTCATCCCTTGGGGGACCGATGATGACCTGGAAGAAGGTAGCGAAGATGTCGAAGATGATACGATGGACGAGGAGCTCCCAACTGATGAACAAACCACGCATACTATTACACCCCGTATACCCTTTTTTGGGGTTAGAGGGTCAAATACTCGTTCAACATATGAAGACGACATTCGAAGCAAGTCTAGACTTGATGGTGTTGCTGACGAAATCCGCAAGGGCAGGACGTTCAAATGTAGGGAGGATTTGGTTTACGCTATGAAGAAGTTCCACATTCTATCACATTATGACTTCATTGTCAAGTAATCCACCAGCTTGATATGGTCGATTTTTTGTACGCAGAGATCAAATGGTTGCGTTTGGTATTTACGAGGACATTTCAGAAAATTTGATGGACTGTGGATGATCTCCAAGGTTGTTGGGGCACACACTTGTATAAACCCAACAGTTAATCAGGATCACCCTCAGTTGGACTACAAATTCATGTCCAGATCATTGCTGACTCTTGTTAGGGATGACCCTAATGTTCGTGTATCAAGTTGTAGAGCTCACATCCACGAGATGTACAACTACTGGGTTTCAAGGAAAAGGGCTTGGGATACTCGAAGGAAGGCCATTGGAATCGTATTTGGTGACTGGAAGAAGTCATACGCTGAAATGCCTTTTCTTTTGCATGCAATGAAGGCTGCTATTCCAGGGACTGAAATTGATATTGAATACAGCGACCATGGAAGTGGTTTCTTTCGTTGGTACGTGGATAAACATATTGACGGGGATAAACATATTATCCCCTTGCATTCGGGATCGTCGACGAGGAAACCTTGTCGTCATGGAAGTGGTTTCTTTCGTTGGTACGTGTAAGGCGGAAATGACGGAGTGGCTGTCATTACAATTTGCAGATGCGGTCACGTTACATGACAAGCGTGCAAATGTGGCTAGGGAGGAGGCAAGGCGAGGAAGGGCAAGAGGACAGAGAAGAGGAAGAGGTCGAGGTAGGGCGCGTGAACAAGTCGCGGAACCCATGGACTACGAAGAAGCCGCTGCGGAAGATGAAGTCATTGCGTAAGGAGACTACTTCACACCTGCCACCGAGTGACCACGAGAGGACTTGCCAACGCCTCAGGCACCGTTGAGGCATGGATTGGACGCCAGCCAGACACGACCAACTTACTGCACACTAACGCCGCCGTCGATGCCAACGTTCGAGGAAGATCTGCCAGGACCCTCTCAAATCCACATGATAGACGAAGCGAACCGTCTATTACCGTTCCATCCTCCAGATTCTACGATTACATACCAGCGGAGGAAAAAACGTTGACTTGTAATCATTGTAATTTTTAATATGATACAAAAAATGTAATGTATATTCATGAACAAGTCTACTTATATTAAATATTTGGAATGTCTTCTTTGGATCATACATCTTTCATTAGAAACATTTGATGTTTGGAATGTCTGGAATGTTTGCAATGTCTGGAATGTTTGCAAAAAGATGTCTATTGACATTAGAAACATGGAATTGGCATGCTTTTTCAAGGGTTTTTAGAAACATGAAATCCCATAGCCCACACCTGGCCAACCATTTTCGAGGGAAAATTCCTGTAAGGATGACGCATATTGAAAATGCGTTATATGTTGAAATTTCAAAGCCCCCACCTGGCCAGCCATTTTCGAGGAGATTTTCCTGTAAGGATGACGCATATTGAAAATGCGTTATCAGTATAGTCTACAGGGATGCGACCCATTGGACCAGACGAGTCATTTTCGAGGGAAATTCCCTGGAAAAATGTCGCATATACAACATGTGATACCTCTACAGAACATTTCGAGACCAGGTATCTTCGAGGGGAATTCCCTAGATATATGTCGCATGTTGAATATGCGTTATCTATAGCGCATATCCAACATGCATCACCAACGTAGTTCCTGGGTAAAAAAAAACTTAAGGGGTGTCGCATGTTCAACATGCGACACCTCTGTAGTTTTTAAGTAAAAAAAACATTAAGTAGTACCTGGGTATTTAAGTAATTCCCAGGTACTACTTAGGAATTTGACTCGGATGCCTATACTAGCACCGTTCCCTAAACAAACATCCAACCATGGTTTAAAAAATTGCACAGCGCCCACCTCAAACAGCCCATGTGAGGCATGTCTCTTGAGGCGTTGAGGCAGTCTGATGTGTCGCCTCGAGCTGCACAGGTTTGGTACCGAAATTTTTATATTTTTTGTTGAGGGAAAATATAAAATTGCATTAATGAGAGCCCTTGGGTTCTCTTATATAGGAGAGGAACTTATTGGGCAAATTACAAGAAGAAGACAAAATAAATAGATAACAAGAGAATAAAAAGAAAGATAGCAACTACCTCAACACTCCCCCTCAAGCCGGAGCGTATATATCGATCAAGCTCTCAGCTTGAAACAACATCTTTGATAAGGCCCTCTGGATAGGAGCTTAGTAAGAACATCTGTTGTCTAGTCTCCAGAGTTGACATGCGCAGTGGCGATAAGACTCTTATGTATCATGTCACGAGTGTAGTGACAGTCCACCTCTATGTGCTTGGTCCTCTCATGAAATGTTGGATTGTTGGCTGTCAAAAGAGCAACATGATTGTCATATTGAAGGTGCATGGGAAGAGGCACCTTTATAGTCAGATCAGTAAGAATAGATCTGACCCACATCATCTCAGTGTTAGCTTGTGCCATAGCCCAGTATTCTGACTCAGTGCTCAATTTGGCAACCACGGTCAAGTTCTTACTCTTCCATGAAATCAGGGAATTTCCTATGAATACAGTGAAGCCTGAAGTAGACTTCCTATCCTTTGGGCACCTAATATAATCTGCATCTGCATATACTGTAACTGAAAGAGGTGTGCATCTACTGAAAAGAAGTCACGTACCTGGTGATGTCTTCAGATACCTCAAAATCATATGTACTGCATCCATATGTGCTTGTCTGGGCTGCTCCATAAACTGACTCACTTTGCTCACAGGGTCAGGTAATAGTCACATATACTCGCTTGCCAACAAGCTCCATGTACCTCCTCTTGTCAATCTCCTCAGTATCATCATCATAGAACTTCATCCTTAGGTCAATAGGAGTAGTGGCAGGTCTGTAATCTGCCATGCTTGTCTCTGAAAGAAGATCTATAACATACTTCCTCTGGGTCATCACAAGACCTCGTTGGTTTCTGGCAAACTCTGATCCAAGGAAGTAACATAAATTACCAAGGTCCTTAGTCACAAAGTGCTGACATAGGAAGTCCTTGGCAACCTGAATGCTCTGCCCATCATCCCCTTTAACAATAATGTCACCAACGTAAACAAGAATGACAATAGTACCTCTTTGAATCCTGTGCACAAAGAAAGAGTGATCGATAGTCAATCGCACAAACCTTTACTGCTCTATCAAGTCTGAGAGTTTCTAGAACCATGCTCTTGGACTCTGCTTAAGGCCATATATAGCCATATATAACCTACAAACCTTCTGATACTCCCCATCAATAGCAAACCCAAGTGGTTGTTGCATGTAGACCTCCTCTCATTAATCACCATAGAGGAAGGCCTTCTTCACATCAAGTTGTAAAGGGGCCAATCTCGTGTCAAACAACTGAAAGTAGAATACACAGAGTAGAATGTCTGGCAGCCGGAGAGAAAGTATCTTGATAGTCCACCCATATGTCTGGGTAAACCCTTATGCCACAAGTCTCACCTTATAGCGATCCACACTACCATCTGCACGATATTTCGTAGTGAACACCCATTTGCATCCCACAACGGATGCGCCAACTGGAGCAGAAACAAGACTCTACATACCACGTGATTGTAGAGCAGACATCTCCTCCACGGCCAACCTCCGTTAGTTGTCCTGAAGAGCCTCTTAGTATGTTTGTGGTATCTTTCCGGGTGATAGTGCCAAGGTAAAGCTCCTGAAATCCTCTGACAATCTGCTCAAGGAAACCTGGGATGCAAAAGGGTAAGTAGCACACGTACGTTTCTGCTTTCGCAAAGCAATTGACACATCAAGATCATCTGCCAAGTGTTGAGCATGTAAGTTCCCCTCTGGAGAGGGTACTTGCTCATCATGTATGGAATTTTGTTGCACAAACAACTCAGCAGTACCATCCGTTGAAACAATGTGCTCATTACATACTTGAGGTGTGCTGAATGATGGGCAACACCTGTGAGCAAGGGGAACCGAGCGAGACCTGCGAGTAAAACACGTGCAAAAATAGAGTCACAACATGAGGAGGAACCATGGGAGCACATGTAGAGGCATGAGTAGGGTAGGTGGTGGTGGTGGTGACCGAGGACGTGGTGGTAGAGCAGGAGTAGAGGGAGGTGGATGAACTACAGTAGGAGGTGGAGACAAGTAGATCTCATCATCAGAGTCAGATGGGGCTAGTTTGTCACCTGTAGGAGAAAAATACAGAACACACTCAAAGAAATTATTGTTAGCACTAACAAAGTATTTCCACCTTAGCGGATCAAAGCACCCCTTATGGGTACTAGAGTAGCCGACAAACACACACTTGACAGCTCTAGGAGAGAGCTTGTCATGACATGGAGAGACATTATAAACAAAAGCAACGGATCCGAATGCACGAGGTGTAAGGGAGAAAAGATCCGTCTCGAGAAACACAATCAAGAAAGGAATCTTCTCTCCTAACACAGACGAGGGCATGCGGTTCACCAAATATCATGCAGTAAGAACATCATCGCCCCAATAAGCGTGAGGAGCATGACTCTGTATCAACAAGGTTCTGGTCACATCAAGTAAGTGACGTTTGCGCTTGGCAACCACAGTTCTGTTGGGAAGTATAAGCACATGAGGTATGGTGGACAATGTCAAGAGATCTAAGGAACTCGGAATGTTGTAAGGTGCAGAATTCTAAGGCACTACCAGAATGGATATATCTGACACTAGCAGAAAAAATATTCATTATCTCATTAATAAAAAAATTGATCACAGATCCATCCTCAGACTTATTCTTCAATAAAAAGATCAGGAAAGTCAAGAAAAATCATCGACCACAACAAGACAAAAACGATGTCCTAGTGATTAGGAGCATGACTCGGACCTCAAATGTCTAAATGAAGGAGCTTAAATAACTGAGACTGCATCGACTCTGACAAGATGGAAAGGAGGAATGGTGATGCTTCCCAAGTTGACATGCCTCACACTGAATGAATTATCTCTTAGAAATTTGAGGGAGAACGCAGAGGAATGTGGCCAAAATGAAGGTAGATATGGAGAGACTAATCTAGTAGGTATAGCAGAAACGCCAACATGAGGAGGTTGGACCAGTTTTGTAGAGACCCCGCTGCTCGCGGCCACAACCAATCACCCTGCCCGTGAGTATGTCTTGAAATACAAGAGACAAAGGGTCAAAAATGGCATGACAATGCAGATCCTTAGTAATCTGACTAATGTAAAGTAAATTCATCTGAAAGTCATGAGCATATAAGATATTCTGAAAGCGCGTGGACGGCGTCAAATGCACCTCCCCTGTCCTATAACGGGTAAGTGGTCGCCATTAGCAATGACAACTCATCTACAATGTGCTACAGTCATGTAGGTCCTAAGCTGCGCTCTATCTCCACACAAGTGGTGGGAAGCATTCATCAAAAAAAAGTGGTGGGAAGCACCCGAGGTCTATAATCCACTCTATTATGTCTGCACCAGTAGTACCAGTAAAGCATAGGAAATACCTGAGGAGCTCGAAAAGTCTCTGTCTACGACTGCGATATCTGTAGTGGTGGTGCCAACAATAGGAGTCATGATCGCATATACAAGAGACAATATCATCCAGAGGGGGATAAGCCTGGGAGGCCGGAGTCTCTGAAGGCTCAATTTGCTCTGCTACCATGCGTCTGGTAGCATGTACCCTTTGCATATCCAGGCCTACGATAATAAGAGCAAGGGACATGCTAGCGCCCATTGCCTCTGCTATGAGGGTTGTGTCCTCTAAACTGGATCGTCCCTTGGCCACGAGAAGCGGTCATCGCTGAAGAGGATGGTGAAGTAGCTGTAGAAGGCATAATAATCTGGTTGAGAAGGCTATAGGCCTCCTCTATGAGAGGTATGGTAGCTCCGGTAAGAAGAAGTAAGCGCAGTGTCATACTCTGTATCAAGTCCAGCCAAGAAGACTCCAACCATCGTGGAGTACTTATACGTCTTCTGTTGCTCAATAGATGTCGTGATAGGCATATAGCTATAAAGCTTCTCGAACATGCCACGGAGCGAAGAGTAGTACACGTGCAGAGGACAGCCATTCTGCTTGGCCGTGTAGATATCGAACTGTAGCTGAAGAATATTAGCCCATTCTTCGCTTGTATATAAGGGCATGCCAAAGTGTCCCTATCGCTTTAACGGTAGGCTGATTCAGAATATCATTGGCTATCTCTGTGGTTAAGGTCCCACAAGCCAAACATGTGCATACACGTCATATTATTTCCAAGAAGCATTTGCCCCAGTGTTATCCGTTGGCTCTAGATCTGTCAGGATGTGCTCCTTGTTGTTGCACTGCATGAGGGTGAGAAACTGCATGGACCACAACTCATAGTTGGTCACATCCATCTTAGCGATGGGAGTCGGGCCCATGAAGGCTCCAAACGAAAGCATATCACCCTTGTTCTCTGACATGATGGAAAAATGTTCGAACAACGAAACTCAACTGGGGAGTAGATTGATGAATCTGTGATTCATCATTCTTAAAGTTGAAAATAGAGCCTTGTTCCCGAGTATTTAGCAGCATATTTTCCTTTATCTTGCATAAATAGCATTCATGCATAAATCCACAATACATGCATTTTAGCATTCATAATTGCATTAAATAAGAAGCCAATTCATTTGTAAAAATTCACTTGTAAAATATCCACCAATAATTCACCTAATTATCTGTATCTTATATTCCCTCTAAAATCAAATAACATCTTCCTTATACTGTGTATATTACTAGTTAATAATCTAAGGAAGAAGGCCAAAAAAATTCCTATAAATTGCCCAATAAAGCCCCAAACCCAGTTGGAGAACCTAGACCTTAGAATGCACATATCCCTCTCATACAACCTCCGAATCAGGTCTACTCACCTTCAGATTAATACACATTTAGAGACCTTTAAAATGAGACCAAATTCATTCAATTCGAGCTCATACGCAAAATTTGGGTTTTTGGGCCCCTTGTATACTATATGTATGTATATTTGTACTTTTGTATTTTTGTATCATATTTGACCTCATCACCGTTTTTTGTCAACATGAAACTTTCATGATTTGTGTTTTTACAAATTCGGCCCCCTTCTATCTCTAATTTCATTCTCTTTCTCAGCCATTCAGAGCAGGCCATGTGGCGCCCTCTGATTGCGCCACGCGGCCCGCTTCCTTACGCGCCACGCGCCTTCCATTTCCACCGTCCGATCGCCCTTCCTCCCTCCTAATCTGGACCGTCCAACCCGCAAAGCTTCTCAGCCACTCGATCGACCCTTGGATTCCATCTAGACCGCTCGCCAGCGTCGCGCCATCCTTGCGCCATGAGGCGACGTCTACGCCCTTCGATCTTCACCAGAAGCTCTCAATCCTGACCATTCACCTCCCTTCGGATCTCTACCGTTCGATCAAACCCCAGGGCTTCATCTCCGTCGCACGCTAGCGCCTGTACCCACGCCTGCCACGTGGTGCACCATGTGCCCTTGATCTCGCCCCCGACGATCCAATCTCAGCCGCATCATTCCGCCCTTCTCCTAGCCGTTGGATCACCCGATCCAAGGGTCAAGACATCGTCTCCTACCTCCCAATTGGCTCGTGCCCCACGTCGCCCACCTCGCGCGCATGCCGCCCCCTTTCTATTTCGGGAGCCACTCCGGCCACCCTCTCCGCCTCCTCTCACCACCGTTGCATACCCTACTCGTCCCTCTTCCTCGCCAACCCCCTCGAATACCATGAACTCACCCCACCTCGCTTCACGATGTCCACCAACTCCGCCACATCGCCTCCTATGCCATCAACTCCCACCTATAAATACGTCCCAACTGTCGACCTTCAGCCCCATCCGCCATCACGGAGAGAATCCCCAACCTCCGACCTTCATCTTGGTGACAACGATTTGAGGAGACGTTGAGCGACAACCGAGATCCACCTCCGGCGAGAGCCACGGCCATCCTCCGCCATGCTGCAGCCTCCCCCGTGAGCTGAACGAGCTCAGGACCTTCTACCGGCCTTCGAGCGACGACCAGGAGCACGAACTCGAGCTCCAATCCCCAGGTAGACGCCTCCATCTCCCTCCAGATCTTCTTCTTGCTTTTTCTCCTATTTTATTCACTGCCCACGATCAACTTCACGCTCCGTTGGCCATCCTCCGAGCTTCGCCTCGGAGCTTGCATCCTCGCACACACCTTCATCTTCTCCGACGACACACTACATCTCCCGCCGACGCAAGCTCCGCCACCTTGGCGGAGCACCATCACTGGACCACTTCATCACCCCTCAGGCCTCACACTGCACTCCTGACCACTCCACGCTCACGTCGCACGCCTCGGCTATTCCACTAACCTCCTGCAGGTACTCCAACTTTGACTGGCCGGAACTTCATCGAAGTTCCTTCGAGCTTCTTCGCCTCCGCTCTCCAGAGCAGTCCAACCACCCCTGAGACCTCCGGCGGATCCCCAACATCTCCACGATTCTTCCCACCTACTTGGGAGCCGACGACGATCTTCTCCGACGACCAGAGGAGGAGGCGGAGCTAGAGCCCCTTTACCGAAGCTCAACCACCTCCGCCGCAGGAGGTGGCGGACCGGTTGAGGACGAAGAGCAGTAGCCGTCCGATCCCCTTGATCGGACGGTCTGGAGGATGCCACGTCGCCTTCATTCCACATCCGTAGGATCAGGAGGATCCTACGCACCTGATTGCGCCACATCGCCACTCGCCCCGAGCTTCAGGGAGCCGTTGGATTCATCCTTATCCAACGACTCTTGATCGTCCACAACTTCATCTGCATCGAGCTCCAGCAATCGTTGGATTGACCTTGATCCAACGGGTTGCATCGCGCCACATTGCCAGCCATCCACAACCCTTGGATCATCACTTGATCCACGGTCCAGAGCGCAACACGAAGCACCTCCGAGCCTCTTCCCCGACCATCAAGCTCGGAGCTCCTGAAGCTAGCCGAGCCTCCATCCGAACCGAGTCCAAACCTCCAGAGTCCCCGAGCCTCAACCCGAGCCTCTGAAAGTCATCCGAGCCTGGGACCCCCACGTGGTTTTCATGTGCGGCCTGGGTATTTTGCAGCGAGGCTCCTGAAGGTTGTGGAAATTGCATTCCACTCCCTGCCAGGAACCCCACGTGAGGCACGCGTGTTCTGTGGGCAATTTGCATACATGCTCCCCTCATTATAGGTAATTGCATATTAGTCCTTGTCAGCATGTTTAAGTTTTAGCAATTTTATTTCCTTTAATTGCAATTAGTCCCATGTCTTTGCACGCATCTTTAGGCATTCATTTTAAATCATTTTTCAAGTTTGAAAATTGCATTGTGAAGCTTAATTTGTCCTCTTTCATACGTGACACTTGTCATATTTTTGTGATAACAGTGGATTTTATTATTAATTAATTGGTGGAAATTTGTCATATTTTTCCCATTTTTACCTTTTAAGTTGTAGTAAATTCATTGTTGCTCCAAAAATCCTCAAAAATTCACATTAGACTTAGGACAGTTGAGTTTACATTGTGTCCAAAAATCATCTCATTTGCACGCATCCCGAGGCCTAAATAAATCATTTTGTGATCTCCTTAATTAATTTTTAATAGGTCCATTTCACATAGAAATTTAGGTCTATTAATTTTCCTGGATTCTTCACACTTAGATCTATCTAGGATAATTTGTGTATCTGAAAATATGGTGTTTTGGTATTTATAAAAATCAATTCAGTCAAAATCACCTTGCATTCATTTTTAATTCACAGTAAATTCATATAGTGTCAGAAAATTTAAAAAATTAGAGTAGCTTAATTTCATTGCATATCACCATCTGGCCAAGTTTCATAATTTTTGAAATCAATTTGACCATATTTCTAAATTAACATGTAAATGGCCTGAAAATTACATTGTCTTTCCCTTCATTGCATAAAAATTGTTTAAAAAGACCGGATTATATTGCTAAAAGAGATACGTGAAGAAAAATTCTAAATATCATCTTAATTTATGCACCGCAACGTGGTTTAGATGATAGGATTAAACAAGCTTTTTGGGAGGATTTGGATAAGATTATGTAAAGAATCCCACAAAGAGAGATGATTTACTTAGGTGGAGATCTTAATGGACATGTGGGAAAGGATGCTTCAGGGTATGCTAGTGTTCATGACGGACATGGCTTCGGGGATTGAAATGAGAAGGGAAAAGTCTTTCTGGATTTTGTAACACCTTATGATTTTTTCATTGCAAATACTCTCTTTAAGAAGAGGGAGGAGCATTTAATTACTTATAAGAGTGGCTCGACTAAAACACAGATAGATTACTTTGTGTTGAGAAGAAGAAGTCGATTGCGTTGTAAAGACTGAAAAGTAATCAAGGGAGAGAGTCTGACCACCCAACATCGCTTGTTAGTCTTGAATGTGCAAATAAAAGGGCTGGTAAAGAAAAGGAGGGTTTCCTCGATCACTAGAACTAAATGGTGGAATCTTTAATTGAAGTAATCAAGCTTCAGAGAGAAGGTTTTAGAATACTTATCTTGGATTGTAACGGTAGTGCTAATGAGATGTGGGAGGCGGTAGCATCTTGTATCCGAAAGGTAGCCAAAGAGATGTTAGGCGAGTGAAAGGGAGGAACTTCAAGCAAAAAGAGGCTTGGTGGTAGAGTGAAGGTGTGCAAGAGAAACTCAAAATTAAAAGAGCTTGCTTTAAAGCTATGTCTAATAATAGAATAGATGAAATTGTCACAAACTACAAAATAGCGAATAAGGAAGCAAAGAAAGCAGTAAGCGAGATGAAATAAAAATCTTATGAAGTTTCGTATAAAAATCTCGACTCTAAGGAGGACCAGAGGGATATATTCAGCTGGCTAAAGCAGAGAAAGAAAGACCAAAGATTTTTCTCAAGTGAGATGCATTAAAGATGAGGAAGGTCACGTACTTGTTACTCAGACGGATATAGACTAGATGGAAGCAATACCTCCATAAACTTTTCATTGGGAAGGAACTAAAGAGAACACTTTGGGAAACCTAGCTAGTAGTGAAAGTTACTTGAGTTGTGTAAGCTATAGACAAATACAAAGGAAAGAAGTAGAGGAGGCTTTGAAGGTTATGAAACATGAGAAAGGTGTAGGACCTGATGACATTCTTATAGAAGTTTGGAGAGTTTTAGGTGAGCATGGTTTGACTTGTCTTACAAATTTTTTTTCAATGTTATTTGGCGAAGCAAGAAAATACCCGACGATTAGAGGAGAAGCATCGCGGTTCCTCTTTATAAAAGCAAAGGAAACAATCAAAATTGTTCAAAATTACAAAGGTATCAAGCTGATGAGTCACACTATGAAAATTTTGAGAACATATGATCGAAAGAAGGTTGATTGTGGCAAGTTTCCAAAGTAAAAATAAACCAATTTGAATCCATGTCAGGTCGCTCAACTATTGAAGTCATCCACTTGCTGAAGAGAACAATGGAGACTTATAGAGTTAAAAGGAAGAACCTCCATATGATTTTTATTGATTTAGAGAAGGTTTATGATTTTGTCTCACGTAAGATATTGTGTGAGAGTTTTAGAGAAGAGACAAGTACATGTCCTATACATTAACCTCATAAAAGATATGTATGATAGGGCTTCCATCTTGTGTAAGAATATGGTCTGGGAAGACTGACTATTTTGACATCAATATTGATATGCATCAAGGTTCAACTTTGTCCATTCCTTTTTACTTTGATTATGGATTAGTTAACAAGTCACATCCAGGATGAGATACCTTGGTGTATGTTATTCGCTGATGATATGTGTTTATTGATGAGACTAGAGAAGGAGTAAATGAGAAGCTTGAGGTCTGGAGATATGCATTGGAGACTAAAGGATTTTGTATAAGTAGGACTAAGACTGAATATATGGAGTGTACTTTTGATGGAAGCAATGGTGAAGGAATCCAGGTTAAGATTGATGATATAATATTCAGAAGAGAGATTCTTTTAGATACTTAAAATTTATTTTACAACGTGATGAGAAAATTAATGGAGATGTTACAATAAGATAAATGCAGGTTGGCTAAAGTAAAGAGGAGCCTCTATTGTTCTCTGTGATAAGACAATTCCTTTCAAAATCAAAGGAAAGTTTTACAAAGCAGTTGTGAGACCTGCTAAGCTCTATGGATCTAAATGTTAGCCTGTGAACCATAGACATACAGAGAATGGTAGTAGCATCGATGAAAATGATAAAGTGGATGTGTGGACACATACGTAAATATCAGATTTGGAGTGATGCCATCAGAAGGAAAGTTGGTGCAGCTCCTATCGAGTATAAGATGAGAGAAAATCGCTTAAAGTGATTTGGTCATTTGCCAAGGAGGTCAGCTGATGCACCGGTGAGGAGATGTGAGTTTTGGAATGTTGACCTGGCTAAAAGAGGGCGAGGAAGGTCCAAGAAGTGTTGGAATGAGACTGTATGAAGGGATCTTAGTTTTTTGGATCTAAACCCGAGAATGACCCAAAGATAAATCTGAATGGAGGCAAAAAATCCATGTAGCCGACCGTACTTAATATGGGAAAAGGCTTTGTTGTTGTAATCATAAGACCGATCTTTGTGCAACACTTCCATTTCATAAAAATTTGAAACCTTACAAATTCCATTACTTTGAATAGTATATTATTTTGGTGTGCATGAAATGGAAGGTTAGAAAGCAATTGTGAGGCAAGTATCTGAAGACCCGGTCCCACTTGAAAGCTATAATTCATGCATGTTGAAAAGGATACAACCATGTATGAAAACGTCAAGAACTCTCCTCACCCTTTTCTATTGATGGGAATAAAATGCATGTTCCTTTTGCAAGACACTAGCAACCGACAAGGACTTCATCGACTTTTAGAATGTAATCAAAAAGATCAGTTAAAAAATATCATGCTCTTCATGATAAAGAAAATGATAGCAATTTCTATTGAAAGAAAGAATAAAAATATGCTTAATGAATGACAGTACCTGATAGAACAACACAGTCTTCCCACTGCCACTTAGACCGGCAAGAACTATAGTGTTGGACTTTGTGCGCTTGAACAACCTAACTGCATTAAAGAATTAAAATAATAATAATCAACCACCTGAAGCATGAAGATATTTTTTAAGCAAGATAGCCCTATATACTTAAGGCTTTGTTGTTGTTGTTGAAGATAGCCATATACTTAAAAAGACCGTGCCTTCCACTATTATGATATGTTCTAGAAGGGCCAGAGCTGACCTACACATCTTGTTTACTCTTCAATTTCAGACCTCTAATAATGGCATGCGAATCAAAACTCATGCATTACCAATCTACCATCTCATCGATTTTCTCACTTGGCACATGGTGTGACAGGTTTTAGGAGAGCAGTTGCCCTCAACTTCGAAAACCTAAAGGGCCACTGGAGGAACCTACACATATTAACGGGAAGTAGGCCTATATGAAGAGTGAAGGTTGCATGGTAGGGCAAGCCAAGAATCCTGTTTGAACAGATAGATAAAACTGCCAATATATCTACCAACATTTACCTGAATATCGTGAAGTTATTCTGTAATAGAAGCCATGGAGGGCTCATTGGAAAAAGTTGAACAAAACAGATCAACCAGTAGCAAGCGCAAATTGCTTACAAATATGAAAGAAAAGCACCTGTACAAAACATCACTGCTTGAGACCAGCAGTCATCCAATTTAATCACTTCCCTCAGTTCCTTGTTCTGCAGTGATATTTCAAAGTTTTCCACTTGAACTCATCAGTGTTATGCAATTCAGCGCTTATCTAAAATTCTAAGCCTCGTGTTAACAATGCCCGATGGAACAAGAGGTTGCTGCTATACCATTGTATTTTCAAATTTGGTATAGTATCTTCATCCACCACCACTATATCCCTAACATACTAGAACCAAAACTATATTGCAAGACTCCATTTTAATCCCATCCAAACCACTCGATAGTCTACTTCTTCCCAATCCCTTCCTTCTTCAAACTTCGTTCTAATTCTCAAAAATAGCCCTAAACATTGCTTTTTCACATCCATTTTCTCAGCAACTGCAATCAAATACATTGTCAAGCATGGAGTTTGTTGGAATTAATTGTTGGCGCTACATGTATTACAACTATAAATGATTGAGCAATGGAATAAATGGGACCATGACTATGATCTTGGATCATTCGTCTGTTCCCTCTCGTGTTCTGTTGCTCAGAAACTATTTTAAGATCCTTAACCACAAACACGCACGGAAGCAGGGATGGATCCAGACTGACCCAAAACGAACAGCGCGATCGTGACGACGACGATAGCGACTGCAGAGTAGATTTGCTCGACGGGCTGCTGCCGGATCCAGAGCTCGACATCGCGCAGGTGTCGCCGCAGCTCCTCCATTCCGGAGGCAACGGAGGAGAATTAGGATTTGGAATCGGGAGATCGATCGCCGATGATCGGCGACGTGGTGGTGGCGGTGACCCGTCAACTGTAGCGATTATATCGGAATTTCCCCCAAATGAAACCCTAATTTATATTCACGTGATTATAAGATTATTTAAAAAAAATAAGTTTACCTATCGTATCTAGTTTGCTGACATCTCTTTTTTATATTTGAACATCTTCATCTGTTTTAAAAAGTGTTTTCGATACGAAATATAATTGTGAATCTATTTTTCATTATATAATAATATAATCTTTTTAAAATTATATTTGGATGTTGTTGAATAAATGTACTTTACATATGATTATAAGCCTAATAAAACGTGTACATTTATTTATTCATTCACTTAAGATTAACTACGTGCAAATTATTACTTCTAATGTGTGTATATATATGAGATCCATCAGGTCACACCCAATCTCGATACGGTTCTGCGCAACAAAAGTAATCGTTCAAATAGATGTTACGATGGGAATGAGCCTTCTAACAACTCTATAGAAGGTTGACTTCGAGGAAACGATCAAACGAAGCAGATCTCTTTTTACCCTAGATGGCCCCTTCCTCCACGAGATAACTAGGGACGAAGCCAACACTTTTATACCTGAGAGGTTATATACTAATATTAGATTAAACCAGGGATACATGTTATACAAACACCATTTTTTACATCTTCTTAACATATCTTAGAAATATATGATGAAGTTGATGAATAGAAAATAACTTGAACTTCATAAGATAGGAAAAATATATTTTATTAATGTTGACTCAAAAATTTAAATTTTGAACAAAAAAAGCTACTTGAGTGTATATATTTCTAAAAGAGTTTGATGAGAACGGACTGCCTCCGATCATTTTTCTGTAATTTTTTATTTTTTTGAAAAATATCACCATGTATATCTATATATATATATCCCTCCAATATGTTATTCAAATTTTGTCAGAGACGGAGACTCATATACTCTTCATATAGAACATGTTGATTAGAACAATGTTTAGACCGTTAAAATCATCCATTCTAGATAAATGACATAAGAGTCTCTGTTTCCCGTAACCTAGCACGATCTCAACCATTATTTAGATTTTTCTTGGCTTTTGATTTTAAAGGATTTATTCAACTTGTCAAATTAGACAACACGATGGGAAAATAATCAAAGCTCTCTCTTCTCAAAGCAAAAGGCAAGAAGCCATCGCAAAAGCTCGCACAGATCACATGTCAATATATTCTCCATCCTTGTTAAATACACGAAAAAAAGGGAAAGGAAAATGGAAAAGAAGAAAGATCAAAAGCTAAAATTATTCCTTGCTCCTTCAGGAAGAAAGATGATCTTTCCCTCTACATTGCTTTTGAGAAAATAATTAAATTGATAATCAATGTTACATGTCGTTTAATATTGGTAAATCACACAAAAGATCGTGAGGTTTGAGGTAAATATCACAGGACCGAGATAAATCGTTGTGAGATTTTGGAGTATGACTTAAAGTACTGTAATACTTGGATTAAAAACATACTATCTTTCATTGTAATAATAAAAATCAAGGATATAATATACGTAAATCAAAAGTTCTGATGAGCGGTCCTGATGGTTGTTGTCATCAAAACCTTTGGTTACGTTATTTTGTTAAGATAGAAATTAATGTGATGGCATACATACTATCACGAACTGTTTGACATGACTTTTGATTACGTAGATAATATCCATAAGATATTTTGATGGAGAAATAGGATAGTCTTTGAAAAAGTGTTATGCTAATAAAATTTCTTTTACAAGATTTCGCATTTTTATCGGATCTTTTCAATATTTACTCCAACACTTGAGAACCCTTTATGGGACATTGGGACCTCACTAGGGATGCAAACGGATGCGGTTATATTCGTATTCGTTCGTTTTCGTATTCGTTTTTAAGAGGATATGGATCTTCTTTTTCTAAAACAGGCGAATACGAATACGAATACGAATATTCGAAACGAATTTTTTACGGATACGAATACGAATACGAATACTTAGTTAGCGAATACGAATACGAATAGGAATACGAAAAAAATAACGGATACGGTTACGAATACGAATATTCGTTATATTTTAGGGTTAATGGGTTATTTACCTATCCTCTTCCCCCCCACCCCAAATTCACAGCCGCCCATCCCACCCCACGGACCCGCGACCTACGCCGCCACCCCACGACCCCGACCTCTCTCCCGAGTCTCCCTCCTCCCCTTGCGGCCGGCCTCCGCCAGGATTGCCACATCGCCACCTCTGCAACCGGCCTCCGCCCCCCTTGCGCTACTGCTGCGGCCCGACCCCTTCCGCCCAGCCCCTGCCGCCCCATCCTCCCCGGTGGTTCTGCGACTTCTGCCCCCTTACGCGGCTGCGCCATTGCCCTGCGGCCCCTGCCCCTGCCACCCTTTCTGCCCCCTTCCGCCCTAGCGCCACTTACGTCCCCTTGCGCCTCCGCTACCCCTGCAAGCGGCCTCCGCCCTCCTTGCACCACTGTCGCGACCCTCCTCCTTCCGCCCTTGCGTCCTGTCTTGCCCCTGCCGCATGTTCCACCCCGACGGTTCCCCCCTTGTGCCACTGCCCTGCCCCTAACACCCCTTCCACTCCCTTCCGCCCCTTGTGCCACTGCCGCCCCCTTACGCTCCCATTGCAACCGTCCACACCCCCGGGAAGTCAAGGACGGCATCCCCTTGCCACCATCCGCCTCCATTTGCAACCGATCCGGTAACAAACCTTAAATTCATATTCTTGTAATTTTTTGTGTATGGAATGTTTTGTTAGAAAGAATTAGAATATGGTTGAACTTATTAGAAGATTTTTTAGACAGAAAAATGTAACGCAATTAAATAATTTGGAATGTTATTTGTGCTTGCTTGATTGTTAACTTCAATGTTTGCAGAAAAAAATGAATACCGACCCATCCAATATTCGTGTGATTTTAATGCGGAAGTGATCGCTAAATAATCAGGTATGCTTTTATATATAATTTTTTATTGCAATATTCGTTTGATATTCGCATTCGTTCGTAAAAGATTCGTATTCGTATTCGTATTCGTATTTTGAGGATATGGATCTTTATTTTTTACATTCGTATAACATTCGTATTCGTATTCGTATTCGTAATATAAAATGAATATGGTTATGGTATGACCTGAATTCGCATTCGTATTCGTTCGTTTGCATCCCTAGACCTCACTATCTATTTTTCTATTATCCATCACGTGGGTCCACTCGAAACCACTTCTCTCTCATCTTGTACATCAAATCACACATTCCTTCCAACCATTCTAATAAAAATTTATTATAGTATACCTTTATGTTATTTAGAAATTATAAAATACACAACTTCTAATCATTTTTCCAAACTTCAATATAAACACATCACAACAAACTCATTCAACGGTAAAACTCTTTATCGAAACAATAAAACAGGTTATCTGTCAGAAAACTCACTTTTGTGGTATAGAATTAGATCCTCTGAACCAAATGCACCCTGAGGGCCCGTTCGGTAGGAGAATAAGCAGGAATAAGGATGGGGAATAAGGGAAATAAGGGTCTATTCTCCGTTCGGCTGGAGGATAAGAATAAGGAGAATAAGGTGAATAAAGGTAGGTAAGGTGGGATAAAGATAGGAATAAGAGTGAAATAAGATGAAATAATGGGGAATAGTCGTACCACAGGAAGCGTGTTGGGGGCTTATTCCCCTTATTCCATTCCTCCTTATACCCCAAACGAACAGGGCCTGAGGGGGTGTTCGATTTGGTAATAAGTAAGAATAAGGATGGAGAATAAAGAGAATTATGTTTTTAAGAATAAAGAGAATAATGTGGAATAAAGGTAGGTAAAAATAGAATAAAAATAGAAATAAATGTAGAATAATGTAAATAAATAGGATGTGGATGTGAAATACATGGAAATCCTGTCAGACGGGGAATCGACCCCTTATTTCAGTGTCTATTTTCCAAACGAACATGGCCTAAATGTTTAATATTTTTGTGGCATAGAATTATATTATTTTTCCTTTTCTACACGGTGAAATTTCGAGATTAATTTACCGAGATACTATATTTTCAAAGTATTTGCCATATAATGCAGTGAGGATTTCTATCTAACACCTTAAAAAATACACTAGATTAATTTCTTCACATATTTTTTTAAAAATTTGAAATCGGCAAGATTTGCACTTCCATTTCAAACATATTTAGTAAAGTTATATTATCGTTTTTATATAGTCATGAATATTATTCCTGGCTAAGTTACCATTTATGCTTGAAATCATCGACAAGTGGCACATCCGTTGTTATATTGCTGGTACGGTTCCTAAAGAAGCAATTGCCCATTGTCGCTATAATCAAAATTTGTTCTAATCATTATTGTTTTAGCAACGAATTAGCATGCATTCTATCTCGAATATCAAGATTCAAACCTTGTTTCCTTTTTACTATTCATTATAAAAACGTACATATTGTTATAAAACGATGAAAAAATCCTCTTCTTTAATTTACCACATAAGTATTTCATCGATCAGTGATGATTTAATTGCATATTTTTTATCTTTTTTAAAAGGGAAAAATTAGAGCTCCTTCCACTCCATTTTCCGGTATATTTTATTTTTTTCAAAAATAAAATTATGTACTTTCATCACTATATCCCTCTAATATATCATTCCAATTTCGTCAGAAACAGAAACTTATATGTCTTCCATGTAGACCATGTAATTTTAACCGTCTTAGAATTGATGTAATCGACTTTTTCTATAGGGAGGATATATAAACCTATGTTTATAATGAAATTGAAGTGATATATTAAAAAAATATAATGATAAAAATACGTAATGTTTATTTAAAAAATAAAAAATATAGAAAAATTAAGCAGGGAGCAGATAAAACAACATAGTTTGTGGGTACAGAATTTATATTTTTAAATGTAAAATACATTGACCAGACCATTAAAGAGGAGCAGAAGATAGCGGAAAGAATTGTCGTTAAAAAACACAAGCATTGATACTCATGCAGTAACACTACGAAGCTCGGAGCTCATGAAAATGGAGAAGGCAACTTCCATGGCCCTCCTCCTCTTCTCCGTGATGGCGGCGATGCTCTCCAGCTCCTCCCCTCTCCCCTCGTCGTGCCTCTCGTACTGCGGAAACCTCACCGTCTCCTTCCCCTTCTCCACCGCGCCCGGTTGCGGTCACCGGCCTTCCGCGACCTCCTCTTCTGCATAAACGGCATCCTCCTCCTCCACCTGCCATCCTCCTCCCTCCGTGTCCTTTCCATCGACTACCCATTCCGCAGCCTCGTCCTCCACGACCCCGCCATGTCGACTTGCCACCGCCTCCCCCCTCCGTCCTCCCCGAGGCCTCCTGGGTTCGTGCTGGAGCCGTGGAGGGATGCATACCTCCAGCCTGCCGCCGGCAACGTGTTCTTGCTGCTGGGTTGCGCCGCGGAGTCCCCGCTCTTCCAGGGGTTCCCCGCGAGGCGCGCGCCGTGCCGCAACTGTGTCCGGCATGGGGTGCGAGGAGTTCGTGAGGTGCCGGCGTGGGAGGAGAGGAGGGAGGAGAGGGGGTGGGAGGGAGGGACGTCGACGGCGAGGTGGAATGCTGCGCGCTGCCGTACTCCGCCATGAGAGCTGTCAACCTCAGCAGGCTTGGATGCCAGGGGTAATCTCGGTATTTCATGTTTTAATCTTATTCACATAATTTCCATCTAATATTTCCGGTATCAGATTTAGATAAAAAGTGATGGGAAAACTGCATGAAAGATCTTTGAGCTATACACTCAATTTCTATATCATATCCCAACTTTAAAAGTTAACGAAGTGCTAAACTTGTTTATATGCTACAATGTTATCTTTTAAATTAAATTTAAAGTTCAAGCATGGTATTAACCTTTGTAGTTTACTCGTAGAATGATTTTCGTAAAAAATCTATTATATTATACATCCATGAAACCAAAAGCAAAACTTCAACCTTATAGAGTAGATAATGTGTGTTTTTATCGGATTTCATCTTAATCTAATACATATAATTTATTCTTTTGAAACAGTCAAGATCCAACTATTTGCAAATGACTTAAAAGCGCAGTTGATTTTGTTGCCTACGGTGAATGGAACCATTCTTTTTTGGGAATTTATCAACTTGTGCCCCCTTCGAGATATCGCAATATCAGTTATACCTCTATCTTTTTGGTAATATCAGCTATGCCTCTCACTTCTTTCTCCATCATCAATTGTGTCCTTCCGTCAGATTGTCCGTCAATAAATTGAAATAACCATAGTTTACTCAAACCATGGTGTGGTTAAGAGGGGTATTATGGTCAGAATAAAATCAAAATGAGGAGGAGGGTTGAGGAGGAGGTGCGAGGCTGTGGAGGAGGTGCGGGCTAGCGGCAGGGGCCGGGGGAGGTGCGTGGCTGCGGGAGGAGCTCGGCTTCACGACGTTATTGAGGGGTTGGCGCTGGTTGCACGGTTGCACAGTCGGTGGAGAGCTGGCGTCGGCGGAACGCGGTGAATGACGGAGCTTGATCGGCGGGCAGGCGGCAGCGGGCGCGGTGCGGAGCAGGGGAGGTGGCGGTGCGGGGTAGAGGGGAGGGGGAGCAGGGGGCGGCGCGTCTGGGGGAGGGGGAGGGGCGGTGCGGGGCAGGGGGAGGGGAGCTGGGGGGCGGCGCCGGGGAGGGGAGGAGGTGCAACCCAGGGGGAGGGGGAGCAGGGGGGCAGTGCGGGGAGGGGAGGAGGTGCAACCCATGGGGAGGGGGAGCAGGGGGCGATGCCGGGGAGGGAGGAGGTGCAGCCCCAGGGGGAGGGGGAGCAGGGGGCGGTGCCGGGGAGGGGAGGAGGTGCAACCCAGGGGGAGGGGGAGCAGGGGGCGGTGCCAGGGAGGGGAGGGGGCGGCGGGTTGGGAGGAGGTGCGAGGGGGGGGGGGAGGTGCGGCGACGGGGAGGGGTACGGGGCTGGGCGGCACGGGGCAGGGGAGGGGGCGGCGGGCTGGGAGGAGGTGCGGGGAGCTCGGGGCGGAACTGGGCGGCGCGGGGCAGGGGCGGCGAGGGAGGAGGATGAGGTTGGAGGAGGAGGAGGGAGGAGGAGGAAGAGGATGGGGAAGAGGAGGAAGAAGAAGAGGATGAGGAAGAGGGTATAAAATGACCACAAAATCTTTTTTAAAAATCAATTCCGCTTATGTCCTCAAAGTTAACGTCTGTTTGCACTATGGATGGACGGTCACTCACCCGAGGGGCACAAGTGATAAAATAGCAAGAAGTGAGGGGCACAACTGATATTACCAAAAAGCTAAGGGTATAACTGATATTGCGATATCTCGGAGCGGCACAAGTGATAAAATCCCTTCTTTTTTTGTCATGAGCAATAGACATCTATGCCCTTCTTCCCCTTTCTTTTCTCCCATTTATGCACTTTCAACTGGAAGGGCAAAATAGTCATTTAAGCAATTTTATATCAGTTTTTTTTACCAAACAAAAAAGATTTAGGGATTTTACTCACTTGTGCCCCTCCGAGATATCGCAATTCCAGTTATGCCCCTATCTTTTTGGTAATATCAGTTGTGCCCCTCAAAACTTGCTAATTTATCAACTTGTGCCCCTCGGGTTAGTGACCGTCCATCCACAGTGCAAACGGCCGTTAACTTTGAGGACATAGGCGGAATTACTTTAAAAAAAAGGTTAGGAGGTCATTTTAACCTTCTTCCTCATCCTCTTCTTCTTCCTCCTCTTGCCCATCCTCTTCCTCCTTCTCCTCCTCCTCCTCCCTCTCCGCCCCCGCCCCTGCTACGTGCCGCCCAGCTCTGCCCCGAGCTCCCCTCCCCGACGCCGCCCCTCCGCCCCAGCCTCGAGGCAGCTCCGACCTCCCCCATCCCCTACGGCCCCTCCGCCCTCGTCTCCCCTCCCCGGCGTCGCCCCCTGCCGCCCCTCCGCCCCAGCCTCCAGGCCGCCCCGACCGCCCCTCCGCCCCCTGTGCCCTCGCCCCTCAGCCCTCGCCTCCCTCCGCCAGACCTCCCCCCGCCCCCTGCCCTCACCTCCCTCCGCCCCAACCTCCCTCCGCCCAGACCGCCCCTCCGCCCCCTGTGCCCTCACCTCCCTCCGCCCAGACCTCCCCCGCCCCCTGCCCTCGCCTCCCTCCGCCCGAACCTCCCTTCGCCCAGACCTCCCCCCGCCCCTGCCCTCGCCTCCCTCTGCCGTCGCCTCCCTTCGCCCAGACCTCCCCCGCCCCCTGCCCTCGCCTCCCTCCGCCCCAACCTCCCTTCGCCCAGACCGCCCCTCCGCCCCCTGCCCTGACCTCCCCCGCACCTCCTCACCTCGCCGGTGCCGCCCCCTACTCCCCCTCCCCCACACGCGCGCCCCCCTGCTCCCCCTCCCCCTGCCCCGCACCGCCACCTCCCCTACTCTGCACTGCGCTACCGTGCAACCACGCAACCATCGTCAACCCCCTGACCTCCCGCAGCCACGCACTTCCCCCAGCCCCTACCGCCAGCCCGCACCTCCTCCCCAACCCTCCTTCTCATTTGATTTTATTTTGACCATAATACCCCTCTTAACCGCACCAAGGTTTGAAAAACCATGGTTAAGTCAATTCATTGACGATCAACCTGACGGAAGGGCACAACTGATGACGGAGAAAGTTTTGAGGGGCACAACTGATATTACCAAAAAGATAGGGGCATAACTGAAATTGCGATATCTCGGAGGGGCACAAGTGATAAAATCCCAAAGATTTAATATACAATTTATCTAGTATCGATCATTCATTCTTAAAAAACAGAAAAACCTGTCTTTCCAACTCAGGTGAATTAAAAAAAAAGGTTTTTTCACTTTTGTGCCCCCTCTCAATTCTAAAATTACAGTTATGCACCTAACTTTTTGCAATAACATTTACGATTTTGTTTTCTTACAAAATTCACAGTATTATGTTAATATACTATAGGGATATAAGTATAATAATAGAAGAACAACACTATAAGTTTTGTAAGGATATATAGGCACAAGTGTTTTTACAAAAAAAATGTAAAGACATCGATTGTAATTACATAATCTTGAAGAAGAAGTGTTATAAAGAGGGTCCAAGCTTAATTTTTTTATTTAAGGTGTATTTATTTGTAACCATTTTTTATAAACTCCAAAAACCTAAACTTTACACTTTAGTCCTCTAATCGTTAAATACAATATGAATGCCAAGCTAACCCTACCGATCCGAATCGGTAGGTATAGCAGCGCGTACGCGGTCGCACCGCTGCGTAGCAGCGGAGCGAGTGAATGGTCATACGGGATAAGGCTAAGCTACACGGTGCCTGTGGAACACGACGAATTCTGCCGAGCGTGTGAGGCCACCGGCGGTTCGTGCGGGTTCGAGGAGACTACCCTGGTTCAGCTCTGCATGTGTGAAGGGTGGAACTCCACCTCCAATTGCGATTCAGGTTAGTTTGATTCAGTCTTGATGTTAGTACAGATGAGTTTGGTCTCTAGTCTTAATTAAAATGTTCGATTCGATTTTAAGAAGGAAACCAGATTAATGTAATCTTTATCTCTCTTGAAGATCATATTCAGACCTCATCTAAATAGTGAGAAAATAAAATTAATAAAGCAATTTTTAATTTACATCGTGTCTTTATGAGTATTATCAATACACGCGTGTAAATTCCTGCTTCATAATTACATTAGGAGTATTACAAAATATTTCGGTTTTTTTACACGTGTAGGCTTTGAAAATTCTACGATTATAGTTATGCCTTACTTTTTTGCAATGACATTTGTACCCGCGAGGGTTCTTGCGAAATTCATATAATACCCTCCCGTTAATGGGAGATAGAGGAATAAGTATAATAACAAATGGGTTGTATCCGCGAGGGTTCTTGCGAAATTCATATAATACCCTCCCGTTAATGGGAGATAGAGGAATAAGTATAATAACAAATGGGTTGTATTGTGAAATTTGTGAAAATATATGGGCACAAGTTTTATTGCAGAAAAGATGGGAGCATAATTATAATCATACAAATCTTGTAGGATTACAAGTATAAAAAAATCACACTTTTATTAACTGTTGTGACTTGCAGATAAACTTTTGTGAGTATACTTTCGAGATAGAAGTAATTTAAAAAATTTGTTTTATTCCCGTAATCTTGTATACTTTCAATATATCGTATATAATCTGTTGCTCCTGCTGTTACAGCTTGTGCAGGAGGAGGGGCAGAGGAGGGGGTGACCGATCATGGAACCTAAATCATCGGGGAAAAGGGAATCCACGTTGAATCCAAAGTCGGACACAAAGGATTCGTTTGGTTGCAGGGTTGAGCAAGGTTGGGTTGGGTACTATTCACAGGGGTACCCCCTCCTCACAGGTTACTATTCACCCAGCCCACCCAACCCTACCCAACCCTGCAACCAAACGAACCCAAATAGATCTTGTGGGAGAAGGGGGCCCTAGTCAAATGGAATAGTGAAGCCATCATTAGATCCATAGTTGAAGGGAGAGGAGGAGGTGTTACCTGTGGTTTGGAAGGGAGTGTGTTCTTGCATTGGTAGCATCAACAACAGAGGGAGGAGAGGATACAACAAAGGGCTAAGATGCTTGTGGTGGGTGTGGAGGAAGAGGAGAAAGTTGAGGTGGTAGTGGTTGAGAGAGAGGTAACCGAGAGAGCTGTATATGTACCTCTTATAGTGATTCTTTCTTCTCTGGTAGTCGCGAGAGGTGATTGACCATCATTATATCTGTTAGTTCTTTCTTTCACGTGCTTTTGTTGTGGTGGTTGATTGCATATCCACATCCAGTTGTTCGTTCCCAACGATGGCAACGGCTAAGGAAACGACATAAGCCATGGCTTCCTTTTCAGCTTCAAACTTCAGCTACTCTTGTCTGTAGGCCATGGCAATGTCCGTAGTTGTGGCGTAGGTGTTGATCCAGACGTGTTTATGGTGGAAGGATCCTTGATCTCGGCAAATGCATTCGATCTTGAAACAACCCCTCGGGGCAGTTGGAGATGGGGGGGGGGGGGGGGGGGGCTGACGGAGCTGTTGCAGCTCGTGTGGGCGGAGGAGAGTCGGAGGAGAGGGCTCCGCCCGACCGAGCTACTGTTGTTGTGGCTTGTGCGCAAGGAGGAGAGGCAGAGGAGGAGGTGGAGTAAGAAGGGATGTGAGTTGTGTTTATTTAAAATAATATTAAAAAGGAAGAAGAATAAATGTCAGCCGCCATTGGATTAGGTTAGCTAAATTAACCTAAAATCATGTTATATTAAATTATTAATGGATAAACTCAACGAAGGGGTATGTGCGTAAAAGCTAGTATTAAAGGTTTCGTGTGTAATTCATGATTACAATGGTTATGTATGATATATTGAAAGTATACAAGGTTAATGATATAAAAACTAATTTGAAAAAAAATATAAAATAATTTAGAATATTGAATTTTTAGACCTCTTCTGACTTCACTCTCAAGTCAAGTGGTTAACAGAGAGGTCTTAGAGAAATCACAATGTTACTAAACGAAATTTAATAGATTTGTATATGATTTTTTTATTTTACGTTGGAATAATATATTTTCAATTTGTTTGTGAAATGTTTAAGAAAAACTCAACCAGCAAGACATCTTAGGAAAGATAGGACCAATGATGTACTACTAAGAAATTTCAGGAAAAATATAATCGATTATTAAAAAATCGATGCAGTATAATATATGAGAAATATTTAAGATAAATTCGTGTAAAGTAGTCGATACTCCAGTCGAAAAAACAAGACATGTAAGTTCTAGCTTAGTGGTAATACGAATTATATATTATATCAAGAATGCATATTTAGCACATATGTTTACGTGAAACATTAACAATCAATAATGTAAGAAGCTCATTTTGAAGAACGATATGGCCCATATGGGTAACTTGCAACATTAGTGAAACATTCGAGTAAACGCGGATTATCTCAATATAGGAATTATTTTATTATTTTTTAATGTCAACTATCCATAGGGAGACATGTGGGGAGTTCACCAAAAGGAGATAAAGAGAGAGAAAAATTTTATCCAAAATAGGGACGACACGAAAATATTTCTCAGAATAAGTATATATCGACAAACCATTTACCGCTTCGTTTTCTGCGTGCAGCAAATTATTTGTCGTGCCACATGGACGGACGGGAGGAGGTCAGAAATCCAGATTTTGAGTGATGTGCAACTTTTCGCCATCCATGTAGCACGACAAACCTTTTGCCGTGTGCGGAATACGAAGTGACAAACGGTTTGCCGATATATGCTTATTGTGGGAATTATTTTCAAACCGCCCTCATTTTCAGAAATATTTTACAAATTTAATACCCAAATAGAGATTATCTGGAGACATACGTGTAGTATAAAATAGAAATTTCCACCCTTGTGAACTTCCAAGTTTTATAATAGCCCTTATGCTCCTAAAAATTTACCGTAGTCCTTCCGTTAGTGTAATAAAGGGTAAGACATGTAATACTAGGACACTACTGTGAATTTTGTAATAATATAGGAACATAGATGTAGTTGCAAAAAAACAGAGCATAAGTGCTGTTGGAAAAGTTAGAAGGGCACAGGTGTAAAAATCTCTATAAAATCTTATCACGAGCATCTGTATAAAAAGTTCATTTTGATGAGCAAATACATACTTGTTGGAACATTAACTAAACTTTTACACAAAAGAGGCGTATGAGTAACGTAATTTTCTTGGAAAATGTACAAATTAAGTAAAAAAATACCATTGCAATTAGTATGATTATGTACGTAAAATATTAACTATATTAGCTAAGAATGCCAACAATTTTAAAATAAGAAATTTAATATACGTATTAATTCAGTTAGAAGATTCTTTGGGATATGTTTGGTCTTTTTTTATTTGCAAAAGGATGACCTTGAAATTAAAAAAAGGTAATTAATGACGCCTTTGCTTAATAAGCTAATTAAATCTCCCCCATGCAGGTCCAATAAACACATGCAGAAGAACAGAGCCTCCTCTGCTCGCCACTTTTCTCTTTACAGGTAAGCTGAGCTTCAGGTGATCATATTCCCTTCTTTCAGATCTATCTTCCGATTACCTTTAATATTTGTAGTAAGATTATTGAGGTCATGATTCCTATTTCTTATCACTGTCTTTTTAGATATGTTTTTTTACCCCCCTTACAAGGTGCTGCCATCTGTGCAGGATTCTTTATCTCCAAGTTGACATGGATTTCAACTGTCTGAGGAATTTTGTGGGTAAAAAAGTACTAAGGAAACTAATGTCATACGTCTTTCTTACACCTCCTTTCTTTTGTAATAAGACGATAGGAAACTTTTTGTTATTTTCGAAGTATGAATCTTCAGTTAAACAATTTTGGGCAAAAAAGTACCATATCAAATGAACACATTTGGAACAGTTCGCTTCCCAGTCTATTGTGCCAGTGCAGACTGGACTTCTGGTCCATCACCTGCAGATGAGACAGCTTAGGGAGATTTATACGCTCGTGTAGATTAAGGATGCAAGGAATTCGAGTGTTTAGTGCTTACTACATGACTGCTTTTTTTATGCAAAAAGTGTGGCACACCCAGCTTGGTGCCCACTCCACGTATTAACAAAATATAATGAAAGAAATAAGAATTACAAAAACCAAGACTTAAGGAGAGTATTAGCACGGTGAGAAACATTTTCAATATAAAACCTCCTCATGGAAGACAGTCTACAGGACAGACAGATGACCCGCAGAGTGGCAACATGCCTCGAGTCCCTCAATTGTTCCCTCGTAGGTCTGAACTGCACATTCACAAGGGAGATGGAAAGGTTCTAAGGGGCGGTTCGGTACATGGGGTAAACTCTCCTTTCTCTTAATTCATTCATTCTCTCTCTAATATGGGTCCTACATTTTCTCTTTTTTAATACATTACATAAATCAATTCTCTTTTATCAATTCCATCAAAAATAATATATTATACCATCATATCATATAAAAATTATAAATTACTCAACTTCTACTAACTTTTTCAAACTTCAATACAATCACATCAAATAACTGCTCACTTTTTAAACGTTAATATAATCATATCACAACAAACCCACTTCAAACCCACCTCCAGTTTAACCTTCTATCCAAACATCAAAATACAAGAACTGGTTACCCTCTACCTGTTTAACCCACTCTAAACCGTGTACCAAACGCACTCTAAAGGATGCAAAGATCGACCCTATGGATCACATTGACCGCCCATAATTCTCTAGCCTGATCACACGTCAAAAAGAGATGGTCTAGATCTTCCAGGTTAGAAGACAAAGAGAGCAACCCCCACTTTGTGGGATTTTACACCCACAAACCTGGGGTCCACTTTTCTTCTCTTTTGTAATACATTAAATAAATCATTTCTCTTTTATCTATTCCAAAAAATAATATATTATACCTTCATATTATCTAAAAAATATAAATTACCCAACTTCCTTTTCTTTTTCAAACTTCAATATAATCACATCACAATAATTACCCACTTTTCCAAACTTCAATATAATCACATCACAACAAATCTTCTAAACTCAAAATCTTCTGTCCAAACATCAAAACACAAAAACGAGTTACCCTCCCCAATTTACCCCGAGGTAGCCCGACAACCAAACGCATCAATACATTTCATACGACAAAAGAAAATCTTGACTTTGAAATGCACCTTTGGACTCCTAATAAGCATGCGATCACATTTTAAATTGTTCGCGGACAAACACAGCAAGGGCCTGAGATACTGACGTAAGCTTTCTTCACCGGGCAATCTCGGTCCGACCAAATCCAATGCTCACGGCCCTCAGACAACCAATAGGACTAAGGTCCTCCATTAGCTTCAAGAACTATAGGAGTTTCTGCTCAAAGAACGTTGCACAAAAAGTAGGAGCCAAGCACCATCAGCCCAAGCCTCCGAGACCACCATGTCCTGATCCAAAGCTAATCTAACCGAGAGAAATGATCACAAAGAAGACCACTGCTCAATCATTCATCAGACTGGAACGAAAGAACATCCATCCCCCAAGACAGGATGCTGACACGTAGGGGGAACAGAACAAATCCCCATCTAGAAAGCAGAGAGTTGGTGTAACATCGTTTTTTTATTAAGTAGTATATGCTTTCCAAACTGAAATCTTTAGATGTTGGTATTGAATTAAAATGGATTTAGGGGTGTATTAAATAAATATATTGCAACTAAGAGAAAAAAGAGATACAATCATGCAAAAACGAAATAAATTAATAGATAAAACATTTGTTGTAACTAATTTAATATAATAATAATAATCAAAATATATTAAAAAAAAGGGAAGTGAAGGGCCTTGACTTTGGAACGTCACCATGAATTTCTCTTTTTATCGCATCAATATAATATATATATATATATATAGAGAGAGAGAGAGAGGGCCCTTCCAATGAGGTGCACCTTTCCTGGGTGCTAGGAAAGCCACTCATAAAGATCGTATGATGAAGATCAAATGGATGAGATTAAAACCACCAAAGAAAAGCTAAGAGTGGTATTCGAAATAACTAATTAGCTAAGTTTTAGGAGGAGATTGAGTGCCTAACAAAAGAAGGAAATATTTTAAAACGATTCGAATATTCAAAAATTTCTATGATTACTTCAAATTAGTATTAAAAAACTTTCCTAAAATAATTTTTAAACTTAGCGATAGCGTACATCCTGTAAACTATCAATGTCGTTGTGTTAAATAAAATTACTGTCAATTACAAAATTAAATACTACAATACAATACGGTGCAAAGGAATACAAAATAGATGCTGACATACATAAAAAATTGTTTTCTGAAATACAATTGATATCATTATAATGACAAATATCTTTAGAATATAATATATGTTTGTTGTATGACACAATATAATGAAAAACCAAAATATATTACATGTTGGAACAATTAGTCAATCTAGAATAGAGCATACATATTTGAAACTGCAATTGTCGGTATGTATATATTACATTACTATGATTTACAATATAACAGCACACAATACAATACAGTGCAGAATAATACAAAAGAAAGTCATGACATTTTTAAATTCTTTCCATATATATTAAAATGTTTAAAATTTATATAACATATAACTCTTTCAATTACTATATTACAAAGTATAACACAATACATTCACACTAATGTTTTAATTTGTACAACCATATCGAAAAGGAAAAATTCCTTTAACAGAACTTTACACTATAAGTCAAAATTACCTTAAATGGACGGCCCAAAAATTGTTAAGATGTAGGTGTTTCTTTAAATTACTAATATTTACAAAAATAAGGACTATTATACAAAACAACAACAAGGAATACAAAATTAACTCTTCCATATTTACAATAATTGTGGATTGGATTACGTTGTCTAGCAGACAAATGAGATATAGCGTCATAATGTACTATACTCTACAGTATAACACATTACACAGAAAACATATATATTGAATTAAATGTTTGTAATATAGGAAAAAATCGAAAATAACATGCTTTTTGGAAAATGTTATTGTCGGTATGTTTAGATTAAATTGGCCAAATTTACTAAAGATTAACATACAATACAATAAACTGCAAAGGTATACAAAAAAATCACTGTTTTTAAGAGATTGTTGAAAATTGTAATGCAATAATAAGCATTTATATGAAATATGTCTCTCCCATTTACAATATGTCAAAATAAACAACAATATATGCATACCAAAACTGAAACTTTTTCTACCAGTAGCAAAAATAAATATTTCTAAGAAAATACTTAACACTGTAAATAAAAATAGAAAAAAAGATTGAAACCTCAACTGATGAGTGCGTTAGTTTACTATAATTGACGTATATTTACAATTTAAAATATTAAAATACAATATATATCTTAAAAATCTTAATCAATGCTCAACCAACATGTATATTATATCACGTATGTTACAATACATACCGATAAAATAAAATATTGAGCAATTGGATAAATTTTGTAACGTAAAAAATAATATATCCAATTAACTGATAAGAATGTGGATCTTCGATTACTTAGAGGATGAATAATTCTATATAATAGATCGTGTACTTGATAAAGAATTGTATTTTTGTTATAAATTTTCATTATTTAGTATACAGATTACATTATCTATTAGACAAAAAAAACACTTACCACATATTGAATTTTGATAAATGAGAACTTTTTGAATAGATTCAATTAGCATGACATACTACAAAATTTTTCTTTCTAAATTTAAATAAATTTTTTTTAATAAATCTCTGTATACTATGTATTAACAACGATGTAAATAAGAACGATCCTCTAATATTTTTAAAAAGATAGCATTGGAAAAGGATGAAGATTGACGAAAGAAATAAAACCTGGAACCGTGAAAATAGTTAATCATGCATACATTAAATGTTAGTTTAAGTGTTACACATTAAGGCATCTTAAGGAAAAAATTTAACAATAAGATCATTAAGTGTTAACGTGTAAGAAATCTTAATGAAAAAATTGTAGAGATGAGCAGCAGTGAATCAGATTTCGAAGAAATTAGGGGGCCAAGAAATATGAAGGAAGACTTAACAGGAAATTCTACCGATGAGGACAGAGTGAATGAAGAAGCTGATTCAAACCGAACAACTTCATTGGTGATGAAAGGTACATGAATGTATTTTCAAATAATATCATTACACATATTCTATTAATATGATGTATTTGTTATTTGTGAGTTACAGTGATGGGTAAAGGCCTGAGAAAAACAACTGACAAAGAAGATGAGCATATTGAAGAATGCATGACAGAGAAATATGGCAGTAAGATAAATATTATATATCCCTTTATAAATTTTTTGTATTTTCTAGTTGTTACATCTGTTTTGAGTGTTGTATGTAAAATTAATAGAATTATATGTATACTTCTTTAAAGGTAAGGGATATATCCAGCACCGATGCTTTATAGAGCATTTTGTTCAATACATAGATGCACATAGACCGACAGCAAAGCAACAAAGTCTTCTTAATAAGACAGCATTCTCTAAATTAATAAACATTGGGAAGGTTGATATCCAAAGGAGGAATCTTCAATGGATTGTAGAACAATATCAAGGAGGACGACAATTCAAATTGGGGAACAGGGTTCTAAACTTCACAGACGAAGACATAGGAGCAATATTAGGGATTCCAAGCACGAGATTTACAGTGACTGTTAAAGGCAGACACCTACAGTGGAAGAGCTATATCTCAGAAGAAATATTTGATGCTGGGATGATTTTCAATCGAAAGAAATTAGTCAATATTTTGATGGATTTCTGCGATAGAGATGATGATGACTCGGTAGCTCTATACGTGACTTGCTTGATATTGTTCATGTTTTCGACGTTCTTGTTCCCAGACTGTGGGTACTCTTTCCCACGAGACTTACTCCATTACGTAGAATCTCTGGAAGATACCCGATTTTTCAACTGGTCAGATACTGTAGCAAAAATGCTTTTGTTCAACATGGAAGATGTGCGGCATAGAATAAATCAAAGGCGGCAAGGATCGTCGAGAACAACACTTGGATATCTCACAGGATGTGTAGCATGCCTCTACGTAAGTAGACATGTTTTTGTATAATTATTAATATAGTTTGAAACTAATCAAGATTTTTTAAATTTATGCCAGGTATGGATGTTAGAATACAGTTGCAAGGACCTTGTCGTCAACAGAGATCTACGTCCAAGAATACGGAAATGGGCAGGCTCAATAAAAGGTTTATCGAGAAGGATAGCTTCACTCACCAATGAACAGGTATGCAATATTATATGCTACTAGATAAAACTATATATTGTGTATTGTTGTAAATATTAGAAGTTTAAAGTATAGATAGTTAACTTATTATACTTCAAATATATCAGATTTTAGGAGGTTTAAACCCACAAAAGAATGAGATATTCAAAATAGGATCAGATGAATATGTTTTCCCGTATGAAAGGTTCATTCAATACAGGTTCTCCGTTAGAAGACCACAGATAAACCTCCGCGCCCGAATAAAAGTTCCAGAAGATGGACCTGCAAGGAAAGGGAGATACAAGAGGGGAGATTTTCAAATTGTAAAAAGTCTGAATCAAGAGACTACCATTCGAGCTGGAAAGGGGTCTGAGAAACAATGCTTGTGTGACGATTTTTCAAAAGAAATTGACAGGTTGCAGAAGCTAGTCGAAGAACTGAATGATATGCACAATGATAAGGATGCAAAAATTGCATCTTACGAGATTCAATTAAGAAGGTTGGAAGAAGAGAATGATGAACTGAGATGCAAACTGGGAAAAGAGACACCAGCTGAAGCTGACAGAGAAATCAATGAGATTATGACAATGGAAGGAGAGAAGAATGCGACTGAAGCTGATGCCCAAAAAAATACACTTGTGGTGGAAAACATATCTAAAATTGACCAAAAGATGGATGCAGAACATGAAGCTGAAATTAATTTAACCAGGAAAGAGTCTATTCCATGTTTTGATCTTGGTATTGGGGAGCATGAGTCCATTGTAACAGAGAAAAATAAGATAGCACCGTGGAAGAAAAGGAAGGAGAGATCGGAAGTGCATCCTAGCTCATTGACTAAAAGAGTTAAAGAGCGGAATGCAGCAAAAAGAGATGCCCGGGATACAAGAGAAATTATTCCCAGTGAAACAGACCACGAGGTGTGTATTGGGACTTAATTCTTTATCATGCAATGATTTATAGATCTTCTTGAGAATAAATATTAAATAATTACAGATATAATAAATACTTGTTTAAATCTTATGTGTAACTACAATTTACAGTATCTATGTGATCCGGCAACTGACTTTATCGGATACGAAAACATAAGCGAGGATCAAAGGAGATTGATTCAGGACTTTCTAAGAGACCCGACAGACAAGTAAGTTAGAATTTAAGATAGAATTTTATGTTTTAAATAAATATGTAATTACATTTTAATTTTTTCTTGATGAAACCTGCAGATTCAACGCCACATACTTCACACCGCTTGGGATCTTTTGCAAGGGAAAAGAAATATATCATTTTTTATATGAAAAAATGATTGAAGATAGCGTAATCAAATAATTTTATTTCATATTTTAAATATTAAAAAAATACTGAGATGATACATTTACTTTGAATACAGATTTTGGAAATGTTCATGGATGTTCTGCGACATAGATATTGTACCGGAGACACAATGCCATTCCTATTCACACCTATTTACAAGATGGTTAGTCACTACAATGTCATGTAATTCTAATAATATAACATAATACTTACATCTTCATCATGCAGCAATATTTTGTAAATACGGTTGATAGAGCTACAAAGGAAGAGTTGAACCATCTGGACGGCCTTCATGAATTGGATGATGAAAGGCTGATTGGATTATCTAAGGTTTTCACAGTTATACACACCAAGAATCACTGGCATCTCCTGGTCACAGACTTCACGGCGAGGAAATTCTATGCATATAACTCAATGAGAGGATCAAAAATTCACAAAAAGGATGCACAAAAATGGGTATGTGTATTTTCAACATTTTTACATTAAAACAATCTTTTGGTTATAAAGGAATTTAACAATATCTTTTTTAGCATGGATGGATGTGCGAATGCTTTGGCATGGTCTTGGTGGACGAAACAATGAATGACTGGGATATAATATATGTGGTTGACAGCCCGCAACAACCTCCTCACAGCTTGGATTGCGGTGTCTACGTGATGAAGACAATGGAATACTTGTGTGAAGGAAGGGCTTTGGACTTCAGCTTTGAGGACATTCCAAGGTTTAGGGCAGAAATTGCATGTACTCTTTTGACATGCGGACACGTTGACAATGAAGCTGGAAATTAATTGAGAGATGATGATGAATGTTGTTTTCAAGACAACGTCAAGACATATTTCGTATATGTTTAATAGTGTTGAAATTTACTTTCCTGAAACAATATTTAGTTTTTTGTGTTTAGAAGTATTTCCTGGAACAATGTTGTATTTATAAGTATTTCATGGAATGCTGAACAATGTTGTTTAGTTTAATTTATTTACCTTAGATAATTCAGCCATGTAACGTCTTTTTTAAGTATTTTGTGCATGAATTGTATTTTGTGATGTTCTTCTGATTGTAATATGCATATAACTGAAACATGACTTCAATACTGATATTGATTGTTTAACACATCAATGTAAAACATCAATATTTGATATTTATCCATTATATGTAAATCATCATACATATCAAATATACAAATCAATGAAAGCATTATATTGGTCTTAAATATATTGATATCTGTATAATCCTCTGACTTCGACTATTATGGATCTGTATAACCTCATATATATTAACTATATATTACAAAAAGTTAATTACTGTGTACAATAATGAATGTTATTATACAATATGTTCATTTATTGTACATTAAATTGGGAACATTGTTTCACTTAGATAATATTTTTTACATGAAAGACAATCGTTTTTACATTTTAACAACCTTGTGTTAACATGTAAAAAAATGCTTTTGTTCAAAATGGGATATCAAATATACAGATCAATGAATGCATTATAATGGTCTTAAATATATTGATATTTGTATAATCTTTTGACTTGCAATCTTATGGATATATGGATCTGGTAAGTAGAATTAACTTAATTAGAATGTGGAACTTTTAGAAAATAATATATTCCTTTAAATTTGAAAATAACATCAAATAATCAGATAGCGTTAAAATCTGAACAAAATAAATCCACATAAATCACACCTCATATATAAATTAACTACATATTACAATAAATATTTTGTTATGCACAATAATGTATCGTATTATACAATAAATTAATTTATTTTACATTAATTTATGAACGTTGTGTCGCTTAGATAATCTTTTTTCATTAACTTGGTAACTTAATCATTACCAACAAATATTTCGAAGAGTTATATATATTTTGTTAATATTTTTTTCAGTCCAAACGATGTGTCATTTGACAACCACAAAACTTTTTGTGAGATAATAATACTGAACAATACCCAATATGGAACATACAATATCTGACTAATTCAGTCATATATATTACATTCAAATGTTTCCAGAAAAACTCATCACATGAAAACAATAATAACTACCAATCGTTTGAGTAACATCAGATCATACAATAAAAATATAACAGTCAACACACTGTTATATGGAAAAATATAAATAGAAAGTGACTTTAAACATCGGTCTATATTTTAAAATGGCTGCAACTATGACCTCTTCCAGATTGATCAATAAGATCCTGCAAAGAAAAAGCAGAATACATCAGTAAATTTAACATATTGTATAAAAACAACTATGTATGTGATATCTGAATATGTTGTACTGGTTAAACTCTCTAATAACAAAATATTAAAGCTAAATAGAGGAATAAAAATTTATAAAGTAACCAAAATGTCAGTTAAAAATATACCCCCTCGCATTTAAGTAATTTGCAATATATTTATTGTGAATCTGCCTGTCCTGAATCATCGCTGCAGAGAAAATTTTAGGTTATATCAACAATAAACAAAAATAAAAATAATAAACTGGTTAACACTGCATACCAGTCTGAAGTTGCTCGAACCTTGTTTGAAGGACAATTCCTAGAATCATTACCAACATTATACTTCATGCAAGCTTTGCATTGTCTGCCTCTATTCCTTTTCAATTCTTGTTGAGAAATTCGGCGACTGCCTGAATCTTTTGGTCTTCCTCCCCTTCCACTACCTTTTGTTTTTGCAGTAACAGGGACAAGTACATGGTTATTATTATCATGATTTTCCAAATGAGATTGATCCTGTGATACATTTGATAATCTTTTTTTTTGAATTTAAACTTTGAACTTCTTCGAGCAATTTCAGAAGCTTTGCTTTTACGAGAAAGAAAATATCATCATATTCTACGCTACTTTCAGCAACAATCTGAGAACATATATCATTCAACTGTCCAGACCTTTCATGTTGGGGATTTTGGTTGTAGATTGGATAATTACCAGACCTCTTAATATTCCTGGTCCATCTGGGCATGATAAAAGAACTTGAAAGAAATGAATCTCCTCTGAACTTGATAACAACAAGTAAATGCCTGCATGGTATTCCTTGAAATTTCATTTTTTTGCATTCACAAGATAGATAATCAGTCTGATGAATTTCAGTAACTATTCTATCTCTAACAGACTTATCGATTGATGAAACATTGTAACATGTCGATCCATCTTTTATTTCAGAAACACGAACGTTTAACATCATTAACTCCTTCAACTCTTTCTGAAACTTGTAAAAAATCCTTTTCGAATAAACATCAACCATTTGTTCTTCCAAAGTCCATTTGGTTCTTAACTTAGGCCTTCTAGTCTTTGAATCATGGTCCATATCATTCTCACGTTCTCTTAACCTCTGGATGGCTGTCTGGAATCTAGAAACAAACTCTAAAAGAGTGTTCTGTTTAGTAATAGAATTTTGTAAAAATGAGTTCATACTTTCACTCCTTTGAGTGCTACGCATCCCAGCAAAGAATGTGTCATTTGTATATACATCTATCCATTTCTGTCTTATTTCATACTTCTCTGCTAACCATTTATTCTCAAGCAATCCAAACTCAGAAATGGCTGTTGACCAACCAACTTCAAATTGATCAATAGACTCACTCCGCCAAACAAGCCTGCTAAATGTTTTAAGAGCCTTGACAATTTCCTTCAGTCTACCCAGTTTAAGTTTCAGCTTTGTCATAATATGCCATGTACAAAACTTATGAACAGTGTTGAGAAATGAAATACGGATTGCAGCACCTATTGCTGGATCTTCATCAGTGATTATAGAAATAGGGTGTTTTCTAACAGCATCAAGAAATTGATTAAATAACCAAGTAAAATTTTTCTGTTGTTTCTCTGTTGATAAATGCATTACCAAAAAAAATTGAGCAACCATGGTGGTTAACTCCACAGAAAGATGCAAATATTAATTTGTATTCATTGGTTCTATATGTCGTATCAAACGAAATTGTATCACCAAAAACCTTGTAATCTTCGATGGATACACTGTCAGCCCAGAATAAATGTGTGAGCCTATTGTCCTCGTCAGTTTGATAAGAGTAAAAAAATTCAGGCGTCAACTTTTTACAGTTATCAAAGAGATCTAACACAAGTTTTGCATCCAAACCATCACGACGTCTTCTCTCATCCCTGTTAAGGTTGTATATATCACGCACAATGCCACCAACTTTGTTGTTTGTAATGAAACCGTTATCCAAAAATGCCGATTGTTTTGAGGCAAGAATATTAACATCAGTCATGGACTTGATAAGCATTTTAGCAGATTTAGAGAACTTTCTATTGGCACGAAGATATAGCCGTTTGCTGGGGGATACAAGGTTATGATTGTGCTCTTCATTGAAACAAACCACTATCCAGTCATGATCAACAAACCTATATTTAACCGACATCATGACCTTACAACCAGTTCGAACAACACCAACAGCTCTCTCCGATCTTTCAAACATACTTTCATCGCTGCAATCACTGTCAACTAAAAAACCATCTCTTGTTGATGAGGAAGCTCTTGATTTTCCTTCTTTCCAACATACAAAACTCTTAAACACTAGTGTTTTGTTTCTAGTTACTCTATCAACTCTATGTCTTGTGCTACTTTTGCGTACATTGAAACCCTCTCTTGTAGCATAAGCTTCATAAAAATTATATGCGTGTTCAACGGAACCAAAAACCATACCAACAGTGGGTATATGCTGATAACTAGAACAGTTTGCGATTGGGGAACTTGGATCAACTGCATTATTTTAAATATAATTGAAAAACATGTTAAATCTAATGATGTTTTTCCCAGATATATCGAAAAAGATTGAAAAATATTAACAATATTAACTTTACGAACTATGAAGATATATTGTTTGTATAATTATTAAATATACACACTAATAATATTACCTGAAAATGATGCATCAGTTTCTAGTCACTCCGTATATGTGATTTTTGCTCCAATATCCTAATATAAAAATAACACATTAATAAATTTACTTAAAAAAACAAAAAATAAAAGATTATGTGGTATCTCATTACCTCAATATTTGGAAGACATTCTTGTGCAATATCTCTGGAACGTATGGCACCCCATAGAGTTCCTGGTAATATACAAAGAAAGTGAGATTGCGTAAACTAAACTAAGAAAAATTAATATAGAGCAAGAAAATGTACAATTCAGATTAATATTTTACAATGGAATATGATATTAATTATTGTGTATTATATTTGGTATATAGGGCATCCGAAAGTGGTCCTGCCAAAAGACAAAAAACGTGAAATTGTGTAAAATATACTAGGAAATATTACCCAAAGTAAATAAAATTTAAAATATATATAAATATTGTATAATGGATTATAAAATTAATTCTAATGAAATATATTTGTAATAAATGTCACCCGAAAATGGTACTGGCAAAATAGAAAGAACGAAATATTGTGTACATTATATTAGGAAATAGTAAAATAAATTAATATAATATACAATACAATCAAATATTGTACAATGGATCGTGAAATTATATATATTATATTGAATGAATATATTGTAAAATATGTCGAATGATAATAAAATATAGACATGTATTATTGTATAATGTCAATTATATATCAAGACAACAAATTAAATGAAAACACGTTTATTGACCATAACTGTAAATCTAGTACAATTTAACATAAACTTGAGAACAAATTGAAGAACAAATGAAATGATTACATAAAAATCATATTAATACTACTAAAATGAAAAATTTGTATAACACCTGTGGAGAGAGAACCGATATCAGAATTGACATGACCTGTATCTTCAGTACTATTTTCCTGTTACAAAAAATCACTATATACATCAAATCGAAATATTTTTTGAAGAACAACAAAGAAATATAATGTAATAACCTAATCCTTCTTCATAAAAGTTAGACATAAACTCCGATGCAGAATCATCGCTTGATGAAGAATAGGAATCGTCCATGGTGAAGATCGAATGTGGATGCAAAAGAATAAACGTTAGAAAAATGAATTAAAATTAGTATAAAACCAATTACCGTCATTTAAGGGATAATTAAATAAAATAATTGCCGGATGAAGAATCTAAATATAGGAAGAAGAATAGTTATTAAAAAAAGAGCGAATTTAACAAAATTGATTGAGTCATAAAGCCACTAATTTACTAAATATAGAAAACCGGGAGTGGTATATTGCGATGGTTTAGCGTGGTTTCGCGTGTGTGATTATAGACAGATGATGGCCGTAGATGCAGATCAGACGACCAATATTCGTGGCTTTCCATATAGCAAGGAAAGGTGCACCTCATCTGAAATATTCTCTCTCTATATATATGTATGTATGTATGTATATTGGTCATCGGATTACACCTTGTTTACACAATATTTATTTTCGGATTCTCGCACTCATGTTCTACAAGACGATCTATTCTTTTTCCACCATCATCGTTTCCTTCGTGTGGGGTCTGGCAGCGCATAATTCGTAAGGGTACTGTCTTCACTTGCTAAGGACTCGGCTCTATATTCACCTGAGTCGGGCTGAGGTTGGTGGTAAGGTCTCTTGATGTTTAGTGGATGGAGAATGGCAGTGACGATGAGGTGGGGGAGAGGGGGTTATAGTGTTTTGGAAGTGCGAAACAACTCGCGAGGATGTGGGTTATAAGAGGGGTAGATTGGGTTTACATGCAAAGGTGAATATGATGACAAGGGTGATGGAAATAAGGGGAAAGGAGTGGGTTTTGACCAGAAGCTGAGGTCGTCCAATGGGGGCATGACATGTGGCGTTGATAGGACTGGATGGAAAAACAAAGAAAAATTGAAAGTAAAATAGAAGAAAATGTCAAATCAAAAAGTGATATTCATGAATTTTTTTATCTTGAGGAGATCTACATTTTTCGTAAAGGATCAAACCCAAAGACGACTCATATACAAGATACTAATTTTGGCAGTCATTTTATGTGAATAAAAAATTTTGTTGTTTATGTTTTATATTTTTTTCTTTGATATTGATAAAAACTATGCACAAAAGTAAATTAATAAAATACTAGAAATAAAAACAAACTCTAATCTATTTTTTAGATTTTTAATATTTGAGATAAAGCTGAAATAAAATAAAGAAAGAGAAAATATGTACATTATATACAGGATCATAATACGCCATCTTTTCTTTGTTTTCTATCTTTTTGTATTTTGTTTTTTACTAGTTAGTTAAAACATGAGTTGACGAAAACAAGTAAAGAAGAAATAAATTTCAGTGGTTAATTATTGAATAATTCATAAGACTTCAAGCTCCCTACCTTCTTTGATTGAGATGCAAAATAGTCTTATAATCTGGAATTTACTCCACCCTCTTCTTATATAACATCTATTTTGAAGAAAAGTTAAGGTTAATTATTTTTTGGCTCCTTCCACTTTCTCCGATAATAATGCTTTGCTTGGCTCTTCTAGAGAATGGAAAAAGCTTTATGTTGGTGGTGTTCTCTTTCTTCAATCCTCTAACTTGATTGTTCTACTTATTCATGTCATGTATTTGTTTCATCATTGCAATCTTATTTATTTGATGTTTTTCAAATGCTTGGTCTTTTCTCGTGAGTAGGTGTTTAACGAATATTTGCATTAACACGCTCAGATTAGACTGAACTTGATCATATAACATCATGCATTCCAACACATTTCCTCTCATTGTATGCATAGAATATTGATGAATCAAGAATTCATTCACTTTGTTAGCATATATTGAACTATTTTAAAGTATAACCTCGAATAGCCCATGTATTAACATGTATTTACAAGTGTTATGTTAAAAGCAATGGACAAGCGTTGTTATATGGATTCACACTAATATAGTCGAATATTACATTCATTGATAATTTCAAGTCTAAGAAATAATTTTGAAATCAATAATATTGTTAGTATATATTTAACTTCAAAAGACATAGTGGTTGCTTTTTAAAATGTCACAATAGACCCATTTTATTAAGGTGATTATTTCTCTATCTTATGGATTTTTTCTAGTATTTTAATAAATACCCATGATTTAATTTATTTAAATCGTGAAGTTTTTATTTTACGCATATGGACTAATTATGCCATAGGAAATTATCACATATGTCCAAAATTTCCAAAAAATCTACTGTGTATTAGTTCATGTTTTATTCATGTTTTGCACCATATCCGACAATCTTTGAAAAATATTGCACCATTTACTTAGACAATTAGATCTTTGATTTTTGTATTTAAATCATAGAAAACACAAGTTTACCATTCTGTAAAAATTGAAGTGCCTTTCTATGCCTTTATTCTTGGGTACTTGTGAAAATTTTGGATTGCAATGTTATTGTATCTTGGTATTTTTTCATGAATTAAATGCTCAAATCTTTCTCTATTTAGTGATAAATAAATTCATTCTTCACACAAATATTAAGAAGAATTCACAATTGATGTATTTTCATGTACTATATCTACCATCTTAAAAGATTTCAATTCCATTGCTTGTATTTTATACAATCATAAAAAACTTAAAAAGTCCTTTTCTTTTTTCTATTTATCGTATTAAAAATGTTAAAAATATCAAAAAATGTGTTTCATGTAGAATTAATGTAGTATTCTCTACTTAAGAAAAAATACCAATTTGAAGAATTATCCACTTTTTATATTTTCTAAGTATTTGCAACCTTGGTTGTTGAATTAAACCATGTTTCACAATAATTCATTTTTTAATCATTATCTTCCCAGTTTAAAAAATATCAAAATATACAATTGATATATATATATATATATATATATATATCCTGAACCCAAAAATCTATTTATGTAATTTTCAGTTTGTTTTCTCTGTGTTGATTTATAAAGCTTTTAACCATACATATATACCATATGTCTTCAAATACGTATATTGCATTTTATTCAGCTATTTGTCTTTCTTCAGTCAACTATTTATTTTTAGTCAAATAAACTTGAATTAATTTAGTGGTTCACTTTTATATTATGGGTTTTCCATCTAATGCTTTTATACCTGAAGGAGTGATTTTATAGCTTCTTTGCGATATACACTTTCAATGCTCTGGTGGCAGTGCAGTGTGTCTGCCATCTAAAAAGCTATGGTTTAAATCCTCCCTGTGGGGGTTGCATTAGGTAGCTGATATTCGTCGTAAAAAATAGTCCGATCTTTTAACATGGAGTTGAGAATGAATCCGTGTAACTGACCATACTTAAAGTGAGAGAAGGCTTCGCCATTTTGTTGTGAAGTATGCTTTCACTCCACGCTCCCTACGTTTAATTATTTCATATCACAAGATTGGTCCAGCTCTGTAAGATCGTTTGATTTGATGATCTCACATTACTTGGTTTATATTTCACATATTGGGGTCTTATGAGTTTGTAGTTCCTTTTTTATTTGCGAGTGTTTGAGTTGTGAGAGCCCATCTCGTCGATAGGAAGAAAAGTTAAGTTCTAGCCGTCTCTAGAATGACACCACACCTGACGGTGAGTTTATTGTCTTAAAAGCAACTTCATAGTATCTGATCAGATGATTTAGTTGTGAAATCTTGAGTCTGAACGATTCTAGTCGAGGTTTTTATCTGATTGGATATCCTCCATAACATTCTTGTCTTTTGTGTGGATTGATTTTTTATTCTGCGATTGTCCAATATTATACATATCATAATTGTTTTAGATTATTGTATTGTTAGGATCAACTGTTTGTCACACTTTATAGCATATATCACTTCCATATTCTTCGTTGTTGTTGGGGGCGGTTCCAGGGTGTGTACTCGAACCATTTGCTCGTGACTCATCCCGACCCATTATTATCAGGACATGGGTTGACCTACCCGTTCCAATGCATATACGGATCCAATGGGTACCACATTTTGTGAATGGAACTATTTGATATGTTGTTATTTAGTTTAAATTATTGATGTATCCTTTACTATATATTAAAGAGGGGAGTTCGGCCCCGTTCGATTAGTTTGCTTTTATTCAAAAATTCCGCAAATGCCCTTCTGATTTTGCCCAAAAATTGCATTTCTTAGAGTGCCCTTCAAGAATTTCCTCCAGCCGTTGTAACTATATATCACAAAGGGAGTTCCACCGTCCCATTAGTTGCTCCCTAGAAATAGCTATGGTTTTTTCCGTGAATTTAGCTATTCAGCAAATAAATGGAAGTTTTATCTATCAATATCTACGGTCTTGGATTATTAATAATGATATTTCCTTAGAATTCGGATTAATCGATCCACTTACGTCCATTACGTCAATATTAATCACTACCGTTGGAATCATGATTCCCGCACTATTTCGTCAGGTTTTTTTTTTTTTTTTTTTAAATTTCTTCCGTGAATATTGATTTTATATCCCTATATTATGCTATTAAAATTTCGTGCGAAACAAAAACTCCTACAACTTCCATCCAGACCATTATTTTTTAATGGTAACAAAATTGCTAAAAACGACCCTTCTGGATGGAGGCCGCAGGAGTCTCTGTTTCGCGTGAAATTTGAATGGCATAATGTAGGGATATATTGATGAAAATCTACGGAAGAAATTTTGAAAAAAAATAAAAAAGGAGCAAAATAGTGCGGGGGAGCCAAGTTAGCTCCCCCCATGGAGGCAGCCCCATTTTACCCTAAATTAAATTAATGTTATAGAGGACCTTATAGATGACCTGACATTAAATTCTTATGTAAGATTCGAATTTTATCCTTCCTTAATCTGTTACAAATTATCGTGCACTTGATTCTAATAAATGCTCGAAATTTGTATTCAAATAGTTTGTATACATTTAGATAATTTCGACTTCAAAAAATTGAAATTTTCCAATGTCTATAATTTTTCGTTATGCATACTTTGTAATATACGGATCATCAATATATTAATTTATGGCATGCATATATATAACATTCCTATTGATTAATTATAACCTCTTGGATTGGGCAGGTATATGATACATCTTTTTTTATGTGGTAACATTTTCCTTACTCAAAATTGAATTTTAGAAAAGTAGCCTCAAAATCGTTTTGCTTACTCTAAACTCAGAGAACTGCAAGAAAGAAATGTTGCGAATCCTGCATATCTTAGGAGTAGAGTCAGCTTTCTTTTTGATAAAGCTCAGTTAGATAATCCACTAAGCTGGATGAAAGGTGTGAAGGAGAACCTCCTTTTCCTGACTTCGGCTTGAACGACTCTCATAGTGAACCATTTGCTTAGAGAATAACTGCACTCTAAATATATTATTAAGCAAATAAGAAAAGTCTTTCAAGAAATCAACCAGATGATACTCAACGACACTAATCACATCTCCTTTGTCAAGGTGAATGCAGAGGTTGTTTAAATTCTATTAGGGGTGGCATAATTATGTCTGTATTAACATATAAACTTTAAAAAGGATAATGGATGTTTGCAGGAAGAGCGAAGTTGACAAAAAAAATTAAAAATAAGAACACGATAAAGTAAATAATAATATTTCTTATGAAGGGGAGAGACACAGGTTTTCCTTTATTTCATGGTGATGGCATGTATAGTTTTTAAAATTAACATGAGGAATAGTGAATCAATGTTTTTTTTGCTTTACTATTTCTATTTAATAGTTGCTTTCTGCATATGATCAATACATTTGCTTATTTCTCTCTCAATCATGTTTGAATAAATTTTAAGTCAAATGGTACAATTTTACCAATCATTTAAGTAGTCTTTAGTAGGCTCATATTACCTCTACGAAAAGAGGTCAACAATTAAGAAAAATGAAAGATCATAACAAAAAGGAAAACAATTCTCTTTAATACAACAATGGTAAACCATTCACTCAAATTAAGTAGGGTTGTCTATGCACATTCTTTGCATCTATTTATATGTAAATAATTAACATCGCTTCCGATAGCTTCATTCCAAAACTTTCTAGGTCATCCTCATCCTCTCTTAGCTAGCTCAATATCTCAAATCTAAAAATAATAGGATTTAGTAATAATTGAAGGATATTGTGTTATAAGTTTCAAATCTCTGTCTGTGAAATAAAATAATTTGCGTTGACACAGGTTTCAAATCCACGTCCTTTGTATATCAGATAAGGGCAATGTTACCACCCACGAACCAAAAATATTCTTTTTGATATGACACTAAAAAAATTTATAGTACTCTTTGCATAAAAGTACAATAAAATCGCGAAGATTAACACTTAATTTTTTAATTCAAAAGTAGAGTTCTTACTAAGCTAGCGGGATGATACAAAGTTTCATAGAACAAATTTCTAACATAATGCTCACAGTGAAGCGATATACGTAACACAATTGTTAGTCATTAAAGTATGTATACGATTTAAAATAAATAGCTATCTCTCCACCATGATCATGTTCATCATATCTTTTTTTATACATTTTTTATACATTAGAAACAACACAAGGTTGAATATTATGTGATGAGTAGATGTTGATTTCTATCGAGATTATGGGATTTACATTGGGATTTGTGTTCTATATTATTTTATATACCATTAAGTTTTCTTAAACTCTATAATTATTTTTTACATTCCTATTTACTTGAAAATAAAAATATAATAATTACTAGACTACATTGAAAATAATTGTCTCCTGATTTGACCTTGGGGAACTAGAATACGTGAGATTTCTTGAGTATACAATTCATTAAAAATATATATTTAATGATCTAAACATAAATCAAATGAAGATAATTTTTTAATGGATGGAAAGTGTATGGGCATATAGTTAGAAAAAATATAAAAATAAAAATAAGCACACTTTCATATGGACTTAATTAACACATGTAAGGACATATTGCAATTAAGATTGCTTTCCAAATTTTATAAGTAATAGAAAAATCTTATAAAAATTCAATTTAGTAGAAAAGTAAAATGGATGGAAGTGGGCAGAAATCTTACCAGGAGAGCTAACATTTGTTCCTTCAAATTTTGCAGATTACGTGTATGATCTTTATATAGATTTCCATATAGTTTGCTCTGAATAAAAGTGATTAAGTAATTTACATACATAACCCTCGCGTACCTATAAATTTTCAGAAACATCTACATACACTATGACAAATATACATACTATCAATATGATGCTCCAATCTGATGAACTTTTTCTTAAACTTTGTACGTATATGTCAATTAGTATTTCACCCAAGTGAAATTTACCCGTGCAAAGCACAGGCTCTTACTAGTTTACATTAAGTAACTAAGATATAAATGCTATGATGACTTTTTCATGATGTTAACTCATGATCTTATAACTACAGTTATTTATGAGCTTTACTCATCAGCTTATAGTATCATAAAATAGATATTGTATTAATCCTAACTATGGAGATTGTAAAATGTCCATGATCAAATCAGCAAATTTGCTTATCCGTTGTAAATAACTGTTAGTTGCATTGTTCGATCAAGAGACGGACCTATCACATTCATCATCAATTGATGTAATCGAACAACATTACGCTTTTGCAATCACATAATTATTGATGAGAGTGTTGAATGTGTGAAAGAGAAGAGGCATCAAAGGAATGATTCGATGCACAGACACCATCACTCAGGAGTTTGCGATGATGGAGGAAGGGATCAAGATATTGACAAAACCACCTAGGAGTTTACGACAATGAAGGAAGAACTCAACGCATCCTACAATAACGCGAACTAAACTAATTGCAATAGCACTGGTTATTGGAAGTAAAATCCACTAAACATAACATTGCACACCTCATTTTGTGGTAAGTAAATTGCAATAATTAGAACAAACTATTTACCCAATCACGTACAAAGATAACGTACATCAACCGACTCGAACGACATCGAGTCATCCATCACACCTCCATTTCGATCTTGCCGCTTAAATCGCACCATTGCATTGGCATAGTTCTAACATGTGATTCATAAAGAATCACATGGTAAATGGAAACTTATCAATTGAATTTGTTATTGCCTTCGGCTCGGAGTGGTAAGCTTCCCACTCATCCATTTGGAAGTCGGAGTAGATCGTGCTCTTGCAGATATTTACGTGTCCGTGTTAAGCTCATCTGGATTCCACAATTTGAAGGAAATATAAGCATGGGTTCGACCCATATAAAACAAGGTATGAGTCGGTCTGATTTTATGCTTCACTTGGAGGAACTTTAGTGAGCCGGAGAAGAGAGGTTAGATCATCAATTTAAAATCACAAGGTTAGTAAAAAAGTAGATAATGCATCTATTCTCACCATTTTGGATAATCCATTCCCGTGTACATCCATTTGGGTACTCTCGGGTACCTGTGTAAACCTATTCGGAATACTTACGGATTACGGGTGGGCTTGGATTGAGTACCCATCCCCTGTAATTTGAGCGGATATCCAAAAGTCTATGGTCATTTTTTTGCGGATCGGGGCATATACCTGTTTAACTCAATAACCATGCACACCCCTTTTATTTTCATAGTTTTTATGCATTTATTTTATGTATTTACTACTTATTGGGGAACATGTTTTAAGATTTTGCATATGCAATTGATGGATTTGTAATAGTATTACATCCTATTTCGGGTTAAGTTTGGATGTAATATGTAGGATCGTGCTGCTATAGGATGTACACCTCATTTTTTTTTGGGAGTGGGGGGAAGGGAATTAAAAGTTATCATGCATACTTTATTTACTATACTTTTTTACTTTGTCCTTCTCTTCTCCCCTTACAAATCATCAGCATACCCATGAGTCACCCATACATTACAAGAAAAGTGACTTAAGGTAACGAATAATTTAATATTCGTTGCCATATCTTTCGGAGTTAAATATATAACAATGAATATTATTTGTTGCTTACTTCTTTAAATTCACAACGAATAATGGTATTCGTTGTTATATTTCTTGCAATGAATCATATAACAACGATTATTTGTTGCCATTTTCTTCTAATCGTTGCTAAATTTGGCAACGATTAATGTGAATTTTAACGAATAATTCAACGAAAAAAGCATCATTATATGGACCTTTAAAAATGAATATGATATTCGTTGTTAATTACAAGTACAAAAGATGATTGCAACTAATAATATTCGTTGTTATATCTTTAACATCAGAAGATATGGCAATGAATATTCAAATTATTCGTTACCTTAATTCCAGTTTCTTGTAGTGATAACGAATAAGCGATGCACTAGGTTTGCATGGTAATGTCTAATGGGGCACATGTTAACTTAGCAGCTCATAGCTTGTTGAAGTGGTCAGACGTGCTATCTCATGTGTTTAGATGGAAGGTATGACATTTATCCCTTTAAGTCGTCACTCATGAGACACAACAACAATAAAGTTCTATAGTAACACGTAATTCGAATCCTTCACTATATAATCCCTTGCTATATATATAATGATGAATATTACTCATTTAACAATAATGATTTGTACTTGAATCCCTTGCTATATATATAATGATGAATATTACTCATTTAACAATAATGATTTGTCCTTGAAATCAGCAACGGATTACTCATCAATCGCTATGATGTTGGCGACAGTTCATATAATGATCATATGCTGCATCTGTCATCAAAGTTTATACTAATCATTACTAAAAATGATAAAAGTAATAAAAATATCAATGATAAAGACATTGGACAACCATTTCTCTGTGAACCATCCCAACAATATGCATAAATCCTGATTTTGCATTAACAAACTAACTAAATTCTAAAGTCATGTGGCCATCACGTGCGATTGGCTTCCCAGTGCCCAAACATCTAGGACTGCTAATCGGACTGAACTATAACGAACGGACCTATGTTCGAGTTCGGTTCGATAAGGAAGTTCGAAAGTTCGAGTTCAAGTTCGGTTCTATAAATGTTAGATAAGATATGTTTGAGTTCGAGTTCGTCTAGAAAACGAATGTTACAATTCGGTTCGATAACAGTTAGTTAACAATTTAACTTAAAAAATTTATTTATATGAACAAGTTCGAAACTGGAGTTCGATAATAAGGTTCGATAAGCAGTAAAAATAAGAAATTATTCAAATTAAAATGGTACAAAGTCCAATAAACATCACAATTTCTTTAACATCAAAATTTACTAAGTGTAAAAATACTAAGTTACATATACAAATATATACACATATACATATATCGAACTCAAACTTTTAGCGAACGAACATATGTTATGTTCATATTCGATTCGTTAAGTTATCGAACTAAAATTTAAAGTTCATATTTAGTTAGTTTTTCGAATTATTATCGAACAATTGCAACATAACAACATGAGTTCGACATTATCCCGCCCCGTCACGTGTGGTCCCTACTCCCAACCTTTTCCATCTTCCATTACTACCACCTCGCTCCACTAACTTCCCCTCGATCTCTCATCACATCTCTCTTGACCTCGACCTCTACCTCTGTCGACCTCTAATGGCAGAGCTGGTGGAGACTTATGCGTGCGTGCCCACCACTGAGCGCGGGCGCGGGATCCTCATCTCGGGAGACCCGAAGACTAACACCATCGCCTACTGCAACGGCCGATCCGTCGTGATCCGCAGCCTTGATCGCCCCATGGAGGTCTCTATCTACGGTGACCACGCGTACCAGGCCACCGTCGCTCGCTTCTCCCCCAACGGCGAGTGGGTCGCCTCCGCCGACGTTTCCGGTACCGTCCGAATCTGGGGGCGCTACGGCGATCGTGCTCTCAAGAATGAGTTCCGCGTCCTCTCCGGTAGGATCGACGACCTCCAGTGGTCGCCTGATGGCATGCGCATCGTTGCGTCAGGCGACGGCAAGGGCAAGTCCTTCGTCAGAGCCTTCATGTGAGCCTTTTCGATCTTGATCATGTGTTGAGAATAATGGATATTAGCAGAGATAGTGTGTAACCGCAAATAAAGCCATGGGTTAAGCATTGGAGACATGCGATGACTATCGTAAACGTACTTAGTTTTGTAGAAGGATTACTAAAAGAATGAAGTTTGTTTGTATTCAATTGGAGTTGGTTAAATATAGCTTAAGAAAAGTTAGTCAAAATGAACTGAATCAGATGGAGTTAGGGTAGTGGGTGGTGGAGGTACAAAAGGAGGTGGTGGAGGCGGAGCAACGGGCACAACAGGACTCGGGAGGTGGTGATGGGCTTGTAGGAGGAGGTGACATGTAAGCCTCATCGTCTGAATCAAATGAAGTCAACCTATCTCTTTTAGGGAAAAAATACATCACTGACTCAAAAAATGTGACACCGGCACCGAAATAATATTTCCTACGTAATGGATCATAGCATCTATATTCCTTCTGTGTCCTGGAGTACTCAACAAAAACACATTTGACAACTCTAAGAGAGAGTTTATCAAGACCAAGAGACAACTGGTGTACAAAGACAATTGAGCCAAATACACGAGGAGTGAGTGAGAACAAATCCTTCGTGGAAAATGCACGTGAGAAAGGAATTTTCTCACCCAGTATAGACGAGGGTTCGGGTGCGGAAAACGACTCTGAATGGTGGAGGGTTCACTAGATAACAAGCAGTAAGAATCGCATCACCCCATAAAGAATGCGGAACACGACTCTGAATGAGGAGGGTTCGAGTAACATCAAGTAAATGACGATGCTTACATTTTGTAACACCATTTTGTTGAGACATGTAGGCACATGAAGTTTGATAAACAATACCATGGAATGAGAAGAACTGCGAGAGTGCAAAATTCCAATGCATTGTCAATTCACACAAATTCGATTGTAGAGGAAAAAAAATTCTTTACTTCATCAATAACAGATTTTATCACATTCATAGCCTTAGATTTATTTTTTAAGAAGAAAATCCATAACAAATAAGAGAAATCATCCACATCTGCTAGATAAAATCCGTATCTTTGGTGATCGGGTACATGACTCGAACGCCAAATATCTACACGAATCAACTAAAAAAGGGAGCTACTACTCTGACTCTGACTACTAGGACGAAAAACAAACAGGTGATGCTTTCCCAACTGACAAATCTCGCATTGAAAGGAGGAGCAGGATGAGATTTGAGGAAGAACACAACACATCTTTGAAGAGGAAGATGACCAGATGCCACATGAAAGGGGAGATTGATCCTGTAGGATTGGATGAGATACTGACATATGGAGTTCGGACCAGTCGATATAGGTCGTCGTGCTCACGACCATCGATCACCCTGCCCATAAGAATATCTTGAAATACAAAAGAGGATGGGTTACAAATAGCACGACAATGTAAATCCTTATTTATCTGACCAATAGATAACAAGTTCATAGAAAAGTCTGGAGCTTGAAGCATACTCTGTAGACGGATCGAAGGTGTCAAACTGATCTCTCCCTGTCCTGCAACTGGAGAGTGAGTCCCATCAGCTATGATAACTGATCTGCCATTTGGTAACTGTTTATAAACTGTAAATTGACTTCAGTTCCTCACACATATGATGGGATGCACCAGAGTCCATAATCCATTATGTCGTATCATTTTTATGACAACTAGTAAGAGCATAAGTTCTATCTGAGGTACTAGCAGGTGCGAAGACATCAGAATGACCCCCTTGAGCAGGTGAGGATGCATGAGAACCAATATGAGGCATAATCTCCTTCATGTGAGTAACGAAGTCCTCAAATCTCTGGTCGGATGCAGGCACAACGGAAGGCTCAGTCTGCTGGGCTACATGAATAGAAGTCGGAAAACCATGTTTGGAGTATCGTGTATCTTCAAAGTATCAAGTACAATGGCAATAAGTACATGGTTGCCAAACACGACCTCCTATGCCATGAAGTTCACGACCACAGAACTGAGAAGAACCTCCTCTGTCATGGGATGCGGCCATCGCAGAGGATGCCTGACTAGAAACTGAGGAATGAACAATAATTTTGCTGAGCCTGTGATATGCCTCCTCCGTGGGAGGAACAATAGCATCCACAAGTATCTATGAGCGAGCAGCATCATGCTCCGGTTCAAGTGTTGCTAGAAACACACCAACCATGGTTGATTTCCTGTAAGCCTTCTGCTGCTCAAGAGTGGTTACAAGTGGCATGAAACTATGAAATTTCTCGAACATGCCTCTGAGGGAGGTATGCAAAGAGTGCATGTGATGATCATTTTACTTGACCATGAAGATATCATGCTGTAATTGTAGGATCTTGGTCTCATTCCTCATCTGAGAATACGTAGCAACGAGAATGTGCCACATCACATTAGCGGGTTGATACACAAGCATAAGCATCATCAGCCCCCCACGAGGCATTCACCCCAATTTTCTCAGCTGGTTCCTCCTTAGTAAGAATATATTTCTTACATGTAGATTGCATTAGGCTCATGAACTACATGATCCATAATTCATAGTTCATCCCGTCCATCTTAACTGTAGAGATATATTAGTTTACAGTATTTATTTCCTATTACTGTACTATTTCTTAATTACCTATTCTTATGAATGTCTTATGTAATTTACCCATAGGCTACTCTCCTATATAAGAGATCCTAGGGTTATCTTCGGCTAAGTTCGCGGGTTGGAGATGGAGATAAGCGGACTCGAACTGCTGACATCCACCACAGGGTAAACCACCGCCTCTCAGGCCTCCCCGACTGATTCTACCATAGAGGCCAACAATAAACATCTCTTATGTTTTTTTCCCAACATGGTATCAGAATGACGGTCCTAGATCGAAGATCCGAAACCCTAACCCTAATCCCTAGCCCCTCCCGCCCCTCTCCTCCTCACCTCTGTCTTCCAGCTCTCGCCTAGGCTAGCTGCAGCCCCCCGCCTGGGCTAGCTACATCCCCTCGCCGGCATCATCAGGGCACAACCAGCCCGCCAGGGCATCGCCTGGCCCTGCTGGCCCTGCTAGGACTTCACCAGCCCGCGCTTGAGCCCTCGCAGGCTCCGTGTGACAGCACAACAGGCCTCGCAGGCCCCTTGCGGTGGCACAATAGATTTCGCCAGCCTGATAGGGTTCCGCCATCTCCCGCCTAGGCCCCCTTCAAGCGCCTCTCGTGCGATTCCTGCCCCTTTGGAAACGCCTAGGCATCTTGGAGCTGCTCGCCGGAACCTTAGCACGGGTTGAACGTTGTTGCTGAGGTCTGTGTAGATTGGATGAGATTGGTTGCATGAGTCTACACATGCAACCATATCTCTCTATGTCCGTGTAGACAAACCCGTGTGTAGTCCTCATTTCTAGCCTTCTTGAAACACATTCCTAGCCTTCCGTGTAGACAAACCCATGAGTATGATGAAGTCTACCGATAAGAAACACATTCTTACTGAAGAAGAACCGACCGAGAAGACTTGAGTTAATGCCTCATGGGAGACGGATGATGTGTATGCCAAGGTGCGACTCTCAAGAACATTGGCATTGGAGATCACCAATGATATACTTCATCAGCCCACAACCAAGGCGACATGAGATATTCTCGCCGCCACTTATTCACAAGCGAAGAATGAGATGAAGATTTTACATCTCCAGCATGACATATTTACGATCAAGCAGAATGAACGTCCTCTTCACTCGCTATATACATCCTTGCGGGGGATGTTTGAGAAGCTCTACAGCTTCATGCCTCCGACATCCACCCTTGAGGAGCAGAAGACCTATCGGAATGCCACCATGGTTGGTGTGTTTCTGTCAACCCTTGATCTTGAGTATAAGGCGACCCGTTCGCAGATTTTGGCAGACTCTACCATTCCTCCAATGGAGGAAGCCTTTCATAGACTCAACATGATCACTGTTCCATCTTCCACTAGCAGTCAGACCTCTTCAGCGATGGTTGCCTCTCGAGGTCGAGGAGGCTCTTCTCAATTTCGTGGACGAGGATCTAAAGGAAGAGGAGGTCGTGTTCATCAGCCCTGCACTTTCTGTCATCGTTCTGGACATACTGAAGACACATGCTATTCTAAGCATGGATTTCATGCCTCTGCTCGAGTGGCTGAACAGATTGAGCCTCCAACAACTTCTTCTTTAGATCAATACTTTGAGGATCTTGTAGCACGATTGAGGGGCATTTTACCTCCTTTGGGTTCTGTGACATCTTCATTGGCCCTTGGGAGTCATTCAGATGTAGCTGCTTCAGCCTCCTCCAGTACCTCATGTAACACTTATGCATTCACTAGCAGTAGTAGACCTGATGCTATAGAATGGATTATGGACTCCGGTGCCACACATCATTTGTATGGAGACAAGGGGTCAATTTACAGCATACATGCAAGTTCCTCTAGGACAGAGACATTTGGGATCCCTCGCATGGCTTCCCGGTGACTTTTTACAAAGACTTTTGGGATCTGGTCGGCTCTGATGTTCTGGAGGTCATTTCCGAGTTCTGTATAGGCAATGCGAGCTTCGAAAGGTGATGCAAAATAAAAATTTTACGACGTTGGAAAAATAAATTTGATTGTGGAATTTTGGTGGAGAAGATATTGGAGGGATTGAGAAGAGAAAATGCGCCGATTGCGCGAGATTCAAAAAAGAAGAAGCGCGTAGATCGCGTCGAGGGAGAAGGAATAGAGAGAAGAGATAGAGATAAAATCTCAATTTTTCATATAATCTGACCTGTCTAAAAATAATAGCCTATCATCCCTTTATATAGGAGGGATGAGATTACAAAAATAGAAATTCAAATTCAAATTCAAAACTACTTATCCTAATTTGACTCTAACCGACTAACTAATTGATTTGAAATAAGTTCAAATCTCTAATTGACTCTAACTAACTAAATTGAGATTGTACGTGATCTCTTTATTTAAATTAAAAATGCGAGGACTCAATTATTTGTAAATAAAATGAGACTCTAATTATCGGACAAAATTAAATAAATAAAGCCCTATATATCCGATTCCCGCTGCATTTGTTCTCCTCCGCTTGAAAAATTCGTCTCCCGACGAATTGCTTGATTTGCAGGCATGAGGATTGATAAATTTAATTCAGCATTTTTTAATCATCCCTTGGAAGAACTGGTGGGGAGCAAATGGCGGAATCCATGCGTGTGCACTGCGAATGCTGGAGCCGGTAGCTTCATAACGGAATAACATGTGTGGCGCGAATGCGGGCGCCCATCCGGTTTCTGTTCCCTTGATATGGTACTTGAAAAACTGATGTTGCATCTTAATATCGGACAACTCGGCCTTTGGAGATTCCATAGCAAAGCAATAGCAAAAGTGGAGTAGAGGAGGAGATATGGCCAATGAATTAAGCCATGAGGCCCTTAAATAGGTGAAACCCATGATCATAATCCTAATTGGGTAAGGAGGCCTCCCAGATTTCTTTCTTTCAGCACTCCCTTTTAAATATTTCTGCAACAGGGGGGTGGGTTGCAATTTTCGTACCCCTTTTTTTAAACAAATTTTGTAAGAGGAGCTTTTGGATTTCCCCTTTGAAATAAAACTTTTGCATGGGGGAACTTTCCTACAATTTCTCCAAATTAACTTCCCATCCCAAATTTTATAGAGTTCGACTCCCGTAGATAAAGATCCCCATGTTAGGGTTCTTTTCCTTTGCGTGCTCGGTAACAACGACACTACCCGCAAGGGAACAGGCGGACCTTGTTCTTGAGGAAGTTGCGGCACAGATGATGATGTGGAGGGGCTGTAGCGGGGTCGGGGTGGCGCCGGTTGGTGGCGGAGGTGTCGCGGAGAATAGCGGTGCTGGCGGCGGCTGCGCGTGAGGCGCACACGGTGGTGGCGGTGGCTTCGAGTCGCAGGTTGCGGCGCCGGATGCGGGATGTGCAGAAGGTGTCGGTAGGGCTGCGGGATAGGGTCGGGGTAAGGGTTGCGGCGGCAGGCTGGTGGGGTGAGCAGGGGGGCAACGTATCGGGTAGCGATGGGAAGGCTTGTGGTGGCAAGGGCAGTGGGGAAGGATGTGGGGAGAGGTGTCGGTGGCGGTCCAAGGCCGAGGCGCAGGGTGTAGCGACGGGTAGAAAAGGGGAGGTTAGTGGCAAAGGGGGGAGAATGTTGCCGTTGTGGGCATATCATGGGGGCGAGGAGGAGTTGTAGGGGGGGCGAGGGTTCTGTGGAAGAATGTGGTGGTTGTATCGGGGCAGGTGGAGAGGCAATGATGGACACAGGGGGTGCGGGGGTGACAACGGGTGGGGGCGGCAGGGTATGAACCGCAGGGGGTACTGGGATGGTGGAGGGGTCCAACGAGGGGGCCGTGAGTGGGTCGTAGGGCGATTTCACAGGGGTTTTCAAGTCTGAAACCACCTGGACAACAAGAAGATTGACGTCTTTTCCTTCTGTAATGATCTGGACAGCGAGCAAATTGTCATCGACGGTGAGAATTTTCTGATTTCCTTCATCGTGGGTCTGGACAGAGGCTTTTATGATTGAAGATTTTGACATGGCGGCGCATAGAGTCTCGAAATTAGCCATCAAAGCTCGACATTTTGACTGGAAATCAAGCAGTGCGCCCATCTCTTTGTCATAAGCTTCTTCGGCTCGTCGTTTACGCTCCGACGAATGCTGGTCTTTCGTCGCATGTCGGCTCGAACGTCTGGACGGATCACCAGATCGTGAGGACGATATGTAAGCCATGCTCTGATACCAATTGATGCAAAACGAAGATTTGCGATGGATAAAAAAAATATTTTGATGGTGGAATTTATTTGGTAGAAGAAATTGGAGGGATTGAGAAGAGAAGGCGCGCCGTTTGCGCGAGATTTGAGGAAGAAGAAGCGCGAAGATCGCGTCGAGGGAGAAAGAGACGAGAGAGAGAGAGATAAAATCTCAAGTTTTCATATAATCTGACCTGTATCATCCCCTTATATAGGAGGGATGAGATTACCAAAATAGAATTTTTTTGAAGTTTAACGATTCGGGGGAGACACGGCGTGGTGTTCGCCCCAACAAATTTATTAACAAAAGAAGAGTAAGTACAAGAAAAAACAAGTGGAGAAAAAGAAGGAGAAGAGACCGGATCCAAAAGATCCCACCCAGACAAGAAAGCGCGAGTTACAACATCGACCAGTCGCACGCTAGACGGCCCGCGTGAGCCAACACATTTTCTTTGTAGAATGTCTGGCCCCTAAAAATTATTACATTACGCCCCAGCCAAATCGCCCAAATGCAAGCAAAAAGACCCAAAAAATCCCTGCGCTCCCTATCCTTGTTCGACTGAACAGACACCCAGAAATCGTCCAGGCCAGAAGTATTGATCCAAGACATCCTCGCCTCCTCCCAAACGCCTGCAGTGATCGGGCAAGCGAAGAAGAGGTGATTTAAGGATTCCACGTCATCGCCACAGAGAACACAACCCACGGAGGCCAAGCCACCATAAAGTCTATCGCAATGATCGCTCGTTAAAATCCTCCCCCTACGAAAGAGCCAAAGGAAGATAGCCACCCTCTCCGGGAGCTTCAACTTCCAAAGGAAGCAGCAGTCACGGTTGAAGGGGTCCGATTGCAGCTGCGGTTGATGGGAAATCGCCATGAAAGCCTTCCTCGTCGAGAATTCGCCCTCCCGCCAAGCCCAGTGGTCTCTTCCCGTCGCGAGTCTGGGCGCATTCTTAATAGTATCCAGAAGAGTAAGAGGCTCGTCGAACTTTTGGTCAGAGAGGCTGCCATGAAGCAACGCAAACCAGCCATCCCCCGACCAACAGGAAGCCACAGTTGCTCGCCCATCGGTCGCCAAGGCAAATAAGCGCGAGAAAGAATCCCTTAAGGGGTCTCCACCAGCCCATTTGTCCTTCCAGAACTTGAAAGACCTGCCATCCCCGAGAACAGGAACAAAGAGATATGAGTAGCGAAGGCCCACCGACATCACCCCGCGCCAGAAGGGGGTACGAGAACGAATACCACCAACCTCCCCCAGCAGCACCCCATTTAAACCAAGAATCTCGCGCAATAAGGAAGAATAGAAATGATCACAAACACCCCATAACCTGTTCACCCACTTTAAAAGAAGAGCGTCATTGACCCTATCGAGACGACGGATGCCAAGACCCTTCACACTTCCTCCTCGTCACCTCCTCCCAACCCACGAGATGTGGACCACGCGAAGAGGTCCCCCTTCTCCCCCAAAGAAAATTCCGCATCATCTTCTTAATACGTCGCCGCACCCCGGCTGACAGCTGCCAATTGGAGAGATAATATACGGGGATAGACGAAAGAACAAATTTGATAAGCACCAGGCGGCCACCCCTCGAGAGCAATGCCGAACTCCAACTGGAGAGCCGCCTCTCCAGTCTCCATCTTCTCAATAACCTTGTACCAGTCGCGATGTCTAGCCCTACCCGCCCCAGGGGCATGCCTAAGTAGTCAATCGACAGAGAAGCAGGGGGGAGCCCAGGGCCATGCCACAATCAGATGCCGCCTCCGAATCCAAGCCAAAGGGGATCACCTTGGACTTGCCTTGATTGATGCGCAAGCCCGATAGCTCGCTGAAAATTTCCAGAGTTGCCGCCATGCCCCTGACCTCATCACGTCCCCCTTCAATGAACACGATCGTATCGTCAGCGTATTGGAGGATCGGGATCACCCGGTCGCCGCAGGAGAAGCCCATGGATAGACCGCAATCAACCACACGAGCCGCCATTCGAGGAAGCACATCAACCACAGGAATGAACAAAAGGGGGGCCAGGGGGCAGCCTTGCCTAACCCCTCTTCTAGGTTGGAAGTGATCACCCACGATGCTCCCATTAATCATAATTGAGAATGAAACCGTGGAGACGCATCGACGCATCAAAGAAATCCAGAGATCAGGGAAACCACGAGCTCTCAAGACTGACCACAAGAAGGTCCAGTCAAGCGAGTCGTAAGCCTTAGCAAAATCTACTTTCCATAGTACCCCATGGTTCCCTCCCCTAATCCAACTCTCCACCATCTCAGAAGCCAGAGCCGTAACATCGGCAATTTGCCGACCGCGAATGAAAGCCGCCTGCCCTGGTGAAATTAGGCCATCAAGCACCGGGACGAGTCTACGAGCGAACACCTTCGCCACGATCAAATAATTACCATTCGAGATAGAAATAGGACGAAAGTCCTCAATACGATGGGCGGAGGACAGCTTCGGCAGCAAGACAATGATAGCCCTATTGATTTTGTCGAATCCCGCATTATACCTGCAAAATTCGACAATAACTTCCCATACCTCCTGCCCCACCAGCTCCCAAAAGTCCTTGTAGAAAGCAATTCGGAACCCATTGTCGTTGAGATCCCAAACCGCCATCTTGACCTCCTCCAGAGTCACCTCCTTAATCAACTCGTCACGAAGCAGGGGCGAGAGAGACTGAGTCCCCTCCCCTGACCACATCCAACGCCTAGGTGCGCGCGAAGAGTAGAAGTTTTTAAAGTATCTCGCCACCTCCAACCCTAGGGCTTCCTCCCCCATCATCACCCTGCCATCAAAGGCAATGGATCGAATAAAATTCGAGCGTCTCCTGTTACTGGCCACCCTATGGAAATAAGAGGAGTTAGCGTCCTGATGCAGCATGATAGCCATTTTATGAACATTTGTGTTAGTTATTCTATTTAGCATTTGTTTTATTTATTTGATTTTATTTCATTCCCATGTAAAAGGCTCATTATAAAAGGCCTCTTTTTATATTTTTCCTTTGATTTCTTCTTTCCCTAATTTTAGGGATTTGTTGCTTCTTTGAGGGGAGTAGCCTCTATAAAGGGCTCCCTTTGTATTAGGTTTTGGAATTAAGTTGAATTGAGAATAATTTTTCCCCATCCCTATTTTCTCTCTCTCTCTCTCTCCCTCTCTCTCTCTCGGGCGCCGCCCTTACCCTCCCTCTTTCCCCGATTTCTTCCCCTCCCTCTTTCGCCCAACCCTAACCCACCTCCTCACGCCGCCGCCTTCCCCTCTCTCTCCCCGATTCCCCCTTCTCTTCTCGTAACCCCATCTCTCCCCCACCGCCGCCCACCTCTCCTCGTCTCCCCTCTCCCTCCGCCGCCCCCTCCTCCCTCTACCCCGCCGCCTTTCCCCCACGGAAACTCCCCTCCCGCCTCACGACTCGCCCGCCACTGCGCCAGCCTCCTCTCCCTTCCTGCGCCGCCTCGTCTCGGCGCCTCTCTCCCTCTCCCAACCTCCCTCCTCCCGCCGCCTACTTCTCCCATCACAGCCCCAGCCACCGCCAACACGGCCCCTCCCCCTCAGCGGTTCCACCCGCACCACCTCCCCTTACGCCGCGACCCCGCTCAGCCCATCCTACTCGCGCCGCATCCCTGCTCCACGACATCCGCCGCCGGACTCCGCCGTACCACTGCCAATGTATCCGCAAAACCGACACCGACCTGCTAGGCCTGGAGCCTGCACGACCCCCCCTTGTGAGCAGCCACAGCCTACGGCCAGAAGTTGCTCGGAACATCCCTGACTCAGCCGCTGTCCTGCTCGATCAGATCTGAAGCGCACTTCACGGACCCTTGCCGGTTGTGGTATGAGTGTTTTTACTGCATAATATTTCCACGATATGAAGATAGACGTGCGGGCTGTTATATTGCTGTTTAACTTGGTGATTAATTGAGATTCTAAACCTGCACATCGCTATTAGTTTCCGTTAGTCATTTAACTACTTGATTGGCCGACGTTTGTGGAAGATTCGGTGTTATATTTCGATTACCACGTCCATTATTGCTGCTGATTTTGGCTTGTCGTTAATCATTTATCATTTTCATCAATTCGTGTCATTAGTTATATTGCTTAGATCGTCATTTAGGTCATTGCGCACTTAGGTTGCATCAATTTGGTATCAGAGCCTCACGATTCTGCATTTCGTCTGCATCCCATTTATTCGTTGCATATAAAAAAAACCACAACACAAAACCACAAAAAAAAACAAAAAAAACCACAAAGCAAACCCTGGGATAAAAACAAAAAAAACCAACAAGGAAAGCAAAACCCTAAGATATCCATGGCCGACAAACCTAGTGACTCTAAACCCCCTACACCACACACCCTGAACTATCGCTAGAATCCCTAGCTGCTCAAATGCAACACATGCAAAGAGTGGTTGAACAGTTAAGTGGGCAAATTGCTACCCTGAATAGTCGTATGATAGGCAACGACCTTACTGATGAAACTCTCAACAAAGGTCGACGCACTAACCGGAAATCACACTCCCGGAATAGCACTTCCCGAGATTCTAGCTCTTCTACTTCTGACGGACATGTTAGTGATTATCATTCACAGGAGAGTGAACAAGAAGAACCCAAAGAATACACCCCTTTCCTCCCCAAGACTCCCGACCCATACCCCTTTGGCTATACTCCGCAAACTAAGGGTGAACATCTATTCCAACCTCGAAATGGACCCAAGTCCGATGATGGATGGGATCGAGGTATCCGTCTCGATGTCCCGGAATTTGACGGAGGACGAGATCCTGACGTTTTTTTGGATTGGCTCCAAACCGTTGAACATTTCTTTGTGTGGAAATCCATGCCTAGCGAGCGAAAAGTCCAATTTGTCACCATCAAATTAAAAGGACATGCTCTACTATGGTGGGACCGTTTGCAGTCTGAACGCAAACGGAAGGGAAAAAGTAAAATCCGCAACTGGAGCAAAATGAAAGCTAAATTGAAGACCAAATTCGTGCCTGAAGATTACAGACGCGATCTGTACGCGCGACTGCAATCATGGAGGCAAGGTACTTTGAGCGTGAAGGAATGCACCGAAGGGTTCCAATCCCTAGTCCATCGCAACCGCTTGCAGGAGACTCCTATTCAGGAAGTCACCCGCTACATGCAAGGCCTCCGCCAAGTCATCCAGGATGAACTATACCTCCACAACTGCCGTAATGTCGACGAAGCCTACAAGCAGGCTGAACGGGCTGAGATCAAGCTTGCTAAAGCCCATACGAGGAAAATGCCTTTCTCTGTGAACTCCGTCCCTCGTACCAGTACCCCGATGACATACTCCAAACCGATGGGTTCCACATCAATCATTGCGGGTAAAAACCAAGCCAAACCGTCAACTTCTACCGTCGCCCGACCACCCACTGGAAACCCCGGCCAAGGCATCTTGGGAAGCCGACCTATTGTAGGACCTGATACCTGCTTCCGATGCTATCAGAAGGGCCATCGAGCAGCAGAGTGCCCGAACCCTAAGGCTAAACCCGTCCATCTATGCACCACCGACGACCCTGAATACCCCGACCTTGACCAGCAAGAATCCCCTGAAGAAGATCCGACTGCGTTGACTGCTGACACCCTGGGAGTCGATGACTATGAACCTCTAGGAGTGGATGGAGACGACTCCGGTCCGTTCCTGGTAATTGAACACGAAAACTTTATCGCTCCCGACAGCGCACCCACGAACATCCTGCTCACCCCCGCTGTCCACGATGCTGATAGCTGGCTGCGACGCAGCATCTTCCGAACCACCTGCACCTCAGGAGGACGACGCTGTTCACTAATCATTGACGGAGGAAGCGTTGAGAACTTTGTTTCCCAAGAAATGGTAGATAAGTTGGGTCTACCAACGCAACCACTCGAGAAACCGTACAACGTGGCATGGTTTCGAGGTGGTACCCAAATCCCGATCCACCGTCAAAGCCTCGTTAGCTTCTCCATTGGTCCCACATATAAGGACGAGGTGTGGTGCCATGTAGCCCCTATGGATGTCTGTCACATACTTCTAGGGAGACCGTGGCAATTCGATCGAGACACCGAACACCGAGGAAAACCGAACACGTACACCTTTCTAATAGACAAGGTGCGTGTAACCCTCAGACCGCAACGTGAAGCCCTTAGCCCTCGCCAAGTGGCTACACTTCGAGCTGCGACCAACCAAACTTGTAACAAAACCCCACCTGCAAAGATTGCGACCACGGGCTCTGTGTTGTTGATAGAAGCCCAAACATTCCAACGTGAAATTCAAGAGAGCTCCACCATCTATGCATTAGTGGGACGTGAAGTGGACAACCAAGAGACAACTCCACCTGAAGTCCCGCCTGAGATAAAGCCCATCATTAAAGAGTTCGCGGACATCATGCCTGAAGAGTTGCCTGAAGGACTACCCCCGTTGCGAGACATTCAACATCACATTGATCTAGTCCCTGGAGCCAGCCTCCCTCACTTACCCCATTACCGAATGAGCCCAAGCGAGCATGAAGAGATGAACCGGCAAGTTACTGATCTGCTGCGACGTGGGTAGTTCGAGAGAGTATGAGCCCCGTGGCGGTTCCTGCTCTGCTGACCCCGAAGAAAGACGGCACATGGAGAATGTGCGTGGACAGTCGAGCTATCAACAAGATAACGATTAAATATCGTTTTCCCATTCCACGCCTTGATGATATGCTTGATATGTTATCAGGTGCCAAACTGTTCTCCAAAATGGATCTCCGCAGCGGTTACCATCAGATTCGCCTCCGACCTGGAGACGAATGGAAGTCAGCTTTTAAAACCAAAGAGGGCCTGTATGAATGGACGGTCATGCCCTTCGGCTTGTCTAATGCCCCAAGCACCTTCATGCGGACAATGAATCATGTTTTGCGACCCTTTATTGGCAAGTTTGTGGTCGTGTACTTCGATGATATCCTGATCTACAGTTTGACCAAAGAAGACCATCTGTCTCACTTACGACAAGTCCTGGAAACCCTGAGAGACCAAAAACTGTACGTCCACCTCAAGAAATGCTCCTTCATGTCTGACACGGTCCTCTTCCTAGGATACATTGTCACCGCTGATGGACTTAAGGTTGATCCCTCCAAAATCCAGGCCATTCAGAGCTGGCCCGTACCCAAAACACTCACGGAAATTCGCAGCTTTCTGGAATTAGCTTCTTTCTACTGACGTTTCATACGGAACTTCAGCACTTGTGCAGCTCCGTTGGTACTAGATTGTACGCGGAAAGGCGCACCCGCCTGGACTCTCGAAGCAGAAACGAGCTTTCAAAATCTAAAACATCAATTGACGCATGCTCCTGTTTTGGCACTCCCCGACTTCACCAAGATTTTCGTGGTCGATTGTGACGCCTCACATGTCGGGATTGGCGCTGTCCTCAGTCAAGAAGGACGACCTGTCGCCTTCTACAGCGAGAAATTGAACGATGCCAGATCACGTATTCCACTTATGATGTTGAATTTTATGCCGTGGTCCAAGCTCTCAAGCATTGGAGACATTACCTGATCCAGCGTGAATTTATGCTTAACTCTGATCATGAAGCCCTGAGATATTTGAACTCCCAGAAAACTCTTAACAAGCGTCATGCCAAATGGATTAATTTCCTCCAAGAATACACCTTCCATCTCAAACACAAAGCCGGAACCCTGAACCGTGTGGCCGATGCTTTGAGCCGGCGAACACATGCTCTGACCACGATGACCGTCAGCACGAGAGGATTTGAAACTCTCAAGGACCTATACCCCACTGATCCTGATTTCGGTCAAATTCATGCCGACTGTGTTGGTACTGGGCAGGACCCAACAACCACTTTTGTTCTTCATGAGGGTTTCCTATTCAAAGGCCACCAACTATGCATCCCGGCCACGTCCCTCCGAGAGAACTTAATTTCAGAACTACACAATGGAGGTTTAGCTGGACATTTTGGACGAGACAAAACCTTGATCCTTCTCCAAGAACGTTTTTATTGGCCGCAATTGCGAAAGGATGTAACAAAATTCGTACAGAAATGCCAAACATGTCAAAGATTCAAAGGCCATCGGCAGAACACTGGACTATACACGCCCCTACCGATTCCTCTGCGACCTTGGGAAGACATCACCATGGATTTTGTGCTAGGGTTACCCCTCACTGTGCGAAAAGTTGACTCTATTTTTGTGGTTGTGGATCGATTTTCTAAAATGGCACATTTCATTGCATGTAGGAAAACCTCAGATGCATCTCATGTCGCAGATTTGTTTTTTCGTGATGTCGTCCGTTTGCATGGAGTCCCTCGTTCTTTTACTTCAGACCGTGATACCCGGTTTTTGAGTCACTTTTGGCGCACGCTTTGGTCTCGTCTTGGTACTCGTTTGCAGTATAGCACCGCTTATCATCCACAAACAGACGGGCAAACTGAAGTAGTTAACAGGTCATTAGGAAATTTGTTGCGATGTCTTGCAGGGGACTCTCCGTCCAAATGGGATCTAATTCTTCCCCAAGCTGAATTCGCATATAACAGTTCCACTAATAGGTCCACCGGAAAATCGCCCTTTGAGAGTGTGTACGGCTTTCCACTTACCCAATTTCTTGACCTAAAAACCACAACCATGCAAGGGAGAAGTAGTGCAGCTGCTGAGGATCTGGTCGAACACCTAACTCACATCCATACTGAAATCCGAGCCAAACTCCAATCCATGACCCAGAAATACCAAACCCAAGCCAACCTACACCGAAGAGAGAGCGAGTTCAGAGTTGGAGAATTAGTGATGGTCCACCTTAAAAAAGAGAGGTTTCCTTTGAGAGTCCACCAAAAATTGAGTGAACGGAAAATTGGTCCATTTCGAGTCCTCAAAAGGATTGGACCCAATGCATATTTGCTCGACCTGCCGCCCGACGTTCAGACATCACCGGTCTTCAATGTATCAGATCTCTTCTTATATCATGGAGATGAACAGACCGATGACACCCCAGTAGCAGTTCCTGCCAATGATGATATGCACCAACCGCCAGCCGCATCCGATGCTGATCAGATTGAAGATATTGCAGACATCCGAGATATGACGACTAGACGCGGTCTCTTCCGACGATATCTAGTCAAATGGAAGGGACGACCTTTTACCGATTGCACCTGGATTGACGAGGATGAACTCCAACAACTCCGCCCCGATATACTTCAGAATCTCCACGATGCCATTTCGACGGAGCGAGATTCTTTTCAGCAGGGGGGAGTTGATGCAGCATGATAGCCATTTTATGAACATTTGTGTTAGTTATTCTATTTAGCATTTGTTTTATTTATTTGATTTTATTTCATTCCCATGTAAAAGGCTCATTATAAAAGGCCTCTTTTTATATTTTTCCTTTGATTTCTTCTTTCCCTAATTTTAGGGATTTGTTGCTTCTTTGAGGGAGTAGCCTCTATAAAGGGCTCCCTTTGTATTAGGTTTTGGAATTAAGTTGAATTGAGAATAATTTTTCCCCATCCCTATTTTCTCTCTCTCTCTCCCTCTCTCTCTCTCTCTCTCTCTCTCGGGCACCGCCCTCACCCTCCCTCTTTCCCCGATTTCTTCCCCTCCCTTATTCGCCCAACCCTAACCCACCTCCTCACGCCGCCGCCTTCCCTTCTCTCTCCCTGATTCCCCCTTCTCTTCCCGTAACCCCATCTCTCCCCCGCCGCCGCCCACCTCTCCTCGTCTCCCCTCTCCCTCCGCCGCCCCCTCCTCCCTCTACCCCGCCGCCTTTCCCCCACGGAAACTCCCCTCCCGCCTCACGACTCGCCCGCCACTGCGCCAGCCTCCTCTCCCTTCCTGCGCCGCCTCGCCTCCGCGCCTCTCTCCCTCTCCCAACCTCCCTCCTCCCGTCGCCTACTTCTCCCATCACTGCCCCAGCCACCGCCAACACGGCCCCTCCCCCTCAGCGGTTCCACCCGCACCACCTCCCCTTACGCCGTGACCCCGCTCAGCCCATCCTACTCGCGCCGCATCCCTGCTCCACGACATCCGCCGCCGGACTCCGCCGTACCACTGCCACTGTATCCGCAAAACCGACACCGACCTGCTAGGCCTGGAGCCTGCACGACCCCCCTTGTGAGCAGCCACAGCCTACGGCCAGAAGTTGCTCGGAACATCCCTGACTCAGCCGCTGTCCTGCTCGATCAGATCTGAAGCACACTTCACGGACCCTTGCCGGTTGTGGTATGAGTGTTTCTACTGCATAATATTTCCACGATATAAAGATAGACGTGTGGGCTGTTATATTGCTGTTTAACTTGGTGATTAATTGAGATTCTAAACCTGCACACCGCTATTAGTTTCCGTTAGTCATTTAACTACTTGATTGGCCGACGTTTGTGGAAGATTCAGTGTTATATTTCGATTACCACGTCCATTATTGCTGCTGATTTTGGCTTGTCGTTAATCATTTATCATTTTCATCAATTCGTGTCATTAGTTATATTGCTTAGATCGTCATTTAGGTCATTGCGCACTTAGGTTGCATCACGTCCCCTCCTCTTAGCCAAGAGATTCTCGACCTCTGTCGCCATTTCGCCATCCGCTTCCGGTCCTCCACCTCCACCCTCGCCTGTGCAGCCGATCTGGAAGCCAACTCCTCGGCACTGAGGTCCCTTTCCCCCTCCAAGACATCTAATGAAGTCACAATCTCCTTCGCCTCTTTTCTGGCAGACGCCCGCGCATCCTACGAGGCTTTCTTAAAAGAAGCCAAGCTTTTCCGCAAGAGCACCAACTTCTGAGCAAATCTCCCCACAGCCGATCCCCCACCATAGTCCTTCCCCCAAATATCAGCCACAAAGTCCCTGAAATTGTCCTCCTGAAACCAACACTTCTCGTATCTAAAGAAGCCAGAAGAGGGAGATGACACACCCGAGTCCCATAGGATAGGGGTGTGGTCCGAATAAGAGCGTGGACAAGAGTAAACAAGAGCGAGGGGAAAGGCCGTCATGAGAACCTCAGAAGCCAAAAACCTGTCGATGCAAGATCTCGACGACGAGTTCCTCCAAGTGTACAAAACGTCATTTGCACGAAGATCCTCCAGAGCTAAGGCGTCTATAAGATGAGAAAAATCAGCCGAGCCCTGATGTGGACTACTTAGTAGATGGTGTACTAGCAATCCTAACAAAATGACAATAGTGGACTCGATGACGAAAACAAATGTAATGGCATGCGATATGCAACAAAAATCAGCACCAATGATAACCGTTATGCAAGTATTAGCACACGATATTCCACAAATTCAGGGCAAACTGATGAGTTAAAAGTTCTTAAAAAAAATGATCATGATATTGCAACGATTCAGGGGTCCTCAACGATTCACCAAACCAAACCAGCAATACCACAATCCACAAACTAAATTATTGCAGTAAAATATGATAACAGGCGCTCATACCACAACCGACAAGAGAAAATGTGCTTGCTTCAGATCTTATCGTCGACCACGGTCATAGGAAGGACTTGTTGGCGGGCTGGCAGGTGCGCGGTCACAGAAAGGAAGGTTGCTAACGGTTGTCGCCGAGTTACTTGCAGTGGCGTGGACGGCGTCTGGCTGATACGGCGCCGCTGGGCGTCGCAGGGGCAAGGGAAGGAGGGGAGTGGTTGGTGCACGTGATGAAGGAGTAGGGAGGCTGGAGGAGGGGCCCAGGTAACCGGCGGCGTGGGGTGACGAGGGAAGGCGGAGGGGAGGTGAGGGCGCAGACGCAGGGAGGCGGAGCTCGCGTGGGCCGCGCGCTGGCGACACAGATTGCAGGCGGCGAGGTTGGACAGCGGCGCGGTTGGGAAGTCGGAGCATAGGGAAAGAACTCTGTGAAGAAAGAGGGAGGGGCGCGATGGGGAGAGGGTGGAGCGGCAAGAGGCGGCGGGAGGAGAGGGGTTAGGGCTACGGGGGAGAGGAGAGATCGGGGAGAGAGAGAGAGGCGTGGGCCGAAAGAGAGAGAGAGAGAATTAGAGATAGGAAAGTATCAATTCAATTCAACTTTAAAAAAAATCTAATACAAAGGGAGCCCTTTATAGAGGCTACTCCCCCTCAAAAGAAGCAACAAATCCCTAAAATTAGGGAAAGAAGAAATCAAAGGGAAAATATAAAAAGAGGCCTTTTGTAATGAGCCTTTTACATGGGAATGAAATAAAATCAAATAAACAAAACAAATGCTAAATAGAATAAATACCACAAATGTTCATAAAAATTGCTATCATGCTGCATCAACTCCCCCTGCTGAAAAGAATCTCGCTCCGTCGAGATGGCATCGTGGAAATTCTGAAGTATATCGGGGCGGAGTTGTTGGAGTTCATCCTCGTCAATCCAGGTGCAATCGGTAAAAGGTCGTCCCTTCCATTTGACTAGATATCGTCGGAAGAGACCACGTGTAGTCGTCATATCTCGGATGTTGTAACATCCATATTCTAACAAACCCGAACTCGTCCGATTTTGGGTCCAATGAACCCAAAAACATTGTCGGTTAATACTAAACAACCTAAAACGACCAATTAATCATGAATCAATAGTCGTTCGGGTGAAATCAACCAAAAATCGGTTACTACATAATGCGCGCCGCGAAAAGCCGCGACGCAAATTCGGAAACCACAAAACGAACGGAAACCATCATTAGATCCGATTCGACAATACGAGACCAACGGAATTGACCGCTCGTCAATCGGAGGTCGTTTGATAATTTTAATTCGTAAAATTTAAACCTTAAACAAAAACCGTAAATGAAAATTTCGGGTATTCAAAACCGATCGTAAGTATATGCATATTATACTCATATTGATCGTCGTTCCGAGACGATCAAAACAAGATATTTCGCGTCGAAATCCGACGCTCGAGGCATGAATAAAATCAACTTTAAGTTGGCTAAATAAAATAGAGTTAAATATATATATATATTTAAGTTCTGAAGTTGCACAGGCAGTGACGTTTAAAAAACAAATTTCAGCTATAAACGCTGTCACAGTTGACTGCTGGCAGGCTGTCCATTTGGCTCCTTTTTATTTCCACCTGTCACCCCCTAAATCCCCCTTCTCTTATATATATAGAGAGCCAACAAGACTTATTCCTTTCCAACAGCCGTGAGAAGAAAACCTTCTTTTTTTTTTCTCCAACTCCAACGTAGGGAGCTTTTGCCTTCTTTATTTCCAACTTTCTCCTTTCCAATTCTCCCCCTTTCTTTCCCCAATTCTTCTCCTAATTACTCTCAAAAAAATCCCCACCAAAGGGCCACTGCTCCATTACGAAGTTGCTGCTCCAGAAATTTCTTCAATTCTCCTCCTGTGCAGTTGATCCAGCAACCACAGTTGCTGTTTCTGTTGATGTCCAGCAGCAAATGATAGTCTCCAAATCATTAATCAAGCAGCTAGGACTGCCAATCTGCTGCATGCATTGGATTCCCATTTTAGAGATCTAAAATTAGAGGTACATCCCCCTCCTCTTTGTTGCCATGCGTGCATATTACATTTGATTCTTTGTACAATCCTCCCCTCCTCTTTCTGCAGTCCATGCTTTTCTACATTCTACATCCATCTTGCAGCCGAATTCATTTTTTCTTCATACTATGAAATGGTCCATCTGAGACCAGTAACAATGTTCAGAGAAATAGGGCTGAATTGCATTTGGAATTTTCTGATGCATAAGTTCATATTTATAAAATCACACCACGCATTTTGGTCCTTCTTATCTGACAGCTGCTTGTGGATGTGTAATTAGAATCTCTTACCTTAACATGATGCAAGTTGGACTGACTCCAAATTTTTAGGAAAGGTTCTGGGGCATATACATATAGACCTTATCCGTTTGAAGATGGCTTCTTGTTAAATTGTTATATTTTAACAGATCTTTTCCTTACAATAAAATATAACTTTGACTTAATTTAGAAATTTTTGAGAAGCACTCTAAGATCTTTAGAAACTGATATTCTATGATTATACAATTCATATAAAAATGATTGTTGACAGAACTATAATATGGAAACCACTAGCTTATGGTGATATGTGCATTTTTTTTCTATAAGCATTATAACCATCTTACTCCTTTAAGCTCAAAGGATAACTACTCTAATTTTCTCTGATAATTTCTTTCCGTGGCTTTTGAAGATATAATCCATAACAACTGAGTCAAATAGTATTACTGAAATTCTAGATTGAGAAATGCACTATTTAATCTAAAGGCATGGTTATATTGAGATGTTAACTAGTGGAATGATTTTGGTTCTTGTGTATTCTTTTGTTTCTTTGTTTCACATAATGCATAATTGGCGCATGTTATTTTAAGTAACAATAATTATGTCAATAGCAACAATAGCAATTAATGTTATTCCAGAAGGACACCAGTGTTTTTCATTACAATATTATTTAAATTCTATCCCAGAATTGGTTGCAAGAACACAATGCAAGTCATTTCTGATGATTTCCCTCATGCTTCTGTCTTTAATTAGTTATCTCCGTTGGATAATTGTTTTTATGATGTTGATTAATAAGTTCACAGTTGCTGTTCCATTATGGTGCACTCATAGCGTTGAAGATCCTATTATGTGGATTGTAGGGTGTAATACTACCATGTCAAGATTGGTAGACACTTTGAGAGAAATGAGCAACTTGTTCACAATGTGATCTCAGGTTCCTGGTATATGAAAGAGGGGGTTTAGGATTTGTGGAAGATTATAAATTATGGGAAGATAATATAAATTATCAAATAAAATAAAATAAAATAATACAAAATTTTACGGTACAATATGGATGAAGGAGATTTGATAAAGATTTGGTTAAGATGGTCTCAATGAAACATTAGAAATAACCTTAGTCTTCCACCATGATCGCCCTCTTGAACACTTTCATTGAGAAGGATATAGATCTTGAGTTGAACCTGTTTCATATCTTGGAATACAAATAAGATAAAGAGTAAGTGACCGTCCATTGTGATGCGCCTTAGTATACAAATGGGTAGTACTATTTCACATGTCTCAGTCCAGCTACCTCTTTAATTTTACTCAATGAATATCTGCTTAATGAATATTATTTTGACATAATCATTCCTCCACTGTAACCACTATAATACTAAATTTTATACTGCATCCTGATAATATTAAACTCCTTGATTATATATTATGGTGATTTATATCCAAGTAAGGTAAATGAGAATACCTTATCAATTACAAATCAGAAGGGATAGCGATAGGATTATAATCCAGCCAGCAAGGGTGAATCAGTGACGAATTATAATTAAGCATGCCAGTCATGGTGACCTTTACACCTGACTGTGCGAGGGCGCGGTGACCCTCAACTGGGCGGGAGATAGGAAGCCCAGTTAGGGCAGCGGCCGCCTAGTGCGCGGGTTTAGGATCCCAGTCCCTTCTCGATTTTTACGCGAGCTCGCAGTGTTTTTACGCCTCGTTGGGATCCAGACTTTAGACCAGTTCCGCTGACCTTGTCTTTTAGGATGCCCATGCGGGGGATCCTGGTTTTTTCAGTTTTACGTACGAGCTCGGTTGCCCGTTACCGGTCGGGCTGTTTTTCTAGAGTGACTTTTCCGGGAAGTCCCTCTCACCCGTCTCAGTGGCGTAGTTTGGGAGTAGACTTATCCCTCTATTGGACCGTCCTTCCAATTAGGGGGCGAGACGGAAGAGCCCTTTTGTTGGCTTCTTCACCGCTTGAGTTTTCTTTCGCCAACAGACTTGGCGATTCTACATCCAGATCATCCATATCTATATCTGTATCTACATCTAGAGTTACATTGAGACAGTTGCACTTGAGGTTTTAAGGGATTACAATTAAAGTTGAGTAAATGGAAAAGACTCTAATCTAATTCGAAATCTCATTAAGCTAGTGGACGTGTTGGGAACTTAGTTAGGATGCATTATACAACACCGCATGCCTACGGAGGCACCCCAACCCTAAGACGTTTCCCAAGTCTTAGAGTCATAGTGTGAGGTTTCACAAGAACCAAGACCACAGACTATCCACTAGACTTAAGAATTTAATAAATCATTATATCTTCTCATCTCATCTTTCCCATTATCAAAATTCACAAATATGATCTCTAAGTAATACGAGAATAAAATATACGTACTTATGATCAACGAGTTACCGTAGACATATGTTTATGTGGGAAATGTGGGGATAAGGGCTGATCATGAGATGTTCTTACTAAAAATTTGGAAACCTTTACATTTGCAAGTAGAATTAAATTTAAATTTGAGTTGCTCATGCCTCTCTACTTGCTTTCTTTTGTAAATAATAAATACCTGTTATTTTTATATAAACTTATGGGAAGTACCAGCACCCGCTGATGCCTTTTCTTCCTTGCACGCATGGCAGGCAAGGAGCCTTTAGCATAGTAGCGGGTTAATGATTTCAGGAGATAAATTTTATACCCAATGGTATGGTTTATTTTGTGCCAATTTTTGTTCATTTATATTGTATTATGTTTCTTTCTCTTCAGTCAGATTTTTGGGATATACTGTATGTACTGTCGGACTTTGTACATGTGAAATATATGGAAGTTAATGAAATAAGATTTTGGTGACAATTGTTCTAATAACTTATGGTTATGATTGTGAATGTCATGTGGAAAATTATCCGCGCGAAAAATTCCCTGTTTTTCTGTCACTTAATGCGATCTCATGTAAATGAATTATTGCGAGATGCGCGTTAAACGGGTACCCGGATCCTCGGGGGTTCACAGATGTCTACAATATCTTCAATCTGATCAGCATCGGTTGCGGCTGGCGGTGGCGCATATCATCATTGGCGGGAACTGCTACTGCGGTGTCATCGTCTGTTCTTCTCCATGATATAAGAAGAGATCTGATACATTGAAGACCGGTGATGTCTGAACGTCTGGCGGCAGGTCGAGTAGATATGCATTGGGTCCAATCCTCTTGAGGACTCGAAATGGACCAATCTTTCGTTCACTCAATTTTTGGTGGACTCTCAAAGGAACCTCTCTTTTTTTAGGTGGACCATCACTAATTCTCCAACTCTGAACTCGCTCTCTCTTCGGTGTAGGTTGGCTTGGGTTTGGTATTTCTGGGTCATGGATTGGAGTTTGGCTCGGATTTCAGTATGGATGTGGGTTAGGTGTTCGACCAGATCCTCAACACATGCACTACTTCTCCCTTGCATGGTTGTGGGTTTTAGGTCAAGAAATTGAGTAAGTGGAAAGCCGTACACACTCTCAAAAGGGGATTTTCCGGTGGACCTATTAGTGGAAATGTTATAATGCAAATTCAGCTTGGGGAAGAATTAGATCCCATTTGGACGGAGAGTCCCCTGCAAGACATCGCAACAAATTTCCTAATGATCTGTTAACTACTTCAGTTTGCCCATCTGTTTGTGGATGATAAGCGGTGCTATACTGCAAACGAGTACCAAGACGTGACCAAAGCGTGCGCCAAAAGTGACTCAAAAATCGGGTATCACGGTCTGAAGTAAAAGAACGAGGGACTCCATGCAAACGGACGACATTACGAAAAAACAAATCTGCGACATGAGATGCATCTGAGGTTTTCCTACATGCAATGAAATGTGCCATTTTAGAAAATCTATCCACAACCACAAAAATAGAGTCAACTTTTCGCACAGTGAGGGTAACCCTAGCACAAAATCCATGGTGATGTCTTCCCAGGGTCGCAGAGGAATGGGCAGAGGTGGGTACAGTCCAGTGTTCTGCCGGTGGCCTTTAAATCTTTGACATGTTTGACATTTCTGTACGAATTTTGTTACATCCTTTCGTAACTGCGGCCAATAAAAGCGCTCTTGGAGAAGGGTCAATGTTTTGCTCTTCCAAAGTGTCCAGCTAAACCTCCGTCGTGTAGTTCTGAAATTAGGCTCTCGCGAAGGGACGTGGCAGGAATGCATAGTTGGTGGCCCTTGAATAGGAAACCCTTATGAAGAACAAAAGTAGCTGTTGGGTCCTGCCCAGTACCAACACAGTCGGCATGAACTTGACCGAAGTCAGGGTCTGTGGGGCAGAGGTCCTTGAGAGTTTCAAATCCTGTGGTGCTGACGGTCATTGTGGTCAGGGCATGTGCTCGCCGGCTCAACGCGTCGGCCACACAGTTCAGGGTTCCGGCTTTGTGTTTGAGATGGAAGGTGTATTCTTGGAGGAAATTAACCCATTTGGCATGACGCTTGTTAAGAGTTTTCTGGGAGTTCAAATATCTCAGGGCTTCATGATCAGAGTTAAGGATAAATTCACGCTGGATCAGGTAATGTCTCAATGCTTGAGAGCTTGGACCACGGCATAAAATTCAACATCATAAGTGGAGTACCGTGATCTGGCATCGTTCAATTTCTCGCTGTAGAAGGCGACAGGTCGTCCTTCTTGACTTAGGACAGCGCCAATCCCGACATGTGAGGCGTCGCAATCGACTACGAAAATCTTGGTGAAGTCGGGGAGTGCCAAAACAGGAGCATGCGTCAATTTATGTTTTAGATTTTGAAAGCTCGTTTCTGCTTCAAGAGTCCAGGCGGGTGCGCCTTTCCGCGTGCATTCTACCAACGGTGCCGCACAAGTGCTGAAGTTTCGAATGAAACGTCGGTAGAAAGAAGCTAACCCTAGAAAGCTGCGAATTTTGGTGAGGTTTTTGGGTAGGGGCCAGCTCTGAATGGCCTGAATCTTTGATGGGTCAACTTTAAGTCCATCCGCAGTGACATGTATCCTAGGGAAGAGGACCGTGTCAGACATGAAGGAGCATTTCTTGAGGTGGACGTACATTTTTTGGTCTCTCAGGGTTTCCAGGACTTGTCGCAAGTGAGATAGGTGGTCTTCTTTGGTGAAACTGTAGATCAGGATATCATCGAAGTACACGACCACAAACTTGCCAATAAAGGGTCGCAAAACATGATTCATTGTTCGCATGAAGGTGCTTGGGGCATTAGACAAGTCGAAGGGCATGACCGTCCATTCATACAGGCCCTCTTTGGTTTGAAAGCTGTCTTCCATTCGTCTCCAGGTCGCATGCGAATCTGGTGGTAGTTGCTGCGGAGATCCATTTGGAGAACAATTTGGCACCTGATAACATATCGAGCATATCGTCGAGGCGTGGAATGGGAAAACGATATTTGATCGTTACTTTGTTGATAGCACGACTGTCCACGCACATTCTCCATGTGCCATCTTTCTTTGGGGTAAGCAGAGCAGGAACCGCCACGGGGCTCATACTCTCTCGAACATACCCACGTCGCAACAGATCAGTAACCTGCCGGTTCATCTCCTCATGCTCACTTGGGCTCATTCGGTAATGGGGTAAGTGGGGTAGGCTGGCTCCAGGGACTAGGTCGATGTGATGTTGAATATCCCGCAACGGGGGTAGTCCTTCGGGCAACTCTTCCGGCATGAGGTCAGCGAACTCTTTGATGATGGGTTTTATCTCAGGCGGGACTTCAGGCGGAGTTGTCTCTTGATTGTCCACTTCACGTCCCATTAAAGCATAGATGGTGGAGCTCTCTTGTATTTCACGTTGGAATGTTTGGGCTTCCATCAACAACACAGGGCCCGTAGTCACCGTTTTTGATGGTTCGTTTTGTTACCAGTTTGGGCAGTCGCAGCTCGAAGTGTAGCTACTTGGCGAGGGCTAAGGGCTTCACGTTGTGGTTTGAGGGTCACGCGCACCTTGTCTATGAGAAAGGTGTAAGTGTTCAGTTTTCCTCGGTGTCAGTGTCTCGGTCAAATTGCCACGGTCTCCCTAGAAGTATGTGACAGACATCCATAGGGGCTACATGGCACCACACCTCGTCCTTATATGAAGGACCAATGGAGAAGTTAACGAGGCTTTGACGGTGGATCGGGAGTTGAGTACCACCACGAAACCATGCCACACTGTTACGGTTTCTCGGGAGGTTGAGTTGGTAGACCCAACTTGTCGACCATTTCTTGTGAGACGAAGTTCTCAACGCTTCCTCCATCAATGATCAGCGAACAACGTCGTCCTCCTGAGGTGCAGGTGGTTCAGAAGATGCTGCGTCGCAGCCAGCTATCAGCATTGTGGACAGCGGGGGTGAGCAGAATGTTTGTGGGTGCGCTGTCAGGAGCGATAAAGTTCTTGTGTTCAATTACCAGGAACGGACCGGAGTCGTCTCCATCCACTCCTAGAGGTTCATAGTCATCGGCTCCCATGGTGTCAGCAGTCAACGCAGTCGGATCCTCTTCAGGGGATTCTTGCTGGTCATGGTCGGGGTATTCAGGGTCGTCGGTGGTGCATAGATGGACGGGTTTAGCCTTAGGGTTTGGGCACTCTGCTGCTCGATGTCCCTTTTGATAGCATCAGAAGCAAGTATCAGGTCCTACAATAGGTCGGCTTCCCAAGATGCCTTGACCAGGGTTTCCAGTGGATGGTCGGGCGACGGTAGGAGTTGATGGTTTGGCTTGGGTTTTACCCGCAATGATTGATGAGGAACCCATCGGTTTTAGAGTTTGTCATCGGGGTACTGGTACGAGGAATGGAGTTCACAGAAAAAGGCATCTTCCTCGTCCGGGCTTTAGCAAGCCTTGATCTCAGCCCGTTCAGCCTGCTTGTAGGCTTCGCCGACATCACGGCAGTTGTGAGGTAGAGTTCATCCTGGATGACTTGGCGGAGGCCCTTGCATGTAGCGGGTGACCTCCTGAATAGGAGTCTCCTGCAAGCGGTTGCGATGGACTAGGGATTGGAACCCTTCGGTGTATTCCCTCACACTCATGGTGCCTTGTCTCCATGATTGCAGTCGTGCGTATAGATCTCGTTTGTAATCTTCCGGCACGAATTTGGTTTTCAGCTTGGCTTTCATCTTGCTCCAACTACGGATCTTACTCTTCCGTTTTCGTTTGCGTTCAGATTGCAAACGGTCCCACCATAGCAGCGCATGTCCTTTTATTTTTATAGTGACGAATTGGACCTTACGTTTCGCTAGGCATGGACTTCCACACAAAGAAGTGTTCGGACGGCTTGGAGCCAGTCCAAAAAGACGTCAGGATCTCGTCCTCCGTCAAATTCTGGGACATCGAGACGGATACCTCGATCCCATCCATCGTCGGACTTGGTTCCATTCGTGGTTGGTGTTGATGTTCACCATTAGTTTGTGGGGTATAGCCAAAGATGTATGGATCTGGAGTCTTGGGATGAAAGGGGTGTATTTTCTGGGTCCTTCTTCCTCACTTTCCTGTGAATGATACTCGTTAACATGTCCGTCCGACGTAGAAGAACTAGAGTCACGGGAAGTGCTATTCCGGGAGTGTGATTTCCGGCCAGTGCGTCGTCCTTTGTTGGGGTTTTCATCACTAAAATCTGGTCCTAGCACGCGACTATTCAAAGTAGCAATTTGTTCATGGGCGACGGTGAGTTTACAATCTAGTCCGGTGATTTGGGTGCTCAGTTGATTGTTCATGTGTTGTAATTGGGCAAACAAAGCTTCTAAGGTTAATTCAGGGTGTGTGGTGTATGTGGGTTTAGAGCCACTAGGTTGTCGGTCATGGATATCCTACGGTTTTGCTTTCTTTGTTGGGGATTTTTTTTTGTGTGGTTTTGTTTTGTGTTTTTTTTGTTTTTTTATATGCGATGAATAAACGGGATGCAGACGAAATGCAGAATCGTGATGCTCTGATACCAATTGATGCGGACTACTTAGTAGATGGTGTACTAGCAATCCTAACAAAATGACAATAGTGGACTCGATGACGAAAACAAATGTAATGGCATGCGATGTGCAACAAAAATCAGCACCAATGATAACCGTTATGCAAGTATTAACACAAAATATTCCACAAATTCAGGGCAAACTGATGAGTTAAAAGTTCTTAGAAAAAAAATGATCACGATATTTCAACGATTCAGGGGTCTCAAACGATTCACCAAACCAAACCAGCAATACCACAATCCACAAACTAAATTATTGCAGTAAAATATGATAAACGGGCGCTCATACCACAACCGACAAGAGAAAATGTGCTTGCTTCAGATCTGATCGTCGACCAACGGTCATAGGAAGGACTTGTTGGCGGGCTGGGAGGTGCGCGGTCACAGAAAGGAAGGTTGCTAACGGTTGTCGCCGAGTTACTTGCAGTGGCGTGGACGACGTCTGGCTGATACGGCGCCGCTGGGCGTCGCAGGGGCAAGGGAAGGAGGGGAGTGGTTGGTGCACGTGATGAAGGAGTGGGGAGGCTGGAGGAGGGGCCCAGGTAACCGGCGGCGTGGGGTGGCGAGGGAAGGCGGAGGGGAGGTGAGGGCGCAGACGCAGGGAGGCAGAGCTCGCGTGGGCCGCGCGCTGGCAACACAGATTGCAGGCGGCGAGGTTGGACAGCGGCGCGGTTGGGAAGTCGGAGCAAAGGGAAAGAACTCGGGGAAGAAAGAGGGAGGGGCGCGATGGGGAGAGGGTGGAGCGGCAAGAGGCGGCGGGAGGAGAGGGGTTAGGGCTACGGGGGAGAGGAGAGATCGGGGAGAGAGAGAGAGAGGCGTGGGCCGAATGAGAGAGAGAGAGAGAGAGAATTAGAGATAGGAAAGTATCAATTCAATTCAACTTAAAAAAAAACCTAATACAAAGGGAGCCCTTTATAGAGGCTACTCCCCTCAAAAGAAGCAACAAATCCCTAAAATTAGGGAAAGAAGAAATCAAAGGGAAAATATAAAAAGAGGCCTTTTATAATGAGCCTTTTACATGGGAATGAAATAAAATCAAATAAACAAAACAAATGCTAAATAGAATAAATAACACAAATGTTCATAAAAATTGCTATCATGCTGCATCAAGCCCGGATCTGCACCCCCCTCGAACGGGGTCTATCCGAAGCGCGCAAGGTAACATTAAAATATCCCCCAATCAGCCAAGGAAGGCCCGCAACAGGTGGCTGACCCCAAGAAGCTCGTCCCATAATTCCCTCCTCTTGATATGACAGCAGGGACCGTACGCACAAGAGAATGCCATAGGCAGAAGAATCGTCCCGCCTAGTGAGTGAAACGGTAATCGAATGGCTGCCTTTGAAGACCGAGTTAAAGGAGAAGACCGCCGACCTCCAAGCGATGAGCAAACCACCCGCTGAGCCCTCAGCATCCAGAGCACGAACGTCATCCAAACCTCCCCGTACCAAATGATCGCCAGAGATCATCTCCCATCTCCCGGAGCTTCGTCTCCTGAAGCAACACCACGTCGCAATCCCATTCTGTGAACCTGGTACCCAGCGTTTTCCGCTTATCTGCATCTCCCAACCCCCTCACATTCCATGATAAGACCTTCATGAGGAACCTTCGTCGTACCCTCCTGATCGAACCACTCCAGCAGCCGCTGCCACCACCTCTTTGAGAGTGAGGCAGGTCTGAATCTCCCCAGCCTCGTGCGCGGTTTGTTCCTCCTCCTGTACCGCTTTGCTGATCTTCTTCTGGAATCGCCATCAGCCTCAGCATCAATCTGAACCTCCTCTGAAGCCTCAGAGGGACCAAGAGAGATGGACGGCCCCGCCGCTTGAGAGGGAGATCCCTGTTGAAGGCCCTCGAACACATCCACGCAAGTATCGAGAGAGAGGGGTCCACGAAGCGGAGGACATCCTCCCCTCTCAGTGGACCCCAAAAGTATCAGCCCATGTTCTGGTAAGTTCTTGTCCGCCACGCCATGCTCGGTCGGAGCCAACTCCACAACCTGCCTGCCCGAACCACGCCCGGATCCGAAGGAGGGTCCGGTCCAAAAATGTGCCACCCGAAACCCGGAAGAGACAGCCCGAAACGAGGTCCCGGGCATCCCTTTCGAGAAGCCAAAATCACCCTCGAACCCCGAGCAGCTACCCGCCACGTCACCCGGGAAACCGCCAAGAGAAGTAAGCATGCAACGATCCCATGCGAAAGGATGGGCGGGACGTACGAAAGAGTCGGAGTGCCTTACGAAAACATCATAGCGGGACGAAATCCCCGAAGCGGCTCCCTGCATGGGCATCTGTGCCTCGAGAACCGAAACGACGGCCTTCCCTCTACCATTCTCTGAGTTCACGGCCACGCCACTCGCCACCGGAGGCGGCGGAGGAGACATCACCGACATCTCCAACCGACAATAGAACCTGCCAAATTTTCAGGTCCCCGTAGAAAACCTGATCAACCGCTCTATCCAAGAAGGATTTGTTGCACTCCATGAGAACCCTTGTCGAGGAGGGATCAGACCCCGGAGACAAATCATCATCGGTTACCGCCAGAACTTCACCCCATCTACGCAGCGGTCGCCTTAGGCAGTGGACCGAACGAGATAGGAAAGGTATGCCACGAACCTCAGCGACGCATACCTCAACGTCCACGCATGCCCCGTCCGCAAAGCGCAAGTCGCTCCAAGCGATGCCACCCACGAAACCGCCATGAGTCAGCCTGAGCCGCTGCTCTTCGACAGCCCCCTTACACAACACCTTCTTGGTCCTAGGGAGACGATGTCCCCCGAGAACCGATCTCCCAGGAGCTCCCGAAGAAGGTTGCTCACGACTAACTACTTATCCTAATTTGACTCTAACCGACTAACTAAATTCAAATTGAAAACTACTTATCCTAATTTGACTCTAACCGACTAACTAATTGATTTGAAATAAATTCAAATATTTAATTGACTCTAACTAACTAAATTGAGATTGCACGTGATCTCTTTATTTAAATTAAAAATGCGAGGATTCAATTATTTGTAAATAAAATGAGACTCTAATTATTGGGTAAAATTAAATAAATAAAGCCCTATATATCCGATTCCCGCTGCATCAGTTCTCCCCCGCTTGAAAAATAAATTAACCGATCTTTGATCATTCTTCTTCCCAAGTCTTCAGCGGTCGAATGTATTGAGGACTTTCGTCCCATTGCGGTTTCTAACGCGCTTTATCTTATTGCCGCGAAGGTGTTCACCATTCGGCTGAGCCATATTCTTGAGAGCATTATTTCCCCGCTGCAGTCTGCTTTTATTCTGGGTAGGCAGATCTCGGACTGCCTCACGCTTGCCTCGGAGATCATTGCGGACTGGAGGAGAAGGGATAAGCAAGGGGTGTTATGTAAAGTGGACTTTGCAAAGGCTTATGATAGCTTGGACTGGAGGTTCCTGTGGTCGGTTCTGCGGAGGAGGGGGTTCCCGGAGAAATGGATTTCTTGGATGAGACGTTGTGTGACAACGTCTTCTTTCTCGGTCATGGTGAATGGCTGCCCGGAGGGTGGCTTCTTCCAGCCTCGTAGGGGCGTGCGTCAGGGATTCCCCCTTGCTCCTCTGTTATTTGTCCTCGCCGCAGACGTCTTCGCGCACATTGTCCTTCGCGTGGTTAATTGCGGACTCACGGCTGGGTATTCTAGAGACAGGTCGCTGATCCCACTTTTACAATACACTGACGATACTATCTTCTTCATCGAGGGGGGCACTGCGGAGGCCACTAGCATGGTCGTGGCTTTGGATATCTTCAGTGAACTGTCCGGTTTGTTCAAGAATGTTGATAAGTCGAAGGTCATTCGTTCAGCCTTTCTGTGGATGAGGCTGGCACTTGTGCTCGGGCATTAGGGTCGGACTACAACTCCTTGTCGGTGGACTATCTTGGGATGCCTTTGACGGTGGGAAGAACGAGGCTGCGGGACTGGCTCAGAGTCGTGGAGAAGGTGGAGGCGAGATTGGCGGGGTGGAAATCGACCATTCTATCCGGGGGGAGGGGGCGTTTGGTCCTCCTAAAGTCGGTCCTTTCTTCCATCCCTGTTTACTTCTTATCCAACCGCCGTTTGCCGAAGGGAATTCGGATCGGCTTGAAAAGCTTATGCGTTGGTTCTTATGGGGCAAGCATGAGGAGGACTCGGAGGGCATTCACCTTGTTGGATGGGAAGAAATTACGCTCCACAAGAAGGCGGGGGGGGGGGGATGGGGGTCAAGCGTCTGGATCAAATGAACGAGGCCTTGCTTCTTAAGTGGGCAAGCAGAATATGGGGCCCTGGGGAGGATTTCTGTTGCATCGTGTTGCGCAAGATCTATGGAATTGAGGGGGGGGGGGCGCCGCCATGGCCGGGGTCTCGCATGGACTCTCCCACACAGTTCTGGAAGGGGTGGTTGACGTTTTCTCCAGACATATCTCTCTGTTTAGGCCAATCCTTGGCAGTGGAGAGTCCTTCGCTTTCTGGTCGGATGACTGGACGGGGGGGGGGGGGCTTTATGCGCGCGATTCCCTCGCTTGTTTGCTCTTGCGGATGATAAAGATGCGATGGTTGCGTCTTGCTGGTCGGATGGTAATTGGTTTCCGGCTTTCTCATTCGTTTCTCAGACCAGAGACTCGATGACTTCCTCACGTTGCTGGACTCTATCAAGGATGTGGGGCGTCCAACGGTGGGAAGGGACCATTAGGGATGGCGTGTGGGTCCTTTCACGGTCAAGAAGGCATTTGGGCGATTTGCAGGCCTCCACCGTCTCGCTCGGAGGTTGTGATTCGTGATTGTGCGTTTTTCTGGTCTCTCAAGCTCTCCGAGCGAGTTGGTTTCTTCTTGTGGCTGTTACGTAGACAAAGGCTGATGACGAGGGACCGATGTGCTAGGCTTCTGGGCTCCACCTCTGATAGGTGCCTTCTATGCGGCGAGGCGATTGAGACTGTTGAGCATCTATTCTTTTAATGCCCCAAGGTGATCCCGATCTGGGGGGGGGGCAAATTGTCTTGGTTGCGCGCTTTGGATCTGGCCTCCTTCTGCGGCTCGATGGTTGCTAGTAGGAGCAGATCTCGAGGGAGCTCGTCTATCCAGTCGCCATTCTGTGGGCCGTTTGGTTGGGGAGGAATGCTTTCCTCTTCTCGGTGCAACGCTTCTACAAGGAAAACGTGGGGATTCATGTCGCGAGATTGGTGGATGAGTGGGATTTGTAGTTGGTTATTTTTGTTCCTTTCTCTTTTATCTCTCCTCTTTGTTTTTCGTTATATAAATAATATTTGGGGCGAACACCATTGAGTGTCTCCCCCTTTTTTTGGCTTCAAAAAAAAGTTCCTCTAGGACAGACTGTGGTTATTGCAGATGGAACTCATTCCCCAATTACTGGAGAGGGGACGATTAGTTTGACACCATCTATGTATCTAGAGAATGTGTTACATACACCTGACCTCTTTATGAATTTGCTGTCCATTAGTCAGAGTACGAAGGATTTACATTGTCGAGCTATTTTTGACCCATCTTCCCTTGTTTTTCAGGACATCCTTATGGGTAAGGTGATTGGTTGTGGCCGTGAGCAGGGCGGTCTCTATCGCCTAATTTGAACTCCCTATGCCGGAATCTCCTCACTATCTACTGGACCTACCTCACCATTTATGTGGCACATGCGCTTTGGTCATCTACCTCTCTAGAAACTGTGTCGTATTCTGCCTCCGTTCTCGCCTCACACGTCCTTTCAATGTGAGGCATGTCAATTAGGAAAGCATCATCGTTCTGCCTTTCCCAATCGTCAGAGTTGGAGCAGTAGCTCCATTTTTGAGTTGTTTCATTTAGATATTTGTGGTCCCAGTCGTGTTCCTGATCACCAGGGGCACATGTTTTATTTAGTCGCTATTGATGATTTCTCCCTTCTGTTTTGGGTCTTTTTATTAAAGAATAAATCTGAAGCTGGAGATGTTATCGAAAATTTCTTGACTGAAGTACAAAATGTATTTTCTGCTTATGTGAAAATCGTGAGAACTGATAATGCCTTGGAATTTTGTACTAATAATCTATCCAGTCATTTTTCAACCAAAGGAATTATTCATCAAACATTATGTGCCTACTTCCCAACAAAATGGTATTGCAGAAAGAAAACATCGTCATTTGCTTGATGTTAGTTGGACACTTCTTATTCAGAGTTGTGCTCCTCATTCTTTTTGGGGTGATGTTATTCTAACGGCATGTTATCTTATTAATCTCATGCCCTCGTCAGTCTTGGGTGAGAAAATTCCTTTTTCTCTTGCCTTTCCTAAAAAGGAATTGTTCTCACTCACTCATCGTATGTTTGGCTACATAGCCTTCGTCCATCAGTTGTCTCCAGGTATTGACAAGCTCTCTGTCAAGTGTGTCTTTGTTGGGTACTCCAGGATACAGAAGGGATACATGTGTTATGATCCAATGCGCAGGAAGTATTATGTCAGTGTCGATGTCACCTTTTTCGACTCAGTGATGTACTTTTCTCCCACAGGTGACCGGTTGATGCCTTCAGATACTAATGATGACATATATATGCCACCACCACCACCATTACCCTCCACATATCAACCACCACAACCTCCTTCACCACCACCGTCACCACCTCCACCTACTGTACCAGTCCCAGTTTCACCATTACCACACCATTATATCCGACGGTCTGCTTCTGCTCATGGTCATCGCTCATCATCTGGCACACACGAGGTATGTTCTGATAATATAGTTTCTACTGATGGGTCTAATGGTTTATCTGAGCAGGATGCTTTACAAGAGATAGATGTGGAAGCTACAGATTTGGATCTATCTATTGCACTTTAAAAGCAAAAGCATAGCTGTGCGTCATATTCTATCGTATCGGTGGTCTCCTTTGATCGCTTGACTAAGGATTTCAGGACGTTTGCAGTTGCATTATCAACCGTGACCATTCCACGGAATTATCAAGAGGCTACGAAGGACAGTCGATGGCGTTTGGCTATGGAGGAAAAGATGACTGCTCTTTAATTGAGAGGTACTTGGAGCCTCGTCCCAGCTCCTACCGGCGTGTCTACAGTAAGCTGTAAATGGGTGTTTACAGTTAAGCACAATGCAAATGGTAGCATTGACAGATACAAGGCGCGCCTGGTTGCATGAGGGTTTACACAGACATACAGGGTGGATTATCTTGACACATTTTCACCAGTTGCTCGTTATTCCACCTTACGGATTCTTCTCTCTATTGCCGTAATTCGAGATTGGCCGTTATTTCATTTAGATGTCAAGATTGCATTTTTATATGGTGACCTTCATGAGGAAGTCTACATGCAACAACCACATGGATTTGTCGTTGAGGGGGAGTGTTCACATGTGTGTAGACTTCATAAGGTGATCTATGACCTTAAGTTGAGCCTTAGAGTTTGATTCTCGAAGCTTTCAGACTTGTTTAAGAAATAAGGGTACAAACGTGCAAATGCAGATCATTCTATGTTTATACAGAAAACATCCAGGGGTATGATTGCTATTCTGGTGTATGTTGATGATATTCTTATTACAGGAAATGGCAGAAGCATGAAAGGACATATCGATATCGATATCGTTTTGATGTCGTGTCGATATATCGGCGATATATCGCTGATATATCGCGATATCTAGGAATCTTTATGAAGAAAATGCCTGAAATCGGATATATCGATATATCGATTTCGATATCGGTCCCATGTCAATATCGATATATCGACGATATATCGCCGATATATCGGGATACGGCCTTCCATGCATAGAAGGAATCAAGAGGGCGAAAGAACTTCCGGGTCGTGAATTTGTCACAAAGGGTCTTGGAGCTCTTAGATACTTTCTGGGATTGGAATTGCCAGAAATCAACAAGGGCTTGTGATGACACAAAGGAAATACGCCACTGATTTGCTATGTGACACAGGAATGCTTGGATGTCGACCTGCCACCACACCCATGGATCCAAGCATGAAACTATATGATGATGATACTGATGAGGTTGATCAGAGGAGATACAGAGAACTGGTAGGAAAGCTCCTTTATGTTGCCACTACTAGACCCGATATTTCTTTTGCTGTTAGTCGGGTAAGACAGTTCATGGAACAACCACGTCAGGTCTATATAGGTGCTATACATATTATACTCAGGTATCTTAAATCATCTCCAGGTGCATGTTTACTATTTAGAAAAGGCAAGGAGATCACCATCTCAGCATGTGTAGATGCAGATTATGCAGGGGTGTCCAAAAGATAGGAAGTCCATCACTATATTTGTTGTATATATTGGAGATTCCCTTATTTCATGGAGGAGCAAGAAGCAAAGTGTTGTAGCCAGATCTAATGTTGAGTATGAATATAGGGCTATGACCCAAGTTAGTATAGAAATGATGTGGGTTAGAGCTGTTATTACAGATGTTTAGACGTACTACTATGACCCAAGTTAGTATAGAAATGATGTGGGTTAGAGCTGTTATTACAGATGTTTAGACGTACTACTAAATATTTAGGCGATCCTCTTCTTTCCTCCCAGCAGGAGGCGATGGCAGCCATCCTCCTTTCGGGTTCATCGGGGCGGTGCGCAACCACCAGTTCCAGGCAGACTCCTCCATACCGCATCCCCATCTCGGGAAAGGCATAGCTCCATGACGCCCCCTGCATCTCCGATGCGACTCCTCTCATCCAGGCGTAGCTCCCACACCTAAATTGGGGTGGGGGTGGGAGACATCTCTAAGCGTACCCCATCTTTACGCCTCCAGGCGGAGACATCCCCAGGCGGCAACAATCGAACAAGAAGAACCCTATCGGGAGGGGATGGGCTCCTGCGTGAGGAGTTCCATGATGGCAACCCTAAATAAGGACCGAGTTTTTTTTTAAATTGCTGCAAATTTTAGGCCCATGTGGGCTTTGGCTATTGTAAGACCCAAGTGGGTCAAAAGAGAGAAAAAAGGTGAGCCCTCAGTTTAAAAGAAAAGGAGGATTGGGCCCTTTTTGGGCCGAGATATTGTGTTAAAAAAGGAAAGGGGAGGTGTATTGTTTTTAAAAAAAGAAGAAAGAAGGGATATTGTACAAAAAATGTACGATTTTTTGAGAGAAAAACTGTTTTTTTAAGGAACGACTAATTTTTTTAAAAAGAGATGGCTATTAAAAAAAGAAAATAGTTGCAATAAAGAAGAAGAGTAGGTTCATTTGAGAATGTTTCTTTCTCCCCATCTTTCTTGTCTTCTTCCAACTTTATCGATGTCATAGTATTGTGACAAGTATGTGAGAAATGTGGAGTATTGTGTAGAGTCACATGTATGCTCCAGATTCCATATTTAGATTCTCCAGTCCAGACCGACCAGATTTTCAGACTCTACAGTTCTTCAGTTCAAGACTCTGCAGATTGGTTCAGAGTCCAAGTTCGAGTCACTTCTTCTTTGAGTGACCTATTTTCTTCGAGTTCTCCAGAGACTCCTTTTCAGATATGTACATGTTTGCCATCTTTTGTTGTTATTCCCATCTTTTATTTTGGTCAGAGTTTTCACGTGTTCCATAGGGACTTCGAAGTAGTGATCCCATTCCATATACCTTGTGGGCTAGGGGTTTCATATGATTTCATAGGGACTCCAGAGTAGATCACATTCTGTAAGCTAGTATGGGAGAGATCTAGTTCTCTGATAAGGAGACTTCTTCAGACTCTATTCTCTAATGACCGTTGACTTCGACGAGGATTGTCTTTAGAGCTTTTTCAGTTCGACCCTTTCATCGACGGAGAAATTGTCCACATTATTATGGCGGGTTAGAGTTCTCCAAGTGGAGACTCATTTTCAGTTGCAGTGACTGTGACAGGCGTAGTACAAAGCACATGCTCTCTGACGAGGAGATTCATTTTTCCTCCCACTCCAGCCTGTTCGTCCTCCTCACCTCCACGACATGAGAAGCAATGTCCACGACAACAACTGACAGTTGAGCGCATTGAGTTAATATTGTTTGTAGTGTCTTGTATTGTGAGTTGAGATTTCTTTCTGTTTGTCCAAGCCGAGCATTGCATATTCAGCTTGAGGAGAAGTGTTAGAATATGCGTCATTATCATGTAAGATGCCTCATCCAATGTTTAGTCCCACATCTACCAGTGGTGGGACTTGGAGGCTCTGTGAAGGCTGTATAAGAAGCCCTAGACCTCATGTATCAGATGAGAAAGTGCAATACATACATTAACCCTTTGAGGCATTCTCCCGTGATTTCATCCCACTCCTTAGAAAGTAGGGTTCCACGTTAAATCCCTATGTTCCATATTTTTTTATCTTTATTTCGCTGATACGCTTTCGTATTATGTTTTCTAACCGTCAATTTTGAAATTTTGATTTTTTTAAATATATAAACAAATAATTTATGCATATATTCTTATATATTTACATATATTTATAGTACCACTTAAATGGTTTGATGGTAGTGTAGTGTGTCTACCACCTGAAAGAGCCGAATTCAAATCCCCCTTGTGGGGGTTGCGTTAGGTAGTCGACAACCAACGTAAAAAATAGTCAAATCTTTCAACATGGATTTGAGCAAGAATCCATGTAGCCGACCCTACTTATAGTGGGAGAAGGCTTTGTCATTTTATTTATTTATTTATTTATATTTATATATTTTCTATATTATTATAATGAAGTAAAAAATTAATTGAATTTAAATAAAACATTATGCATTTTAGATTAAGTTTGATTTTAAAAAAATAAAAATATTGTTCCTTCATGCAAAAATCAATCGACTAATTAGATCGAGTAGTCTCATGTCGAGTAGTCAGCTGACCAACTTATGACCGATTGGTCAGTAGTCGGTCGACCACCTTACTGACTTTTCTAGTCGGACTGACTAGTCGGCTTAGTGGGTCGATTTTTACAACTATGCCTCCCACGACTACTTCTTAGATGTCCTTTGCGATGGTCGCTAGGAGGTTTGTCATAGTTTAAAGCAATGTTCGAAATATCGGTATCGATATCATATCAGTCCCTGCCCAGAAAAGAATATATCGAGATATATTGCCGATATATGGACGATATCTGCGTAAATGTCGGAAATGGCTCAAAAAAAGCCAAATTTTGTCGTTTTTTAAGAAATTAAGATAACCCAATATATTAAAACAACAAATAACCTGCAAATACACACTTATATCACACATACCGGTCATTTATACCACATATATCACAATACTGGTCATATTAAACATGCCGATGTTAATGTTGTTTGTTGACTTCTAGATAGTGGAAATAGATTTAATCCACGTTCTTATAACATTAAATAACTTACAAATATACACTTAGATGACATATATAGATCATCCATGGTCCTTATATCACATATATCGAACATATCGTTGTTAATGTTGATTGGTGATTAACAAATATTAGAATTAGAATCAAAGTAGCTAAGTTAAGCACACTTAGAACACCTGTTTTGTTCATGTAAGATAGTGACTGACATCGAGACGAGTCATTTGATTCAAAAAATGTACATAATGATTAATGAGACAACGTTTCTTTGGTATAAAGTTTTATCTATTCACAAAAAATAAATGAAAAATGGAAATTAATGCAATATTGTAAAAGAGATTACCTAGTCATGAGGGATTTAGAACCAAGAGTTTGTGGAGGGCATGGTCGGAAATATAGAACCAAGAGTTCGTGGAGGGGAAGGTCGGAAATATCGATATCGTATCGGTTCGCCTGGTTGAAAATGGCGTAAAAAGCGATTTTTCACGAATTAAGATCATCCTAATTATTAAAACAATAAATAACATACAAATACACATTTATATGCAAGAATGAGGTGTATTTAGCACACTAATACATATTATATCATACAAATCACTGGCTGTTAATGGTGACAACTGAGTTGACTACTGAGATGTATTCTGGACCTGTCATTCCAACTTGATCAACATTAGACTTATTTTCATCTCTCTTTTTTTTGAGACTTAAAAGAGGGGACCCACTCGGCGGTGTTCACCCCCATCAATTTATTAAAGAAGAAGAAAGAGAGAACATAATTTACAAAAAGGAGAGAAACCAAAAATATTTTCATCTCTTTTGCCAAATAGGGAGAAGTCCACCACTTGAAGAACCGTTGTATGCACCCCTTATAGCACCATACCCTACCAGACGGGGATCTCGCTACTTAGTCAGCGAGCCTTGGGACGGGGGTGTCAAGGGGAGCAGGTGCGTTCCCCCTGCGGGGGTGAGAGGGCAACGCCTACGACCCAAATTAAAATATATACTTCATGTTGTGTTTTAATAGTAGGGTAATATCTTTGATATATGTAGATATTGATGATATCGGTCGATATCTGAGAAATTTTATATTGAATCCATTCAATTTTGAGCGATATGGCTTGGTATGGTGATATATCATCGATATCTTGCGAGATATCTGCCAATGTCCAGGAAAAGCAGACCTATATGAATATTGGTACCGATATCTCGTCGATACCGATATATCGCCGATAATCGCGATATTGTCGACTATGGTTTAAAGGACATGGTGTTTCATAGCAGATTCAGTGGAGGCCCTCACCAACCGTGCACATACTGCAACCATGTCGGGTACTTAGAGGATACATGCTATTAGAAGCATGGCCACCCTCTATGTGCTACTGAGCACTGTGACCATGTAGCTACTTTTGCTGATCAAAAGTATGACGATCTTGTCTTCTGTTTGGGGGAGATTATGACTCCCTCTACCGGTTCTACGAGTGCTTCATTGCCTCCATCTGATTTTACAGCCTCTGCCAGTACCTCAGATGCAGCTTATGCACTTACAGCTTGTAGGGCAACATTTTAGAGTGGTTCATGGACTCTAGAGCATCCCACCATATCTATGACAATAGAGTACAATTCACATCCTACTGTTGACTTTACACTTCGCAACAAAACGGTGTTGCTGAATGCAAACATCATCATCTTTTGGATGTCACGGGGACTCTTTTGATTCAGAATCGAGCTCCTCATTCTTTATGGGGTGATGCGGTTCTTACTGCATGTTACTTGGTGAACCACATGCCGTTTACTATGCTTGGAGAAAAAGTTCCTTTCTTGATTGCGTTTCCCGAGAAGGAATTATCCTCACTTACTCCAGAGTCTTTGGGTCTGTGGCTTTTGTCCACAAATTTACTCCTGGTCGTGACAAGCATGGATGTTAACGCGTGCGCCTAGAAAGCACGCCTTGCTTTCATAGAAAATGGCGTACGCCTTGGGTCGCCTGGGTGTCAAGGCGCGCCTGGGTGCCTAGGCGACTTTTTTTATACATACTACACATATATCGCATTTTGAAAATGCGATATATAAAGCGCATTTACAAAATGCGATATACATAGAGCATTTTCAAAATGCGATATACATGTCGCATATTTGAAATGCGATATACCTGTTCGACCCTCTATTACCCCACCGCATTCGCCCGACCCTCATTCGACCCTGTTGCCCGCGAAACCCCTTGCGTCATCCCTATCTCCTCGACAGCCGCCTCCCTACCTCCTCCAGCAACCTCCCTCCTCTGACAGCCTCCCTCCTCCTCCGACGGCCTCCCTGCCTCCTGCAACAGCCTCCCTCTTCCTCCAACGGCCTCCTTCTTCCTCTAGCGACCTCCCTACCTCCTCCAGCGGCCTCCCTCCTCCTTCGGCGACCTCCCTACCTCCTCCAGCAGCCTCCCTCCTCCTACAGCAGCCTCCCTGCGTTCTCTTGCTCTCCCCTTGTAGAATGACTTCAATGAAATCCTTGGATGGGGATGCCGTTGCTTATCCTACCACCAACCCCATCTACTGTGCAAAGGCCTGGGGGAATTGATCCCCGCTTCACCGACAAGATGGATGATCCATGCTTGAAAGCGACGTCGAAGGATCCCGATTGGAAGTACTCTTTTTGGCCGAATACACTAGACAAGAATAAGGTGCAATGTGCATTGTGCGGTCACATTAGTAATGGTGGCATCAAAAGACAGAAGGAACACTTGATTGGCGGTTATCGGGATGTATCTATGTATCCAAAAGCCACTGTGGAGATTAAGAAAGAAACGACCGACTTCAAAAATCGTAACAAGAAGAGGAAGGTAGTCGTTGATTACAGATATAGTGGAGCTGATTCAAACATTCCAGATGTAGATGATGGTGATCGTAGTGAACATGTCGTCATCTTGTATGATTCACAACCTACGGCTACAACAAGTAAAAAAGTTAAATCTGGTTCTGGTTCATGTTATGCAAATAGGCCACCTGTATGGAAGGATCCACATGGCAAGGGTCTCATGGACTCGTTTAGTTCTGCTAGCCCATGGGAGGTTGTGGCATAAAGGAAGGCAGCAAGGGCTCATGATGAAGCACAACAAATTACAATTGAGTTTGCTTTAAAAAAGGATGCTATACATGTGGCATATGATGTCGTAACCGAGCTATTCTATACAGGTGGTATCCCTTTTAATATTGCACAACGAGAAGCATTTGAGGTGGCAGTGGAGGCTATTGCCCAAGCTGGGAGAGGATTTGTTCCTCCATCTTATCACCAATTGCGAAAGCCCCTACTTGAAAGATTATATATAAGGACCAAAGATTTACAGGTGAAACATGAAAGCCATTGGAGGACATATGGATGCACGATTATGTGTGATGCATGGACTGATAAACGACAACGAAGTCTGATAAACTTCCTTGTTAGTTCTCCAGAAGGGTCACTTTTTATTTTTGCAAAGAATGCAACATCCGATTTACACACTGGGGAGTATGTGTTCAAATTGATAGACGAGGCTGTGGAGATGGTGGGTGAGGAGAATGCTGTACAAGTTGTCACTGACAATGCAAGCAATTTTGTTTTAGCAGGAAAGTTATTGATGGAGAAGAGGAAAAACCTCTTTTGGCCTCCATGTGCAGCACACTGCTTGGATTTGATGCTTGAGGATATTTTCAAGTTACAGAAATTTGCAGGAGTTATCAGGAGGGCTAGAAAAGTAACAACGTATATTTACCAGCATATTCGGTTGCACGATGCGTTTCTACAGTTCAGTGAGGATCACCAATAATTGTCTAGAAGCGGAGTTACCCGCTTTGCTACCAACTACTTGACCCTTACTAGTTTGCTTAAGCAAAGGAAAGCGTTGGCATCTTTGTTTATTTCTGAGGTGTGGAACAGTAGTTCTTGGTCGAAGACACATGATGGGAAATATGTGTATGAAACTGTGACGACGAATGCTTTTTGGGAAAAAATGAAGACTATCTTAGAGCTGCGCAACCCATCGTTACTGTGTTGCGTTTAGTGGATGCCGACGAGAAGCCACCCATGGGATACATTGCTAGGGCATTTGACACTGTAAAGGAAATGATTGTTGAAAACTTTGGCAGGATGGAAACAAATTATATGTCTATTCTACAAATTATTGATTCTCACTGGGATAACCAGATGACTCGTCCTCTGTATGGTGCATGATGTTTCTTGAATCCTGCATTTTATTATAAAGTGAAGGACACCAATGAGGCATTGATGGGAAGGTATGAAGGTGATTTCATATTTTGCCTTGAGAGGATGGTTGATGATCCCGATCAACAAGATGTAATATGCTCTGAAATGGAGGTGTACAACGGAGCTCGTGGTATGTTTGGCAGGGCAATTGTTATTAGACAAAGGGAAAAAAACCTCCATGTAAGTTATATTTCATTATTTATATCGAATGATTTAATGGTAAGATGTGTTTACATTATAGACTTATTATGTAGTGGAATGGCGGGATACTTATGGAAGTCTCACCCCCGCTTTGAAGCGGGTGGCAAAACGTATTTTGGGACTATGCTGCACATCTTCCTCTTGTGAACACAATTGGAGTGCTTTTGACTTTGCATGTTTCAAAAACACTTAAAAATTTACAAATAGAAATGCCGACTTTATACTTGTAAATTTACGTAATACTTGAATGAATGTGCATATCCACACAAAGAGGAGGAATAAGTTGGAGGTTGATAGACTTTCCAAGCTTGTTTACATACAATACAACAAGCAACTTGAGGAGAGATTAAAAAATAGGAGGCTGGGGAATTTAGCAAAAGATTTTGATCCAATTGCTCTTTCAGAGTTAGATTGGTCGAGTGAATGGATGACATGTCTTTACGTGGAACCAGAAGTTGTACCAGGGCTTACACTGAGGGCCATTGATGAAGCATTATGTGCTTCTCAAGCATATGAAGGTTCTCGTCATAGAAGGAGTCAACACAAGCACAACCAAGCACTTCGGCACGTGGTGGTCTCCGTGGCCGTGGTTGTCGTGGTACTCGTCGTGCACATGTGATTAGGCGACAATATGTACCTCCTCATGTTTCGGATGATGAAGAGGAAGAAGACGAGGAAGATGATTGGATGGATCTAAATGATGATGGCCAAGATTAAGATGGACATGAAGAAGAAACTAACCTGTGTGATGATGATTGAAGCATTATGTTATTCTCTTCCAGTCTTTAAAATGTTTTGTTATGCCAAACAATTTGTCTGTATTTTTACTACATTTCTCCCTTTTTTGTAACTGGATAGCTTGTTTAATCATCTAAGTTTCGGTTCCTTTATGTGTTGTGATTCTTCATTCTTGTGATTAATCGCTAATGTTTGGTTAAATGACATTTATTACTCTAACACTCTAGTTACTATGTATTTATAAATACGAAAGTTCTTAACAGATAAATAAATCCAATGCATGCTGTAATTTTTTTAAAAAAATATATTAACCGATGTCGCATCTCGAAAATGCGACGTGCGCTTTAAAAAAATAAAAATGATGTCGCATTTGAGACATGCGACATCCATTTGCTTTAAATAATTATATGTTGCATGTCTCAAATGCGATACGTATGACACATTTTGGGAAACGCTTAGACACGCCTAGGTGCCCAGGTGCCCAGGATTAACACGCCTTGTCGCCTTAATAACCATGGTGACAAGCTCTCTCCTATAGCTGTCAAGTGTGTGTTCGTTGGCTATTCTCGTACCCAAAAAGGGTATAGATGTTTTAATCCTGTAGGGAGAAAATATTATGTGAGTGTCGATGTCACATTTTTTGAGTCTATCATATATTTTTCTCATACATGTGACATGTTGTCTAATGTTGACTCTGGTGAGGACATATTTGTTCCACACCTTCGTCATCTCCACCAAGAACTCCTCATGTCGAGTCTCAGTCACCTATACCTCCACCACCTCAGCCTCCACCTATATCTTACCTTGCTCAGTTCCTACCTCGATTTTACATTCGTAAGTCCTCTACTCGCCCCTCTGTCCTGCGCCTTCCCCGTCATCCAACACACCCCATGTATGTAGTGAACACATTGTTTCTATTGATGGCGTTGGTACTTGGTGCTATGATTGATCCACATGATACTATACAAGAGGAGCTGATACCAGAGAACAATGAGGCTGGTGACCTCGATGTACCTATTGCCTTGAGGAAGCCCTGTCACAACTATGCTACACACCCTTTAGCTGCGCATGTTTGCTTGGACCATCATTCAGAGGAGTACAAGAGGTTTGTTATGGGCCTCTCAGCTATTACTATACCACAAACATATCAGGAGGCCGTACAAGATAGCAGTTGGTGACTTGCCATGGAAGAGGAGATGGCCGCTTTGTAGTCTCGTTGTACCTGGAGTGTTGTTTCTTTCCTCCAGATGCATCTGTTGTGGAGTGCAAATGGATATTTATAGTGAAGCATCGAGTAGAGGCTGTCTGGATCGTACAAGGCAAGGCTTGTAGTACATGGATTCACCCAGATTTATGGGGTGGATTATCAGGATACCTTCTTTCCAGTGGCTAGACACTCGACATTACTCATTCTTCTATCAGTTGCTATTTCACAGGACTGGCCTCTTTACCAACTTGGTGTGAAGAATGCATTTCTTTTTGGAGATCTATAGGAGGAGCTTTATATGCAACAACCACCATGGTTTACTAATGAAGGGGAGTCTCAGAAAGTGTGTAGGCTCCACAAAGTGATCTACGGTTTAAAGCAGAGTCCCAGAGTTCGGTACCAAAAGCTTTCAGAATTAATAAAGCGTCAGGGGTTTTCCTGGTCCACTGCGGATCACTCACTTTTTGTTCAGAGGGCACAGAGAGGTAGTGCTGCTATTCTCGTCTATGTTGATGATATTATTGTCATGGGTGATGATGAGTAGGACATTCAGGTGGCCAAGGAGTTCCTAGGTCAGCAGTTTGTGACCAAGGACCTTGGCTATTTTTGATACTTCCTTGGATTATAGTTCGCCAGGAACCAACGTGGTCTTGTGATGACCCATAGGAAATTTATTACTGATCTTCTTCTAGAGACAGACATGACAGGGTGCAAGCCTGCTACTTCTCTTATGGATCCAAGTATGAGATTATATGATGATGATACTGAGGAGGTAGATCAGAGGAGATACAAAGAGCTGGTTGGGAAGCTTCTATATGCTACCATCACTCGACCAAATATATATCCTTTGCCGTGAACAAAATAAGCCGGTTCATGGAACAGCCTAGAAAGGTTCATATGGATGTTGTCTATATGATTTTGAGATTTTTGAAGTCTTCACCAGGAAGTGGTCTTATATTCAGCAGAAGAACTTCTCTTTATGTAATAACATGTGCAGACACAGATTATGTAGGATGCCCTATGGACAGGAAGTCTACTTCTGGCTATGCTATATTTGTTGGCAGCTCACTCGTGTCATGGAAAAGTAAGATGCAGAGAATGGAAAAGTAAGATGCAAAGTCCAATACAGGGCCATGGCTCAGGGAAGCACATAGATGATGTGGGTGAGGTCGGATTTGACAGATCTTGCAGTTGATGTACCTCTTCTTATGCAGCTTCTATGTGACAATCATGCAACACTTTTTATTGCAAATAATCCTGCATTCCATGATCGTACAAAACACAAAGAGGTGGATTGCCACTATACAAGAGACATGATCCAGAAGGGTCTCATATCCACCTCTCATGTTTCTACTTGAGATTAGACCACTAATATATTCACCAAAGCTATTACTAGAGTTCCTTTCCAAAGATGTTCCATGTTGAACATGATAGACATATATGCTCCAGCTTGAGGGGGAGTGTTGAGATTACTATACGTCTTTGGTGTTATTCCTTATTTTATTTTGTTTATGTACCTTTCTTGCTATTTACCTAGGACTTTTCTCCTATATAAGAGAGCCCTGAGGACCCATGAATAATCATAATTCATTTTTCCCAACACTATTCAAAGAGTGCAATTCGATCAGCTTCCAAGATTCGAACATATCAATAAACTCTGAGTGAGCAATTTGATTATTATCCAAGATTACGATGCATGAGAGTTAAGGGTAATTGTTACTTTTGAAAACTTGGTGCGAAGGGCATGTTGTTATGCTTCTTTTCCTTGTTAGCTCTCTGTTTTGATCCTATATATAGTTCCATTCTGACTTTCAGTTCATATTGCACATTTGATGTATCACGTTATTTTCGAATGAACGGTGTAGTTTCTCTTAACCAAGATTATATTCATGGAATAACGGTTCAAGTTTTTGGCTTCAAACATTATATTATAGGTGGGATTCCGGCAGCAATGTAGGTGAGTTTGATGGACATTCAAGGCGTGCATTGAGTTGCACTTTTAAGCCTACAAGGCCTTTTCGTATTGTGACATGTGGTGAAGATTTCTTGGTTAACTTTTATGAAGGGCCACCATTTAAATTCAAGCAGTCCCAGCGGTATGCATCTATTGATTTATGGAAATTGCACTATTTTCAAGCGCACCAAATTTTAGATTTCTTAGGATTCGTGTTGTTTGTACATTGAGCATCATATTATTCGTACTAGTTTGGTTACTTAAAAAAACATGGGATTTCCTTTAAAACCTATTTAACCCGGATGAGTGAATCCTCATAATCTTGTATAGAAGATTTTATTTGATTAGTTAATCCATAAATTGGAAGCACCCTATATACATAACGAAGAGAGGTTGCAATCAATTTCGGTATTCACCATCAGCAAGGACAAGAGAAGACCTATAATCTCATAATGGATTTCAATGGCGCTGTAAGTATATATCTCACCAATAATCCATTTGTAAATAAGTATTTATTTGCTATTCGATGTTGCTTTTTTGCGGTCCAATGATAGTTGAACGAGAAACTGCATGAATAAATTCTGAAGCTTGGCTGTTTTTTCTATTGACACTGACAGAATCGATTTTCTAGTATTGTAAAACAGTTAATTTATGCTCAACAGGAATTGTTGCCATCTGCCACCATGTCGGACTCAGACATTTATCCAAGGTCCATTTTGCTCTGCTAGATAATATTATCAATTTCACAAAATGGAAAATTCAAGAAAAACTTACGAACCTGCAAGAATATTCATTGAACACACTAGGATTTGCATTCTAGTTTTCTTTAATGTATTGGTCCGGACTTATATTTTTTAATCTAGTTCTCCTAATCATCTTTTTCGTCAACCACAGGGAGCATTCCAATTTCGTTAATTGTGTAAGATATTCTCGTGATGGAAATAAATTTATCACTGTAAGCTCTGACAAAAAGGGAATAATATATGAGGGAAAAACAGGGGGGAAAATGGGAGAATTATCTAGTGAAGGTGCACACACAGGGAGCATTTATGCTGTCAGTTGGAGTCCTGATAGCAAGCAGGTATGCATGCATATAGATTACATCTCCAGTTTCTATCTTATAGGATAAATAAATTGAAATTACAGATTTCAGTGTTTGTTTTAGTTAAATATATTATGATTCAGGTGTCAAAAATGTATGTGCCCTATGTTTCGGCCTTGTATTTTTTCTGGCATGTTGTAAATCCTGAACAATGCCATTATTTCCAATGATTGTTATCAATAGCAATCCTGGAAGAAACATGTGTAAAAAAATGGAACACAAAGATGGTACAGATATGCCTATGGCAGAGAAACCCAGGAAAGAAAATCTAAGAAGAGGTATTACGGATGACTTATGACCAAGATTTGAAAAAGGTAGGGTAGAATGTGGCATTTTCCTTCGAATTGAGGCAACGTGTAGTCTCGTGTTTACATAGAAAATACACAAAGATTACCGTTAAATATATGTTGATGAAATTACATGTTATCCCACTAAGATATAATATATAGCAATACAATATACGTTGAAATTATGGAGGTAGGAACACCAAAAGGAAAGATATAACAACTCCACATCCCTTTCTACAAAATTTTCATCCAATCAATGAGGGATTCATTGGCTATAAATGTCATGAAAATACAAAAGATAACATGTTTGTCACTAAATTATTGCAGTACATAGAAGTTATGATTAAATATACATTGATGATATTTATATGTTATGTGGCTAACATATAATATACGATAGTGTTGAGATGCCTTGAATCCTATCGTATGTTATGCACAATATGTGACATCCTCAAACACTTGTGGGTGATGCTTGCCGTCAAGACGTGGGTATTGCTGCCTAATTAGCGAGCCTAGGGAGGGGTGGTGCAAGTGCAAACCCAATGTGTGGGCTTGGGGGACATTGTCCCTGAAACAAAATTAAGTTTAAGAGTCATGTTTTCTTTGAGATTTATGGATACCTTCTTTCGAGGGTGTAACAGTAAGAGTTTAATGAAATAAGTGGACATGTTTAAAGATAAATATGAACATGAAAGAGACATTAAACATAAGTATTCATCTTTTATCATAAATCTTTCAAAAATATAAATATATTAAATAACCCGGCCTTTATAAGCATTTCTAACTATCAATTGGATAATTAAAGTCATCAATAAAGTGCTCCAAAATGCCTCATAGAATGCCTAACCACGTTTTATGCCCCGACTACCTCGATTGACAAGGCATACACCTCACCAAAAGAAATCTGAGGTGTCACCTCAAGGCTAACTTGGGACGCCTCGCCTTGATGTGTACACCTCGAGCGCCTCGATGTGCACCTTTTAATACCATAATTATGACATAAAAATAGCATAGTCATAACATTACGATAGTAGTTTATGCCTTACTTCATTGTATTTTGAAATTTTAATAACATTAGCGGCCCAAGGTGTGCATAATGATCAACAACAACAACAAAGCCTTTTCCCACAATTAAGTAGGGTCGGCTACGTTGATTTTCTGCCTCCATTCAGATCTCTTTTGGGTCATTTTCGAGCATAAATCCAAATAACTGAGATCCCTTTGGATAGTCTCATTCCAACACTTCTTGGGCCTTCCTCACACTTTATTAATCGGCTCAACATCCCAAATCTCGCATCTTCTAACTGGTGTATCAACCGACCTCCTTTGCAAATGGCCTAGCCATCTTAAGAGGTTTTCTCTCATCTTATCCTCTATCGAAGCTACAACAACTTTCCTTCTCAGCATCATTCCTAATCCGATCTTTCGTGTATGGCCACACATCCACCTTAGCATTTCATTTATGCTACTGTCATTCTCTGCACATGTTTATGGTTCACAGGTCGACATTCTGATCCATAGAACATAACATGTCTCATGGCTGCTTTGTAATACTTTGACTTTCAAAGAAATTTTCTTATCATAAAGAACCGTAAAGCCTCCTCTCTACTTTAGCAAACTTGCATTTATTCCATGAATAACATCCCCTTCAATTTCCCTATCTTATTGCAAAATAGTTCCCAATTATTCAAAAGAATATTTCTTCTAAATGTTATCGTCTCCAATCTTCACATCGAGTCCTTCACACTTGTTTCCATCAAGTGTGCATGATGATCATGCAACTATAAATGCCATATCTCATGCTCAACATGTTTGAAAAGTAAAATTGAAAAATTCTAAAAAATGGAATTTTTGATATTATATTGTGTCAAATACGATTCTAGTAAGGGGGCATTGTAGTAGACTTGGGACTTTCTCTCTAGCGTGCTCCTTTAAATACATGGTTGTGACCACCATCAAACATACTGTACAATAAAAGGCCACTATTGATAATTCTACATTCTTCTTGTATAGCCATCGATGCTCCGATTGTAAGCAAAATTCAAGTTGGAAATGATCTCGAAGAAAACAAAAACTAGATATGGGTCAAGACTTTAAAGGAACAAATTTATGTATGGTTGAAGAAACTAACCCACAATGGTGAAAAGCCTTAACTCTGTTTATTTGTAATATTATTTGGAGGGTGAAAGTAAACAGAGTTATACACTCTAGATACTCTCTAATCCGTCTTTTGAAGAGGTCAAAGAAAATGTTATTCATCTACTTTAAATTTAATCCCTATTACAGAATTTGTATTGTTTGAGTGTGTTATATGCAGAATATTGTAGTTTATATAATTGTGTTGTATGTTACATACAAAATGATCGCTCTAAAGGCATTCTTTCATGAGTGCAAATTAAGTGTAATAGAAGAAACTTTTGGAGTTTGTGAGTTGCACCCATTTAGAGGCTATTCTGTCTTTTCTCTTCTTATGATATAAACCCTAACCCTAGCTGCTTCCTGTACGAGGCTTATGAAGTCATCTTAGTAAGAAATATTGTTTATCTGAAATTGGTATTATGGAGAGAGAATGTATGACTTGTTTAGTCATGGGGTCATAAAGCTCTCTTATGTAGTGAGGAGAAACCCTAGGGGGCGAACTACATAGAAAGACATAATAAATAAATAAAATACAATATAACTCTCAACACTCTCCCTCAAGATGATATCGATGCCAATCATGCTAAGCTTTGAGCAACACTTGTGGAATGACCCCATTGCCAGGGATTTGGTGACAATATATGATGTCTGTTCCCTTGAGCTAACATGTGAAGTAGAGATGGAGCTCTTTTGTATCATGTCTCATGTAATGGTAATCTACATTGATGTGTTGGTTCTCTCATGAAAAGCTGGATTGTTGGCAATGAAAATATCATTCTGATTGTCGCAAATCAACTGCATGGGAATATGTATGACAATAGCTAGGTATGCCAGGACAGATTTGACCCACATCATCTCGATGTTCCCCTCTGTCGTAGCTCTGTATTTGGACTCAGCACTGGATCTGGCCACCACCACCTGCTTCTTGCTTTTCCATGAGGGCAGAGAACTCCCTATGAAAATTGTAAAATTGGAGGTAGATTTTTCTATCTTTAAGACATCCTGTATATTCATGGCAAAATATATCCCTCTGCTAAATAGCAACCCTATACCTGGAAAAGATTTTAGATACCTTTGGATCATGTAGACTGCATCCATATGAGCTTGTCGTGGCTGCTCCATAAATTGACTACCTATGCTCACTGCAATGGAGATATCTGGCCTAAAAATCGTCACGTAGAGAAGCTTCCCAATAAGCTTCATGCTTCTCCTCTTATCTAGCTCATCTATTTCATCATCATAGAGCTTCATCCTAGGATCCATGAGAGTAGTGACATGCATGTAGTCTGCCATCCCTGTTTCTAGAAGGAGATCTTTACTTCCTCAGTGTCATCACAAGGCCTCTCTGGTTTCTGGCAAACTTAAGTCCATGGAAGTAATAAGTATCATAGTTCGCCAAGGTCCTTGGTGACAAACTGCTTTCCAATGAACTCCTTAACCTTACCGATGCCATGTAAGTCATCTCTTGTAATCATAGTTAGCCATATGGTGATATATCGACGATATATCGTGGATATATCAGTATCATTTGGGAGGAGATATCGATATCATGCTATATATTTTTTTACCCAGTATCACCGATATTTGACCGATATATCGACGATATATGCCTGTCGGCGAAATATCACCGATATGATGAATTTGGCAATGTGGAAATCCACTTATTTCAGTCCCATATCGAATGATATCAGCCCAGGTCTCACATTTCGACCGTTTCTTCCTCCAAGTTCTCCAAAGGTCTTCATTCCCAATGTTCATGAAATCGGCTGCACAGGCTGCATATACGGTCGCATATGCCCATGCGGCATGCAGACCGAATCGATTTCATGAATCGGTGCATTATGCCCCCTCCCCACTTATGCGGTCTGCATATGCCCAACACATGCCCCATATATGCAATGCTCAATGTTTATCTCATGTATTGTTTTCATGAGTACATGTAATGCATCATCAAATATTTTAATATATGCCAATTAAGGTTTTGCTCATGTAGTGCATATATGTGTAATGAAGTATCGTTATTATGAATTATCTAATATGCGAAGCTTTTATGGCTAAATGTTTTTGTTGAGATAGTTGTATCTCTTGGTGCTTTTTATGTTTTACGTTTTCTTCATGTATCTCGTGTGTAATTAACCCAGGGCTTTTCTCTTATATAAGAGAGCTCCTGGGTCTCATTTTATGTTATGAACTTATTTTTCCTCAACATGGTATCGGAGCAACGGTCCTAGACCGGGGTTCCCGTATCCCACCCTAACCCTAACCCTACACCTCTAAGCCACCCCGGCCCACCGCCGGATCCCCCCAGGGCCCCCCAGCCCTCCCGCGCCGTCCAACCTTCGCACGACCCAGCCCTCCCACGTCACCATCCCCTCCCGCGCCGCCCAGCCCTCTCGCGGTGCATCGCCAGGGCATTCATCCCCTCTTTGTGCACCCTAGGCACTGCCCAGCGGTCCCTGCATCGCCGCTGGCACCTTCCGACCGACCGCCGCTGGTAGGCACTTCCAGCCCTGCCTCTGGTTCTTGCTGCTGTGCGTTTCGTGCGGCCAGGCGGGTTTTGTTCGACTCCTTTCGCGACGCTTCGAGGTCTGATTTGGGTCTGAAAATATGATTTTATTCATCTAAATCACAATCTAAGACTCTAAACTTCACAAAGAGGCTATAAGGATGGTTGTATGAGTCTATAGATACGACCATTCCTCATGATTGTGTAGACATTATATGTAATCAGTCTACTCCTTAGCGTGTCTGTGGTTCCCCTCATTGATATTATGTCAGACGTCGAGAGGGACGTTTGTTCCTCTTCAGGGGCCTTCAAGGGAATGGCTCCCATAATAAAGATGGACGGGACCAACTACGAGTTATGGTCCATGCAGTTTCGTACTCTTATGCAATGTCATAATAAGGAGCACATTCTGACGGAATCAGAACCAATAGACAAGACTGTGATGAATGCATCTTGGAAGCAAGATGATGCCTATGCCTGCATCTGGCTCTCTGGGACACTTTCCATGGAGATTGCCAATGATATTGTTAATCAGCCCACGGCCAAGGCCATGTGGGACATATTAGCAGACACCTATGGGCAGGTAAAGAATGAAAGCAAGATCCTTCAACTGCAGTTTGACATCTTTTCGACCAAACAGAATGGTCGACCACTCCACACGTGCTTCTCCCATCTGAGAGGCATGTTTGAGGGACTACACAGCTTCATGCCTATTACCACCAGCATTGAGCAGCAACAACAATATCGGAATGCTACAATGATGGGAGTCTTCCTATCGTCCCTTGACTCTGAGTACGAGGCAACACGTTCCCAACTACTGACCGGAGAGACGATACCGCCGATGGAGGAGGTCTACAAACGACTGAGCAGAATCACTACCACACCTACCACTACGCCACAGACGACTTCCTCAGCTATGGTAGTTTCTCGTGGACGCGGTGGTTCTTCCATATTCGTGGTCGTGGACCTCTGGTCGAGGTGGAGGATGTCCACGAGGTCCATGTTCCTATTGCCATCGTCCTGTTCATTCGAAGGAGACATGCTTTCAGAAGCATGGATATCCAGCAATTGCACGTGTTGTTGAGCAGACTGATTCTTCTTCTGCACCTACTACCGATGCACGCTTTGATGATTTTATCTTGAGACTTAGAGAGATGATGACCAACCCTACGACTCCGATTGCAAGTCCTTCAGATGCAGCGGCTATCATTAGAGCATCGTCCAGTTCATCAGGTATTCCCTATGCGTTTACCAGTTGTGGCAGTTCTGATGCGACAGATTGGATTATGGACTCTGGAGCGTCTCATCATATGTGCAGAGATCGGACGCAGTTTACCTCTTATAGGTCTATTCCCCCTGGGCGATTTGTGGTCATTACCAATGGGGTTCGACTACCTATTGTTGGTCAGGGGGAGATTGTATTAACTCCTTCTATGCATCTTCAGAATGTCTTATATGCTCCTGATTTTCAGATGAATCTTTTGTCTATTAGTCAAATTACAAAAGATTTACATTGTCGTGCCATCTTTGATCCCTCATCTCTTGTGTTTCAGGACATACTGACTGGCATGGTGATTGGTCATGGCCGTGAGCAGAGAGGATTGTATAGGCTTGCCATTTCATCGTATGCTGGGGTTGCCTCTATTCCCTCCGGATCTGTTTCTTCATTCATGTGGCATCTTCGCTTTGGCCACCTTCCTCTTCAAAAGATGGTTCACGTGCTCCCGCAGATATCTACTCGTGCAGCTTTGGATTGTAAGGCCTGTCAACTTGGGAAACATCATCGCTCCTCATTTCCGAGTCGTCTGAGTCGTCATAGTTTTCGGTCTTTCGAGTTGTTTCATTTAGATATTTGGGGTCCAAGTCGTGTTCCTGATCATCAGGGGCATCGTTTTTATATGGTTGCTGTGGATGATTATTCTAGACTATCTTGGGGTATTCTTGTTAAAACATAAGTCTGAAGCTGATGCTATCATTAAAACTTTTCTTATTGAAGTCAACAATATCTTCTCTGCTAATGTCAAATTCATTCGCACAGACAATGCTTTGGAATTTTCCACATTACACTTAGCAGTTTCTCTCAGGTCTCTTGGTATAGTTCATCAAACTTCTTGCAATTATACATCACAACAAAATGGTGTGGTAGAACGTAAAAGTCATCACCTTCTTGATGTCACGAGGACTTTGTTGATTCAATGTCGTACACCTCATTCTTTCTGGGGGGACGCGGTTCTTACTAGGGATGCAAACGGTCGGATACAGATACAAATATAGGTATTACCGTATCCTTATCTGTTTTTTAATACGAATATGGATGCGGATACAGATATTAACGGATATTAAAACTATCTTACCATATCCTTAAAAAATGGATACGGATGTAAAACGGATACTGATCGCACACGAGTAATGCTAGAAATACTCTATAGAATCGACTTAATATATAAGAATTGTATGGAAAATACAAGATACTAAACGTGTTTGTATCATAAAAATTATATAAATATGGTAAAAGGATGTAGAGAATTATGTCATATAGGGTTAAAAATAAATCTAGACTATTTATATCCCAAAACGGATATACGGATACTGATACGGATGTTTGCAGATATCAAAACGATATCCATATTCGTATCCATTTAAAAACGGATACGGATGTCAAAATTTGTATAAAACGGATACGGTGACGGATCCATATCCGTTTGCATCCCTAGTTCCCACCGCCTGTTACTTAGTGAACCGCATGCCATCCACTATTCTTAGAGAGAAGATTCCCTTCTTGATTGTGTTTCTCGAGAAGGAATTGTTCTCTCACTCCCAGAGTCTTCGGATCGGTGGCCTTTGTCCACAACTTCACCCCTGGTCGTAACAAGCTCTCACCTGGAGCTATCAAATGTGTCTTTATAGGTTATTCCCGTACTCAAAAAGGCTATATGTGTTTTGATCATGTTGGGAGAAAATACTATGTGAGTACCGACATCACATTTTTTGAGTCTATTATGTATTTTTCTCCTACAGGTGACAGGTTGTCTAACACTGATTCTGGAGAGGATGTTGTGGTTCCTCCACCTCCATCTTCTCCGTCTTATGACCTTTGTAATGCTCCTCGGTCTTCATCACCTCCACCACCTCTACCACCGCCACCACGTCCACCTCCTACGATCAAGTCCACGTTTTTACCACATGTTTATACTCACAGGTCTTCTACTCGCACCTTTGCTCATGTGCCATCCACATCATACACCACGCCTCAGGTATGTCATGAACATATTATTTCTACTGATGGCACCGGAACTCTGAATGATACATAGGAAGATTTGATTCCAGAGGGCAGAGAAGCTGATGACCTGGAGATACCTATTGCCCTAAGGAAGCCTCGTCGCCGATGTGCCACGTACCCTCTTGCTGCGCATGTTTCCTTGGATCATCTTTCAGAGGACCACAAGAAATTTGTAGTGGGACTATCTGCTATTACTATCCCACGTACATATCAGGAGTCGCTTCAGGACAGTAGATGGCGACTTGCAATGAAGGGGGAGATGGTAGCCCTACGGTCACATGGTACCTGGAGTATTGTGCCTGCTTTTCCTAGTGCCTCAGTTGTGAGATGCAAATGGATATTTATGGTAAAGCAGAAAGCAGATGGCAGTGTGGACCGCTATAAGGCAAGGCTTGTGGCTCGGGTTTCACCCAAACCCATGGGATGGACTATCAAGGCACCTTCTCTCTAGTAGCAAGACACTCGACACTCCGCATTCTTTTATCTGTTACCGTTTCAAAGGACTGGCCTCTTTACCAGCTTGATGTGAAGAATGCATTTCTATATGGACATCTACAAGAGGAAGTATATATGCAACAACCACCAGGCTTTGCTACTGAGGGGGAGTCCCAGAAGGTGTGCAGACTCCATAAGGCGATTATGGCCTGAAGCAGAGTCCGAGAGCTTGGTACCAGAAGCTATCGAAATTGATAGAGCAACAAGGGTTTGTATGGTTTACTATGGTTCACTCACTGTTTGTTCAAAGGACACAGAGAGGTACGGTGGCTATTCTTGTTTATGTGGATGATATTGTCATTACAGGAGATGATAAGAAACACATTCATGCTGTCAAGGAATTCTCAGACCAACAGTTTGTGACTAAGGATCTTGGAAATCTTCGTTACTTCCTAGGGTTGGAGTTCGCCAGGAACGAGCGTGGTCTAGTGATGACTCAGAGGAAGTTTGTTATGGATATTCTTTATGAGACATGTATGACAGGGTACAAACCTGCTACTACTCCTATGGATGCAAGTATGACATTGTATGATGAGAACATTGAGGAAGTTGACAGGAGGAGCTATAGAGAGCTTGTTGGGAAGCTCTTATACGCCACCATCACCAGGCCATATATTGCTTTTGCAGTAAGCAAAATCAGTCAGTTCATGGAGCAACCCAAGAAGGTGCATATGGATGCCGTTCATATGATCTTGATATACTTGAAGAATTCACCTGGTTCGGGTCTTATATTCAGTAGGGATACATCCCTTGAGGTGACAACATGCATAGATGCAAATTACACAGGTTGTCCAAGAGATAGAAAGTCTACTTCTGGATTTGCTATTTTTGTTGGTAGCTCACTTGTTTCATGGAGAAGCAAGAAGCAGAAGTGGTGGTTAAATCAAGTGCAGAGTCTTAATACATGGCGATGGCACAGGGAAGTGCTGAAATGATGTGAGTTAGATCGGTGTCGACTGATCTTACTATTGAGGTTCCTCTACCTATGCAGCTTTTATGTGATAACTAAGCAACTATATTTATTGCCAATAATCCTGCTTTTCATGAACGAACAAAGCATATAGAGGTGGATTGCCATTACACTAGAGACATGATCCAGAAAGGTCTCATATCCACCTCTCATGTTTCTACTGGAGATCAGGCGACCGACATCTTCACCAAAGCCCTAGCTAGAGGTCCCTTTCAGAGGTGTTGTTCCAAGCTGAGCATGATAGACATATATGCTCCAGCTTGAGGGGGAGTGTTGAAATAGTTGTATCTCTTGTGTTTTTTATGTTTTACGTTTTCTTCATGTATCTCGTGTGTAATTAACCCAGGATATAAGAGAGCCCTTGGGTCTCATTTTATTCTATGAACTTATTTTCCCTCAACAGTTTTTCTTTAGTGATTACATGTTAGGCAATTAAACACATATGCTGAACCATCTAACATGAACTATTTTTCTTAGATCTTCTTTAATTGCACTTACATACATAAATTCATTAGTAATGATGTTCATAGACATTTATTTATTTTTAGATTAAAAATCAGAAAACTGCGTAGAATCGCATATACCCCTCATACCGCTTATTCAGTATTCGGTGGCATGTCCGAACACATACACACACCGCTTTCCTGAACCTTGTTCCTTCCTTCAGGTAACATCTAGATCTACTCCGATTTCTTTGTCGAATTTGTGAAATTTGTTAGAGATTTTCTTCGTAGTTGTTAGGTAATGCATATTCTTGTTTTTTCGTAAGATTTAAAGTATTTAATGGGATATTTGGGGAGCTAATTTGGGTTTTTGAGTTATTTTGTGAAATTAAGTTATGGAAGATTGAAGTTTGATCTCTTTTTTTAGACATAGAAGATATGATTTTATGGTACTTTATGTTAACAAAAAATCAATAATCAATTAAATATGTGGATTAAAAATTAGATCTATAATATAGTAAGATATTTGGGAAACTAACTGGGATTTTGGAGTTATGTTGTGAAATTAAGTTAAGTTATGAAAGAATATAGCCGTATCTCATGTTCGAGACCTAGAAAACAAGATTCTATGGTGTTTTATATTAATAAAAAATCAGTATTTAATTAAATATGTGAACTAAAAATTATATCTATAATTTAGTGAAATATTTGAGAAACTAATATGGGGTTTTTGAGTTATGTTTTAAAATTAAGTTAAGTTATGAAATAATAAAGTCAGATCTCATATTCTAGACAGAAAATAAGATTCTATGGTGATTTATGTTAACTAAAAATTAATAATTAATTAAATCCAAAAATTAAAACTAAAAATAATTAGTAAATAATTGATTATTCTCCTCATATGTCTCACGAATGTTTTTTGTGCAATTTCTTTACAGATTTCATGCTTCAGTAGTCAATATCATGGGTTCACTCTCTGGTTCGGAATCTGATGGTTCTAGTCATCAATGGACATTGGAGAGCTTGGTCGGAGGTATGCCACCGCTCCAGATGGCAACAAATCGAAACTACAATAAGTTGAGAGGAGAAGGGATTACGAGACTGAAGCACCATCTTGTTGGCAACGACAAGAATGTTGCCAAGTGCACTCATTGTCCAAGAGATGTGAGGAGTTGGTGAAGGCCAACTTGGAGGGGAAGAAGGACAAGGATGTGGAGAGGTCCAGAAGAGATGAGCAGTTGAAAGAAGCCATTTTTGAGAAGGAGTTCAATGTCCTCTCTGATTCAGACGATAGCGATTTTGTCTACCATGCTGATATTCAGACAACAACGGAGAGGGGGGCATACAGAAAGGCGATAAAAGAGTTCATGAGGAGCGGGTTCGGGAGGAGGGAACTCGTTGGTGCACGTGGTGGCTTCCATGGTGTCAACAGAGTCCAAGAGCATGGTTCCAAAAGCTCTCGGACTTGATTGAGAAACATGTATTCACAAGGTCGAATGCGAATCATTCTTTGTTTGTTTAGAGGACCCATAATGGTGTAGTTGTTATTATGGTTTATGTTGATGATATCATCTTTACAGGAGATGACGTGCATGTGATTAGAGAGGCAAAGGGATTTCTTGGTCAACAATTTGTCATCAAAGATTTTGGCACCGTAAGCTACTTTCTGGTATTAGAGTTTGCCAGGAATCGACATGATCTTGTGTTGACCCAAAGAAAATATGTTTTATATCTTCTAGCTGAGACAAGCATGATTGGGTGCAGACTTGCTGCGATACCTATGTATCCTAGCATGAGGTTATATGATGATGATACAGAGGAAGTGGACAAGAGAAGATATAAAGAACATGTAGTGAAGCTATAGAGATGTTATTATATCTATGTACTGGTTTTCACATTTTATATTTAGTTCATCTATCTTATGCGGTTTACCCATAAACTTCTATATATAAGAGAGCCATAGGTTTCTTTGGAATAATAACTTTGATCATTTTTCCCAACATGGTATCATAGCCACAGTGCTCTCGTGCTCCACCAAAACCCTAGCCTACACTCGCGCCCCTCTCCTTGTCGTTGACGTCTCCACCTCCATCTGTGTTCCCTTGTCACGGCCTACAACTTGTCAGCACCGCCTACGGCTTATTGCCGATGCTGGTTGCGGTCTCCGCCGCCCGTCGGTGATCTGCACCATCACTGCCAACGGTTCCAGCCACTTGTGGCCCTTCGCCACTACCCCCCACCCAACGGCTCCAATCGCTACTGGTCGCCGCTGGCTACTGTCATTGGCTACCGCCACTTGAAACCTCTCGTTACTCCAAAGCGCAACCAACAACCCTCCAATGGTTGTATTGGTCCTAACGACCTTCGCCAGATTGATTAGCCCTCTTCTAGGGCTCCAATAACGTGATCGTGTGATCACGTTCGTCTTGTTTTCATCTTCGTTGGACATGGTTGCACTTCATCTACATATACAACCCGTTTAGATAGATCTTTTGGTTTACGAGCCCCCATTTTCTTTCAATTTGGCAACATGACATAAAATAAGGTCGACATCCCTGTCACATGCGCTTTTCGAGGAGTAACACTGATAGGTAAGATGGATGGGACGAACTATGAATTGTGGGTCGTGCAGTTCATGACCTAACACAGTCTATAGGTGAGAAACACATTCTTACCAAGGAGGAGTCGGGTGAGAAAACTGGGGTGAATGCCTCATGGGAGGCTGACGATGCTTATGCTTGTGTATGGTTGTCTGGCACGCTCACAGTTGAGATTGTCCATGATGTTCTGTATCATCCCACCATTAAGGTGATGTGAGACATTCTCGCTACTACATAGTCTTAGTCGAGGAATGAGATGAAGATCCTACAATTACATCCCAATATCTTCACGATCAAGTAGAATGGTCATCTCATGCACTCTTTGTATACCTCCCTCAGAGGCATGTTCAAGAAGCTCCATAGTTTCATGCCACTTACAACCACCCCTGAGCAGCAGAAGGTTTACATGAACACAACCATGGTTGGTGTGTTTTTAGCAGCACGTGATCCAGAGTTTGATGATGCTCGCTCACAGATATTTGCGGATGCTACCCTTCCTCCTATGGAGGCATATCATAGGCTCAGCATAATTATTGTTCCTTCCTCTGTTTCTAGTCAAAACTCCTCTACAATGGTCGTATCTCGTGGTAGAGGTTCTTCTCAGTTCAGTGGTCGTGGGCCTCATGGTAGAGGAGGCCATATTCGCCAGCCATGTACTTATTGCCATCGTCTAGGACACTCCGAAGATACATGCCACTCCAAGCATGGTTTTCCGGCTTCTGATCATGTAGCCGAGTAGATTGAATCTTACGTTGCTCCCACATCCGACCGGAGATTTGAGGACTTCGATGCTCGCTTGAGGGAGATTATACCGCCCAGGTTCTAATGCATCCTCGCCTGCTCAAGGGGGTCATTCTGTTGTTGCCGCCTCTACATTTGCTTGTACCTCAGGTAGTACTTATGCTTTTACTAGTTGTCATAAAAATGACACGACAGAATGGATTATGGACTCTGGTGCATCCCATCATATGCATGGGGATCGAAGTCAGTTTATAAATTACAAACAGTTATCCCCTGACAAATCAGTAGTCATACATGTTGGGACTTACTCTTCAGTTGCAGGACAGGGAGAGATTAGTTTGACGCCTTCGATGCGTCTACAGAATGTGCTTCATGCTCCTAACTTTTCTATGATCTTATTATCTATTAGTCAGATTGCAAAGGATCTATATTGTCATGCTGTTTTTAACCTCTCTTGTATTTCAAGACATACTTGTGGGCATGGTAATTGGTTGTGGCCGTGAGCAGGGCATCCTCTATTGACTGGTCCGAACTCCATATGATGGTATCTCATCAAATCCCACAGGATCAGTCTCCCTTTCAATGTGAAGTTTATGCTTCGGTCATCTTCCTCTTTAAAAGATGTGTCACGTTCTTCATCAGATCGCACCTCGCTCCTCCTTTCAGTGCGAGGCTTGTCAATTGGGAAAGCATTGTCGGTTTGCTTTTCCTAGTCATTAGAGTCGGAGCAGTAGCTCCCTTTTTGAGTTGATTCATGTAGACATTTGGAGTCCGAGTCGTGTACCTGATCATCATAGACATTTTATCTTGTGGTTGTGGATGATTTCTCTTATTTGTCATGAGTTTTCTTATTAAAGAATAAATCTGAGGTGAGCAGTGCGATAAAATCTTTTATCAATGAAGTAAAGAATATTTTTTCCTCTACAGTCAAATTTGTGCAATTGATAATGGATTGGAATTTTGTACTCTTGTACTGTTACGGTTCTTCTCATCTCATGGTATTGTTCATCAAACTTCATGTGCCTGCACGTCTCAATAAAATGGTATTGCAGTCTGCAGAACGTAAGCATCACCACTTACTTGATGTTACTCAAACCCTCCTTATTCAGAGTCATGCTCTGCATTAGTTCTGGGGTAATCAATTCTTACTTCTTGTTATCTAGTGAATTACATGCCCTCGTATGTACTAGGTGAGAAAATTTCTTTCTCACTTGCCTTTTTTAAGAAGAATTTGTTCTCACTTACTCCTTATGTATTTGGCTCAGTTACCTTTGTACATCAGTTGTCTCCTGGTCTTGATAGCTCTCCTAGAGCTGTTAAATGTGTTTTTGTTTGGTACTCTAGGACACAGAAGGGGTGTAGATGCTATGGTTCATTGCACATGAAATATTATGTTAGTGCTGATGTCATATTCTTTGAGTCGGTGATATATTTTCCCCTATATGAGATAGGTTGACTTCATCTGATTTAGATGATGAGGTCTACATGTGTGGATCCCTCGGATCCGAACACCCATTTACTCCACATTCACACTATTATATTTACAAACGATCTCACTAAGTTGATGAAAATCAGGGAAACATTTTCGTACTGCTGTTGCATATGACATTCAAACCAAATTCACCACCACATATTCAAAAAAGACATATGCCACCAAAATTTCATTTCATTATCTTTCATAATATATACAATATGTAGAAGAAGGGCTGGCAACACATTCATATATCCCAACATATTCAGAAGAGAAAGAAAAGGCATTTTTCATTATAATAGAACAAAAGCTACAACAAAATAAGTTGTACCGTCTAGTATAAACACAATCTCTAGAAGTCATCAACCTACTACTGTGCTGCAGGTTCCTTGCCTGCCAAAACATGTAGGGAAGAAGAGGATGTCACAAATGTGAATACAACCCGCAGTTTAGAAAAAGCAAGTAATTTATTATGTGCAAAAGAAAGCAAGTAGATAGGCATTTGTGAATTTAAAATCTACCACTACTTACGTAGAAAAAGGTTTTCAAATTATTCTGCATGTATTTCTCCCTGATTACTCATTATCCCAATATTTCTCATATATATATTTTCCATAGAAATTGAGACTAGTAAGTTTATATTACTTATCATTGATGTCATGTTGTAGATTTTAATAAGGAGCTAGTAAGATGATACTTTATTTTACTCTTAATTTATTGAGATGGAAATGATAATATATTAATCGATTTTCAATTCTATTTATCTTTTAAAGTCTAGTGGATAGTATGCGGTTTTGATCTTTGTATAACCTCAAACTATGACTCTAAGGCATGAACAATGCCTTAGGGTTGGGGGGATGCCTCCGTAGGCATGCGGTGCTGTGTAATGCATCCTAACTAAGTTCCTAACACGTCCACTTGCTTATAGGGATTTCAAATCCAATTTAATTATAGTTACTTCCCACCAACTCAACTTTGATTGATTTCTTCTCTTAATCCAGATACATTATAACACAATCAATCTTGATTGTAACTCCACCAAGCCTCAACGGTAACTGACTCATATGTAGCATCACCAAGCCTGTTGGCGGAAAAGTAACTAAAAACTCAAGCACTGAGGTAGTCTCCTAAGGAGGCTCTTCCGTCTCACCCTCTGATTGGAAGTGCGGTCTAATAGAGAGAAAGGTCTGTTCCAAAACTACGCCCCAGATTTGGGTGAGAGAGATTCTCCGGAAAAGTCACTCTAGAAAAACCGGCCCGACTAGTAGGGACTAACGAGCTCGTACGAAAAACTAAAATCAAGAATCCCTCGCATGGGTGTCCTAAAACAAAGGGTCAATGAAACTGGTCAAAAGTCGGGATCCTAACGAGACGTAGAAACACTGCGAGCTCACGTCAAAACCGTGAAAAGGACTGAGATCCTAGACCCGCACACTTGGCCGCTGCCCGAACTGGGTTTCCTTTCCTCCGCCTAGTTGAGGGTCACCACGCCCTCGCACGGTCAAGTGTAAGGTTCATCATGACCGGCACTATTGATTGCCATCCCTGATTTAACATCAACTCACTTATTTATCCGCTCAATAACCAATCTCTTCTATGATTGACTTTACAGATCTTGGTATTTGTCACAACTTATCTTTATGTATAAATAGTAAGTCAAGGATCAATTGATTACTAATCATAATGATTTTATTTATTTATTTATTTTTTGCTAATAGTATTTCACTCTAATCCTCCAATTAACTTTCTCATTAAGCTTATGCCCATATATGGGAAACTTATGGATGATTGTAAATCTTCATAATACTATAGCATCTAAAACTTGGAGTCTCACAATTGACCTTCTTATAGGAATGGTTGGTACATAATCCTTTCCATGTTGTAAAAGGAAAGGATTTCGAAAATTGGTTACTATTCATTTTGCTGGACTTCTTGATTGGAGCCACATGCTGAATTTTATGGTGGTGAAACTGATGTTGAAAATCAAGATGTGGTTTCAAATTCTTCATGATGGGGCGATATTGTGAATTCAGAAGTTGTTTGATTCTCTAATGATGGTGGGCTGATTTAACAATTTATTATATAACTAAAGTTGCTGCTTCCAACGGATAAACTCTGTTCAAACTTTAGATTTAATCAACGTTGAAACCATTCCGTTTATCTTCCCGAATATGTGATTCCCTTTAATCCATTCAAGGTTAACTCAATCAAATTACTAAAACCAAGTAATTTGAAAGAAGTATAGACAATTAAAGTATGAGGTTAGGCAACAGTAACTGAAAGTGAAGCGATATTGAGATATTTGGTGGGAGTAGTGAATCAAGGAATAAGTCAATTTGGTGGAGGAAGTATTTTACTGTGGAGAAAGCAATTAATAAATAAGATGTTTTAAGAATTTCCAGCCCACTAGACCACTTCCAAAGTTCTGAAAACTTCTATGGATTTATCATTATATAAAGAAAAGAGACACGAACTATGCCAATAAAAATTGAAGGTTTCTGAAACATGGGGTAAGTAATACTAATTACAATGCAAGGTACTATAGGAAAAATCTGATTTAGGATAACGGTTAACTCTACTATAATATTATCACGGCAACATTTGATTTTTATCCATAATGATAATTTCAGATTCTTCAAATGTATGAAGGTTGAATAAAGAATACAATTTATTCATATTTTAACAAAACCCTTTTAGATACAGAGTTTCAAGAATCGCAAATGCAAGTTGATTTTCCAGGTTTATAGGAATCAATCCTTAAAAAAATAATTAGGGACCTGCATATGAGTTGTAGTAAGTGCAGATTTTTACTTGAGCTGCTATATTATAATTTGCTTTCAAGGAAGCTACTGAATAATATACAACAACTCAGAATAACATAAACATTTACTAAGAGGGCAGCAAGAAGGTTTTTTTGAATGTTCATGCAGTGTAATTACATAAGTTCAGAATGTTTAAAAATTTACATGCATGGTAGCAAGAGGAGGAAGAGATTGTACCCCAAAATTTTGCCCAAAATTGAAGTATTTTGGTTGCATGCAGCAACAAATTTTGAGTACAGCCAAAGATCCATATCTGGATAGTAGTACCTGGAGCTTGGAAGTATGATCACTGATTTTGAGCAGAGGTTTCAGCAATATTGAATGCTTGAAAGTACAACAACTACTTGTTAAAATGAAGAAAACTGGAGGCTGGAGTCCTACGGTTGGAGATTTTGGAGGAAATTCCGGGAGAAAGGTGATATGGAAAGAAAGAGGGAAAGAAGGTTTCGTTGGAAATCAATGGAGAGTTTGGAAATTTGAAGAAATAAGGAAGAAGAAAGGGGAGCGGTGCTTTCATTGGAGACATATAAAGAGAAAGAAGACGAGTGGATATAAATAAGGAGGGTTGTTTAGCATTGATCAACAACTTTATTGGGTTAATTGTATCCAAATCGGATCAGTTTCGGGTTTGATTGGAAATCAAATGTTACAAATAAAAAAATATCGAAGGGAGTCCCGTCCTTGAGACTCGAGTCAAGATTACTTTGGGTATTATTTGGATATCCACTATTCATAAAACCTCAAAGGGTTTTAAACAAGGGAAAACAAGCCATACACTTTTATTATGAATATGATTACAAGGGCTTGTTTTAGTGATTACATGAAAAGATGCAGGTATCGTGCCCGCATATCGACTTTGGTCTCCTACGTCGCCTCCTTGACGCCGTGTTGGTGCCACAACATCTTGACCAATGGAATCTCCTTGTTGCGAAGCTTCTTCACAACACTGTCAATTATCTACGCTGGCCTCTCCTCACATGTCAAATTTGGCTTCACGTCAAGATTCTCGTAGCTGATGACGTATCGAGGGTCGCGCACATACTTCCTCAGATTGGATATATGAAAGACGTCATGAATGCTGGAAAGATGCGAAGGAAGGGCTACTCGGTAGGCCACCTTCCCCACTCTAGCCAATATCTCAAATGGACCAACGTGTCATGGTGCCAGCTTGTCACGAACGCCAAATCTCTGTATTCCCTTCATGGGAGATACTCGGAGAAATACCCAATCTCCCATCTGCAATTTAAAGGAATGTGTTTAGATTAGTTAAAACTTATTAATTCATATTCGCCAAAGGAGTAAGAGAAGAGGATTGGATACTTGAAACTCCAAATCTCTTCTCTGCCGGTCTGCATAGCTTTTCTGACAGCTTTGTGCCATCAGAAGCTTTCGTCTTATAAGATCAACAGCCCTCGCGGTCTCCTCCAGGAGATCCACGAAGTAAAGAGCATGATCACCTACCTCACGCCATTGAGATGTGTAAGGCATCTATGCCCGTATAGGAGTTCGAATGGTGCCATACCAATACTGGAATGATTGTTGTTGTACGTGAATTCCACCAATGGCAGATGGTCTTTCCAAGACCCTTTCCACTCCAAAGAGCAAGCGCGAAGCAAATCCTCGAGTGTTTGGATGGTGCGCTCACTCTGTCTATCTATCTGCGGATGATAAGCAGAACTCATCTTCATCTCTATCTATAGTGCTGACATGAACTGATGTAAATAATGCGATGTAAATCTCGAATCCTTGTCAGACACCACCTCTCGTGGTATACCATGTAGCCTGATGATGTTCTGTACATATAGCTTGGCCAATCTGGATGGAGTGTAAGTTGTGTTGACATGTATGAAATGGGTTGACATAGTCAACCTCTCAACAACGACCCAAATGAAATCATGGCCACATGGCGTCTTCGACAAACCTGTGACAAAATCCATAAAATGCCCTCCCACTTCCACTCGGGAATGGGGAGAGACTGTAGTAATCCTGATGGTCTCATGTGCTCAGCCTTGACCATCTGACATGCCATGCATCTGCTAACATGTTGCGCCACATCGTGCTTCATTCCATCCCACCAGAAATGTCGACGTAGATTACGATACATCTCTGCGCAACTGCTCATAGTTGAGCACAACAACCCGTCCTGCTTTCCATAAAATAGACTCCGCTACAACAAAATCATCAACCTCATCCTTGACGACGCGCATGTATCTATCTCGAATCCATGGATCCGTCTTTTGGCCTTCGACGATGCGATCCCACAAACTGCTGAATCGTAGAGGCACGACGATAGAAATGGATGCGCTCTCCTGAGGATGCCAATCAATCAAAGATGCCAGCATATTGATGAGCGCGAAATCTACCTCTTTAATAGTGGATAATTGTAGTATAGGAGGCGGATTTCGGTCGTCAAAATACCACAAGCCTTTAATGTTGTGGAGTATTTTTACTTGGTAAGTGTACCAAGGTCGAACACAGGGAACGGTGATTTTTAGTTGCGCGGTCTTAAATCAAATTAAATAATTAGTTAATGATCGATTAATTTCTGTGTTGAGAGCTATGCACAATGCAATGAGATGCAAATGCAAAGAATTATACAGAGAAAATGAAGCACTGGATCTGCGATTTAGTGAAGTTTCAACCTCAAATAAATTTATCAATTGATCCTCAAATACTATCACAGATCGAATAATATTCACACCCAGAAAGATCTATCAACTCCAAGTTGCAGGTAAAGATATTTATCAGTGAATATTCCTGTCAAAAATTTCATGTAAAAATGCTCTCAAAATTAATCATCGATCAGCCAAATAGAAAATTAAATATTGATCCTCGATTTAACCCCTGTAAAGATTTAAATTATTGAGAATAATCAGCAATGATCACAATGGGTCAATAAAATTGAAATCCTTGACCGAACTCCTGCAACAGATTTACCGTTAATTTTTCAAGCATCAATATGTCAAAAATTCACCTGCAAAAGTCAACGATGATCTTCAAATAATAATTGATAACGAACACCCTCGGATCTGATCACAAACTATGCTAAGTGATAGAGCATGGAATTAGCTTCGAAACGACATATTATATGCTAAAATCGGAGTCCATATGACAAAGATATGATAAAATGAAGTTTCAGGGACTGAAATGTAAATAAAATAAAGTTTTCTTTGCAAAGAGGTCCCTGGGAGGACTTATCTGTAATTAATGAAAACTTGAGGGGCCCTTTTGAAATTTACCCTTGGTGGGGGTATTTTTGCGATTTCTAAAAGTGTCGGGGGCCTTCTCGCAATTTACCCAACGCGCACGTGCAGCGCACGTGCACCCAAGGCTCGGATGGGAAGCGGGAGGCTCGGGTGGCCGAGCCTATGGTTCGGGCCCGGGCCTGGAGGCGCGGGCGTCCGAGCCTGAGGTTCCGACCCGAGGCTGTGGCTTGGTCGACCGAGCCTAGATGGCGGAATGGTGGAGCTTCGGGGACCCGAGCCTCGAGGCTGGGGTCGAGGCTCAGGGGTGACGCGTGGCCGTCTACAGGCCGTCAGATCAAGGGAAATCAGCCCAGATCCGACGGCATCTGTGCCTCGTGGTGGGGCGGGGGCGAACGACGAGGCAGCAGCCGCGCTCGGCCGACACACGACCGAGCGGAGGCAGAGGGCGGTGGCGAAGACGGTGGCGCCGCGGTGTGAGGCGGTGGGCGCGACCGGGAGGCGGCGAGAGGGGCGTAGCGGCTAGGAGGGGCCTCCGCGCTAGGCGGTGGGCGACGGCGAGGCGCCCTCAGCCGGTCGACTCACAACCGGAGGAGGGCGGTCGAGGTGGAGGTGCTCGATGGCGATGGAGGTCCCGCCACGATGCGGGGGCGGTGGCGAGTGGCTATTGAGGCTCGGCGGACGATGGGGCTCAGCCGCCGTGGCAGGCGGGGACGGCGAACGACGCGAGGCAGAGGGGCGGATCCCGACGAGCTCGAAGGGGTGTGCACCTGCGAAGTTAGAAGCCAAAAAAAATGGCGGAGCCGGAGGTGCTAGGTGGATGTCCAGGGCCTAACGTGGACGATGGCGGCGATGGGCGAGCGGGGATGACGACGGAAAGGGGGTGGAGTTCCAACCTTTGCGAGGCCGGAGGTGTAGAATGGGACCGGAGGAAGATGAGGAGTTTAGGCTGGAACTCGCCTGAAGAGAAGTCGTAAGTGAGATCTCCAGGTGAAGCTCGGTCGCTCGTCACGCGGGGCAGCAGCGGAGGACGAAGCTTGGCCGCTGGATCACGCCGGTGGGGCTGCTGTCACCAGCCGTTAGGGAATTGGCGGATGGGGCTGATGGTTTGCGAGGGAAGATGCTATATAGGAGGGAGTCGAGTAACGTCTGCAGTGGAGGAGGTGGCCTCGTAACGGCCGAAGAAGAAGGTGATGAAGCGACGGCCGTTACGTGGAGGAGCAGGCGGAGGGGTCGCAACGCCTGGGGGCGGGGAAAGGTGAGAACGGCTGGAGGAGGAAGAGGCACAGATCACGTGTTGGGCACATGACCTGGGCGGCTGGAGAGAGAGGGAACAATGGGGTGCCACGTGGCACGCCCTGGAGCTGCCACGTGGCACCAAAAAAATTTCAGATTTTAGAAGGAGAAAAAGCGATAGAAGATGACATCGGATCGAAAAATTTTCTTCACGAAAGTTGCTCGTCTCGACGAGATCTACAACTTTCATGAAGGGCCCGAGAGCAAAAGAGGTCATCTGTGTGAAGTGGTATTTTGGGCGGTTCTCCATGTGTATAGAAAACCGAGTTTTGGAGTTTTGTAATTTTTTTGGTGGTCTTAGAGAGGATAAAAATTATAGAAAAAATACGATAAAATACAAGAAAAATATTTACACGTTAATCTAATTTTTTTGGATTTTTAATAGATAAGAAAATAGGAAAATAAAATGAAAGTAAGAAACACACAATTTTCATACAAACAGACAACGGACACTTGGACTCGGTCAGTTTCTTTGATCTCAGTTTTGATCTGGAGTTGGGTTTTTGCGTTTCTTATTAAAACATTCATCAAAGGACACAAATGAAAAAGAAATAAAATTAAAAGAGTTAATTATGAACATAAAAACTCAGGTCAAAATTGGCAAAAAGTTAAAATGCGCAAAAGAGGCCCAAAACCCAACTTTCACATATGAGCTCCGAATTTTACGAAATTGGTCTTGTTTTGAAGGTATTTGAAAATGGAGTACTTTAAAAGTGAGTAGATCAAAATCTGACATTGTATGTGGGAGATATGCTCATTTTAGTCTGTCAGATGTGAATTTAGACTTTGGGATTATTTGACACTTATTGGAGTTAGTAAATTTTTTGTATTTTTTATTTAATAAGGTTAGTAATATCTACACAATGGAGATAGTTTGAGGTCAATCGGAGTTAGGATGAATTAATTAAAAATGTTAGAAGTTAGCGGCTTTTTGGGCTTATTTACACATGGGATTTTAAATGTAATTATGCATGATGAAATGCAGATATTATTCACACATGTATGATGGCTAATAATGCTCTATTAATGATTAATTACAGGTGAATGATGGGGAACATAGCCTAAATGACCAAATTTAGCATGATGAATACGAGATTCATCACATATCCCATGTATATAGCCAGTTCACCGTACCATCTGCATGAGCTCTCCTGCTAAATGCATCAGTCACCACGTTTCCCTTACTGGGATGGTAAGAGATCGTGCAATCATGATCCTTTAGTAGCTTGAACCGTCTGCGCTGCCTCATGTTCAGCTCCCCTTCTGATCAAAGATGTAATTCAAATTCTTATGATCAGTGAATGTCTCGAAGTTCACCCCATATAGATAGTGGCGTCAGATCTTCAAGGTGAAGACAACTGCCGCCAACTCCAAGTCATGTGTGGGGTAGTTCCGCTTATGCGGTCTCTACTGTCATGATGCGTAAGCAATCGCATAACCTTTCTGCATCATTACAACTCTCAGACCTTCTCCAGATACATTTGTATAGACTGCATAATCTTGAGTACCTGAAGAAAGAGCAAGAATGGGCGTTGTAGTCAATCTCTCCTTCGGTGTCCTGAAGGCTGCTCACATGAATCATCCCAAACAATGTTATAAAAGTCGTCCGACTGACCCGACTAGTAGGTTTGACTAGTCTAGTCAGTGGGGTGGTCGATCGAGTACCGATTAATTCCGATTAGGGACACTAATCAGTCATTTTTTGCTTGGAGATACCATATTTTTTTAATGTTTTGCTTTTTTTATAAGCAAACTTATTATAATATGCTTAATGTTTTATTTAAATTCAATTAATTTTTTTATTTTATTATGGTAGTATAAAATGCACAAAATCTATGTAAATATATGTATAAAAATGAGTTATATATTTAAAATAATCATAAAATTCAAAGCCGATTAAAGTCCGACTAAATCTGATTAGTCGTCTGACTGTCGATTAATCCTTAGTCAGTGACCCAGCCGACCAAGTACCGACTACCGACTTTTGCAACCTTGGTTCCAAATGAATGGAACTCCCTTTTGCGTCAATCACATCAAAGGACGAACAATGCATGAAAATACACCGACAAAGCGTCTATAATAACCTGCTAGTCCAAGGAAGCTTTGAATCTGAGTAACTGTCTTAGGCTGTTCCCAAAACATAACTGCCTCAATCTTTGCAGGATCAACCGCGATACCTGCTCCAGAAATAACATGCCTTAGAAATGAGACCTGAGGTAACCAAAACTCACACTTGCTCAACTTAGCACATAGCTTGTGCTCCCGCAATGTATCCAAGACAATCCGTAGATCATTCGCATGATCCCATTCATTCTGTGAGTATATGAGCATATCATCAATGAACACCACTACAAACTTGTCCAAATATGGACGGAAAGTCCGGTTCATCATATCCATGAATGCTGCAGGTGCATTGGTGAGCCCAAACAACATCACCACAAACTCGTAGTGTCCATGACGAGTCCTGAAGACTGTCTTCGGAATATCAGACTCTCGAATCCGCAACTGATGATAACCTGAACGAAAATCGATCTTCAATAACATCGAAGATCCCTGGAGCTGGCCGAACAAATCATCGATGCGCGATAAAGGATAACGGTTCTTCACCGCTCTCTTGTTCAACTGCCGAGAATCAATGCGTAATCTTATAGATCCATCATTCTTCCTGACAAATAGATTTGGAGAACCCCAATGTGAAGTGCTCGGCCTCATGAATTCCAAATCAAGCAACTCCTGCAACTGCATCTTCATCTCTCTCAACTCAGCTGGTGCCATGCGGTAAGGAGCCATCTGTTGGAGTATTCGTTGTATACGTCATCTATGAGGGAGATGGGTAAATGGATCCTGGAGAGATCCATTTACCCCATCTAGAGTTTAGTACCACATCTACCACCTGTGGGATGTGGAGACTCCGTGGGTGCTATATATAGACATTGAGAAAGTGCAATAGACACACTAGCCCTACGAGGCATTCTCCTGTGGTTTCATCCCGCTCTTTAGGGAGTAGGGTTCCACGTTAAATCCCGCTGTTCTTTTTTTTCTTTATCTTTTTCCATGTTCCGCTTCCGCATGTTTATTTTCTAACATGGTATCATAGTGGGTTGGTTCTCGAAGAGTTGTTCTTGAATATTTATATTTTTTTCGAGAGTTGATTATCTGTTGTTCTTGGGAGATTTATTCTTTTTATCTTGTATGGTTCAAGTTCTAGGGGTTTTTATTGAAACCTTAATCTTGCAAATAACTTGTTCAAGTTCTGAAATTCATCCGAGATCCAGAGAAGGCTGGAAGTCTTCATTCTGCGCCGAGGAGGGTTCTATGACTGGAACCCTGGGTCTGATTTCTAAGGCGGCGCTCCTTACAATGCTCCAGGCCCTCATCTTCAACCCATCAAACGACAAGTTCTCCCAGATCTTCCTGGCGGCACTGCCACCTATAGCTTCTCCAAACGGCGCAAACTCCAGGCCCCAAGCGCAGCGTCCCCGCTCTTGGTTGTGCGCCCTCGCTAGATGAAGATGTTCCTGGCTGCTCCGATGACATTCCAACAACATTAGCGGCATCCCGAGCCGCACATCTAGATAAACAAAATCGGTGGCGCAGGCTCCATGCTTGATCACGTTGGCAGAAGATCATCCCTCCTGCACGCGAGACCAGGCGCAACCCCAAGCGCATCTTTCGTAACTCTAGACTTCGCATGATCTCCGGCCTGCACGAGCCCCACTGGCGGCGATCATTCAGACGTTGAAGTTCCCATGGCGGCGCACCTACATCTTTCTCCTGCAAGAGAAGCACCACCTTCAACTCCTGCCATCATTCTCAAACTCCAGGCAAAGCCGCAACGACACCTCCTCTTCAGCCGATCATCCAGGCTTCGCCACCCCTCGCGAGAGCTCCATGCGGCACCTCAATTGGGAGGCGATGCCCCTGCGCGTTGGCTCCAGCCTGGCGGTACCACCCCAAAGGCCCTGGCGGCCTTCATCGCATATCTCCTTCGACCGCACCCCAGGCGACACCCGCAGGCGGCTCTCCCCTTCTCTTCTCTCGCGGCGACGACAGGTTCTTTTGACCAAGAGGGTTCTCGAACCCTAGAGTGCATGGAATAGGGGGGCCCGATACCCCTTTAAAAAAATTATATCGATTAATTATTCTAAGGCTCAAGTGGGCTGGTTTGTAAAAGAAAGAGGATTGTTTTTAAAAGAAAATGGAAAAGGGGGTTGTTTGCCAAAAAAAGGGGAAAGAAAGAAAAACAGGAAAAAGCCGTACAAAAAAATGATGATATGGCTTATTTGTTTCAAAAAAGGCGCATACATGAAAAACCGCACGTAATTTTTAAACAAAAAAATCGCGGAAAACAGGGGGAAAGCTGTATAAAAAAATCGAACGACTTAAAAAAATGTGGTTGGATGGCTTGAAAAAAAATTGAAGAAAAAAAGCCGCATGAAATTCTTGTGAATGTTTCATGTTTCTCCCATTTTTTATTGTCTTCTTCTAACTTGGTCGACGTCCATGTTTTCTGATAAGTATGGGAGAAAGGGGGAGTATTATGTAAAGTCACAGTTCTATTCAGATTCTCCAGTTCCATATATAGATATTCCAGACCATGGCCTCAAATTTCAACGAAATTCGATCGAATTTCTGTCGAATATCGATATCTAGCCGAAATCGAAATTCGACCGAAATGACCGAAATATGGGGGTCCTAGTACAAAAAATGACTGAAATGACCGAAATTCCAGTCGAAATTCCACCGAAATTCCATCGAAATTCTGTTTTGTTCGACACCGAAATGGTGATTGAAACCGACATTTAGGGCCTTGTTCCAGACCAGCCAGTTCTTCAGACTCTACAGTTGTTCAAATTTGATGCCAGATTCCGAGTCAGTTTCAGACAGGCACATGGATGCGGTCTTCTTTTCAGATGTGCACATGTTTGCCATCTTTTGTAGTGGTCCCCATCATAGGGACTCCAGAGTAGAGTACCATTCTCTGAGTCAGATGGGAGAGACCCAGTTCTCTGACAAAGAGACTTCTTTCAGACTCTATTCTCCAACGACCGTGGACTCCGACGAGGATTGCACTTCCACGACCCTTTCAGTTCGGCCCTTTTCAGAGACGGAGCAGTTGTCCACATTATTATGGCGGGACAAAGTACTCCGACGAGGAGACTCATTTCAGTTACAATGACTCTGACAGGTGCAGTTCAGAGCACATGCTCTCGACGAGGAGATTTAACAAACTCACACTCCATTCCGTTCGTTCTCCTCACCTGCACGACATGAGAAGCAACGTCCTCGACAGCAGCAGTTGTGCGCATTGAGTTGATATTGTCCGTAGTGTCCTGTAGCGTGAGTTGACTTTCTTTCTGTTTGTCCAAGTTGAGCATTGCCTGCTCCAGCTTGAGGGGGAGTGTTGGAGTATCCGTTGTATGCGTCATCTATGAGGGAGATGGGTAAATGGATTCTGGAGAGATCCATTTACCCCATCTAGAGTTTAGTACAACATCTACCACATGTGGGATGTGGAGACTCCGTGAGTGCTTTATATAGAGCCCCACACCCTTATAGTCTATTGAGAAAGTGCAATAGACACACTACCCCTCTGAGGCATTCTCCCGTGGTTTCATCCCGCTCCTTAGGGAGTAGGGTTCCACGTTAAGTCCCGTTGTTCTTATTATTCTTTATATTTTTCCAGGTTTCGCTTCCACATGTTTATTTTCTAACACCATCGAGATCGGTTGTGTATCTGGTAGCAATGTGATATCGAACTCAATCTCTCTCTCTCAGGAGGTAATCTTGTAGCTCATTAGGAAACACATCTGGGTAGTCGGATACTATTCGGATGTCTTGTGCCACTGGCTCATGATCAGATACATCTCGAACAAATGCTAGATAGGAATCATTACCTTGATCAACAAGTCGCTGAGCTCGTAACACTGAAATGCACTCCATTTTGGAATCATGTAATGTGCCATCTATAGTGAACTCAGGCAACTCTAGAATATTGAAGACAACCGTCTTCCTAAAGCAATCAACAAGAGTATGATGAGTTGATAACCTATCCATGCCTAGAATCAAGTCAAACTCATCAAGCTGTGGGAATAAACAATCTGCAATCATCTCATGACCACCAATCAGTGCTGGCAAGTGCCTGACTATCAGTGAAATGACGAATAACTGGCCACCTGGCCCCATAGATGTAAAGGCGCACGCCTAGGCGACCGCCTATGCGACCGCCTAGGCGCTCAGGCGCCCAAGGCCGCGCGCCTAGAAAGAACGCCTTGCTTTTATAACAAATGGCGTACGCCTTGGGTCGCCTGGGCATATTTTTCATGCGTAGTACATAGATATCTCATTATCAAAATGCGATATAGATTGCACATTTACAAAATGCGATATACATAGTGCATTTTGAAAATGTGATATACATGTCACATTTTTGAAATACGATATAATGTCTTAATAATCTAGCATCTAAATAATATATAATTTCTGTGGGAAACAAAAACAACAGGAAGATGGTGAATTCAAAAGGGCAACGATAATGCGCACAAAGATCAAACTTAACTCTAAAAAGGGGGACAACACAATCAAAGTAATGCATATAACATCCATATGAACATTTGACTTGAAAAAATATACTGCCTTTCATACCAAGATCCACTTGTGAACTTACAAGACCACAAGATTTGATACTACCGTAGAGGAGTCATCAAATATTTTAGTTTCGTATCTATCATCCTAAAGCAACTAATTTTACTCCAAATAGCACGCATCTATTTACTTATATGCATTTGGTATTCTGCTATCATCAGCATTCTCAAACACAAGCTCTAGAAAGCGACAACCAAGTGACTAAAATTCTACTGCTAGCAATATAAAAACATCTATGCTGATAAGGGCAATTCTCCTGTCAAAATAAAAATACACGTTAGATTCTTGTACCCTAAACGAGAATAGTGTGTATTGGTCTTCTTAAAGAAACAACCTCTTCATGTCACCATTAGCAAGTTGGCAAGCCTATTATAAGACATGGCATATGCAAAAAGGATAACAGAGATCTACTTAGGACATGACAAAAAGCTGGGAAATTTCTCGATGCCTATTTGCAAAAAGTTAGTGCAGAAACGCTAAAAATCTAGGACATCGATAAGTTCTAGCCTTCAGGATACTTTTAGTTTGATTATATACTCGGTAGGTAATAACAAAATACACACACAACAAGAAATTTTGCGATCTTAAGATCATGAGGTGGTGCTCCATCTTCAATGTTATTATCTATATAATAACATATCTCCATAAATATATTCGTGTTCGATACGTAGGATACACTTTGGAAAATGCCTAGACGTGCCTAGACACGCCTAAGCGGGCCTAGGCACCCAGGTTTAACGCCTTGTTGCCTTGTCGCCTTAATAACCATGCCTGGCCCACGGATGTGATATGGAGAAGATAGTCTTTGCGACTCTTCCTAACGAAGCTAACAATCTTGATGCAAGGAAGGAATGTGTCGCTCCAGAATCAAATAAAACATGTAAAGACCGATCCAAGACTGAGACCATACCTTTCACCACAGTAGCTGCTGAGTGTGCCTGCTCCTTGGTCACTGCGTGTAGCTAACCTTGCCTGGCTGGTGCGGTACTACAACCTTCCACACTCTATCTGCTGCCTCCTGAAGTCGGAGTTCCTACTACGAAAACTCCCTGAATGCTATACCTGAGGCTGCAACTGTAAAGACTGTGGCTGTGAGATAGGCTCGCCAGATATCTGGGGATACTGATGCCGGTAATGTCTTCACTCATAGCACAAGTAACATCAGACCGGTTGGGTAGATGGAGTGGTCATGTCTGTGCTCCGAGCCGGTCCTGTTGGGGGTCTATCTGCTCGCTGCGACCCAAATGGTCATGCTGAATCGGTGCCACGTCTGGCAAATGCTCCTCTTAAGGTAGTCGATGGAGATGAGCGAGTACTGCCTAAGAATGTCAAACCCGTAGGTCAGAAACGCCTGGCTGACCTCTGCTGCTGAAATGGTCGACGAATTGGTCCAAAAGATCACTGTGGTCTAGGCGTCGCTCCAGATGAGCTCCCAAATCGACGCTCTTTGATGTCCTCGAACTTCCTTGCTGCGTCAATAGCCTCAAAGATGGAAGCGATATGCAATCCGGCCAACTTCTCCTGCACCTCCTCCCTAATGCCTCTGATGAACTTTTCCAGATTCTCCTCTAGAAATGCGGCAGCTGCTGGTGTGTGTCAAGATAGCTCTGTGTATCGGACAAAGTAATCTCTAGCTGTCATTCGTCCCTGAAGAAGCTCTACAAATAAACGGCACTGGGACTCCTTCCACTTCGTAGAAAAGGAGTTGGATCTGAGTCGCGTCTCAAAATCATCCCATTTGGGTTCACGGCCCAACTCAGAAGCTATTGCATCCTACTATCTCTTGGTGAAATCTGTCAGTGAATACTCCGTGAAAGATAACCACATATCTCGTGACACGTGAATCATCCTCAACACCTTCATCACCCTCTTCAAATATTGCTCAACAACATCTGACGTATCGGTACCCTCAAACATGGGCACACTGGCCCGTTGGTAGGAAGTGAAGACTGACTGATGCCTGTAGATAGTATAGTGCTCATGTACATCCTCGTCTGTCAAGTCAACAGGGTCCTACTCCCTGTCAAAGTCTCCATCCTCAACTCCATACTCTGGTATCTCCTCAAGTGGATCATCGAAATGAGGCTGTTGTACCTCGACTGACTGAGGCTGGTCCTGTCTGGTCCCATCCTGAGATGGATGGTATGTGAAATCTGACACTCCTCAAATCTCATCTCTATATTAGTTTGTCGGTCTGCGATCTCAGTCTATTGTGCCAAAATCTGATCCTGTTGGCCTCTCATAGCAGCCTGTTGCTGTTGAAGGTCGGTGAGAGCAATCAATATGCGCAAGGTTTTAAAAAACGTGAGGCGTATCGAGGCGTTTTCCCAGTATTGCCTCGAGGCGTAAGCCTCGAGGCGTATTGAGGCGTAAGCCTCACTCGTGGAAGAAATTTTTTCATAAAACATCATAATTAACCATAATCACAATTTCCAAGTTCTAGAAATTTAATAGTTATGAGTAAATACGTAAATCCATGACATTTCAAGGCTAACATCATGGTTTAAACATCGAAGTTGTTATATAACACTCTTTTTTGGACTCTAAATCTGTAAGGAGTCAAGTAAATATGAATATGCAAGCACAATAATAGGTAACTCTCTGCAAAATTTGAAGTCTTGAATAAAATTTACTAGAGGGGCTAGATGTAACACAAGATGCATACTAAGAGTAGAGGCATTAGATTTAATATCTCAAGATCCAAATTTTTGTTCATGTTGATATATAAAGAACATGCATAACAAAGTAAAAATAAGCTCAATACTTTAATAAACTAAAATAATGCATTTTAGTGAATTGTGAGCTTAAGGACTTGAACATACTTGTCTATGAAAGATGAAAAGTCCACAATCAAAAAGAAAAGAAAAAAATATTGCAGAAAAAATTCAAAAAATCAGCACACAAATGAGGCTACGCCTCGAGGCGCGCCTCATAAGCCTCGAGGCTTAAGCCTCACTGAGGCTGCATGAGGCTATAGCCTCGAGGCGTACGCCTCAGCGCCTCGAGGCGCGTTTTTAAAAACAATGAATATGCATACTAGCTGGTTAGTCGTCTCATGGCCTGGTCGGGGTACCATAGCTCTGAGAATCATTTTTAGTCATAAAAAGTGCCATTTGCAGATACTTATCATATATACTTTTTCTCTTCTTGGGATATAATATGAAATTTAATGAAATTGGTGGCAAATGTGGTGATTGAACTCGAATGTCATATTTCCCTTCTCAGACTCACGACAAATAAGAAGAACGTCGCTATCCGAGAACTTAATGGGATCCGAATTGTAATACTGCATATGCGTGTAGCAGGGTTTCATGACTCTGATATCAAACTGTGAATCCCTCGGATCCGGGTACACGTTTGCTCTGCATTCTCACTATTATATTCACAAACGATCTCATTAAATTGATGAAAATCAGGGAAAATTTTCCACGCTGTTGTTGCATGACATTCAAACCACATTCACCATCACAGATTCAACAAAAACATTTACCACCAAAATTTCATTTCATTATCTTTCATAATATATACAATATGTACAAGAAGGGATGACAATACATTAATATATCCCAACATATTCAGAAGAGAAAGAAAAGGTATTTTTCATTATAATAGAACAAAAGTTACAACAAAAGAAGCTGTACCGTTTAGTATAAACACGATCTCCAGAAGTCATCAACTTGCTATTGTGTTGCATGTTTCTTACCTGTTAAAACATGTAGGGAAAAAGAGGATGTCACAAATGTGAATACAACCCGCAGTTTAGAAAAGTAAGTAATTTTTTATGTGCAAAAGAAAGCAAGTAGATAGGCATTTATGAATTTAAAATCTATCGCTACCTACGTAGAAAAAGGTTTTCAAATTATTCTACATGTATTTCTCCCTGATTAGCCATTATTCCTATATTTCTCATATATATATATTTTTCATAGAAATTGAGACTAGTAAGTATATGTTACTTATCATTGAGGTCGGGTTGTGGATTTTAAGAAGGAGCTAGTAAGATGATACTTTATTTTACTCTTAATTTATTGAGATGGAAATGATAATATATAAATCGATTTTCAATTCTATTTATCTTTTAAAGTCTAGTGGATATTCTGTGGTCTTGGTCTTTGTATAACCTCATACTATGACTCTAAGATATGAATAATGCCTTAGGGTTGGGATGCCTCCGTAGGCATGCGGTATTGTATAAGGAGAAAACATTGATATGATTATTCCATGAACCTTAGGCTCTCTTATATAGGAGAGTAGCCTATGATTAAATTACAAAAGTCATATATAAGAAAAGAAAATTACGGAACGATACATAAAACATAAATATATCTCTACACTCCCCCTCAAGGTGGAGCATAGATGTCGATCATGCTTAGCTTGGACGAACATTTCTGAAAAGGCCCTCTGAGTAAGGCCTTGGTGAAGATATCTACAGTCTGATCCCCTGAGCTGACATGAGAAGTAGAAATAAAGCCTTTCTGAATCATATCTCGTATATAGTGGCAATCAATCTCAATGTGCTTGGTGCGTTCATGAAATGCTGGATTATTTGCAATGAATATAGCAGCCTGATTGTCACATTCCAGTGCCATAGGAAGAGGAACCTCTATATGTAAATCTGCAAGCAAAGCTCGAATCCACATCATTTCTGTGCTAACCTGGGCCATTGCCCTATATTCAGACTCAACATTAGATCTGGCTACAACAGTTTGCTTCTTGCTTCTCCATGAGACAAGAGAATCTCCAATGTATACAACAAATCCAGTTGTAGACTTCCTATCCTTTGGACACCCTGCATAATCTGCATCCACGCATGCTGAGATGGTGACCTCCTTGCCTTTGCTATCTGCACCAGGAGATGATTTAAGATACCTGAGTATCATTTGTATAGCATCCATATGGACCTGACGTGGTTGCTCCATGAACTGGCTCACCTGACTAACAACGAATGAGATGTCGGGTCTGGTTATAGTAACAGAAAGGAGTTTTCATACCAATTCTCTATATCTCCTCCTGTCAACCTCATTAGTGTTGAAAAGGAAAAGGGGAGAGTTCTCACGGTGGTGCGCATGTCTCTGAGATGTTTGAAGACGATGGAGGTTGGACTCGCGTTTATTGCAAGAAGCCGGGTAAGCGTTGCTTTAGGTGTGGCGAACGTGGTCATTCGGTTCCGACCTGTCCGATGCCTGCAAGGTGCTTCACCTGTGGAAGGGTTGGTCATAAGAAAGCTTCCTGCTGGTTCGGGGCTTCTCGTTTGGTTCCTTTGGGTCACAAGACCTCCCTGGCGGCTGGGAGGGAGGCTGTTGTGCATGCTTCTTCTGTTATCGTGAACCCTGGGGGGGGGGGTTTGGTTCACGCTCTTTCGCGCAGGTGGTTCGTGATTCCAAGATCACCAGGGACCCTTGTGCGAAGGTTTTGGCTGGGGACTCGGATGCTATTTCTTTTAACGATGACTTCTTGAAGTTGAAGGGTGGGAAGCTGAAGGGTGAGAGCTGCGGGGTGGAAGCTGTTTCTCTCTCGGAGGGGCGGGGATCGTCGCCCGGTGTTAGCCACCAGGGGAAGCGGAAGGGATGTGATGGCGTTGCTGTGGGGATAGCCTTACGTAGAGGAATTGATTGGAGTAACGTGAGGTTACGCTTGCATGGTCTCCTCGGACCCACGTTCGATGGTGACATGATTATTCTGGACAACTCAAGATGCTGCGTTTGGGGTTTATCGCTGGATCAACGTCATTCTTTGTTGGCGAGTGATTTCTTTGAGGACATCTCTTGGAGACCTCTTCGCTACGACGATGGAGCTTGCGTCGGTGTGGAAATCTGTGTTGTTGAGGTGCGAGGGATTCCCTTCCTTTCTCGCAAGGAGCATGCTTTGGCCAACCTCCTTCGTCGTTGGGGGGAGCTGTTGGCGATTGTGGGCGATGGTTGCAGGCCGGGCTCAGATTGGAACTCAACTAGGGTTCTTCTGGAGTGTGGCAAAAGCTCGCTCCTTGACGTCATGGGAAAGGTGTTCTTCGACACATTCTCGATGGGTCGCTTCTCTTTCCCGGTGGAGATTTCCTTCTTGCAACGTCTTCTTCAGTCACAGGAGGTGGCTGTCCAGGTGTTTCCCTCGATCGTGACGGTTGCCTCTCCGGCTCCTGTTGACGCCTCGTCTCTCGGTGGCCAGCTGGATTTGCATGGGGATACCTACGAAGCGTCGCTCCCTTGGCTTGATTGCACGAGATCCTTCAATGATTCTCTCCGCTTCCCAAGTGATTTCGCCCTACATGGCGCTCCGAATCGGTAGGGACCGTCCGAGGTCGATTCCTTCCTTGGCTCTTTCTCCTGGAATGTGGACCGTACGAACTTCGCGTCGTTTTCGGGCGCACGGACGGATCGGTCTCTTGTGGCTCCTGGCGGATCCGGGCTATTCGGATCTTGGTCCGCCGGGGACTCTTCTTTCTTCTCTGCGGATTCGGATGATCTCTGCTGGGCCCATCTCTGGGATGGATAATTTTGCGATGGTTCTTAGGGATGCTATCCCTGTCCTTCCCTCGGTTGGGGGCTCGAGCCTCCGTTACGACATTGCTTTGCCTTTATTGGGGTCTTCTTTGCTCTCCATCCTGGGGCCTTATTCCAGTGACGCTGGGGGATCGCCCGCTCTCGATTTGCATAGCCCGGTGGTGGATGACTCGGCTTCGGACCGTCTTGTTGACCAGGGCTCTCGTTCTGATAGGCGTTCGGGGAAGAGATATTGAAGGAGGAGCAGATCTCGTTCGGGATCTACGCCAATGTTTACTTGTGCTTCGTTGAGAGACTCTGTGGCGGAGGCGGCTGGCCTTGCGCATTCTGGAGGGAACCAACTTTTTTCTTAATGAAATTTCTGTCCTGGAACGTGAGGGGGTTGGGGGACGACGTGAAGAGAAAGGCTCTGGGTGACGTTGCCTTGATCCAGGAGTCCAAATTGCGCGGGCTGGATGATGCTCTTTGGCGTTCCTTTGGTACGGGGACTTTGAATAGTTTTTCGGCGTTGGATGCGGTGGGAGCTGCGGGGGGACTCTTCATCGCTTGGAAGTCGGCTCTTTTTACTCTTGATTCTCCCTTACTGGGGCAGCATATGCTTTCTGTGGTGCTGGTTAGAAGAGATTTGGCCTTGCCTATTACTCTTTCTTGTGTTTATGGACCCTGCTGTAATATCAGAAGATCGGAACTGTGGGAGGACTTGCGTGATGCGAGGCGTGCTTTTGCTGACCTCCCGTGGATCATTGGAGGCGATTTCAATGTCACTTTGCACTCGACTGATCGCCCTCGAGCTAGGGGCGGCCGGGACCCTGGGTCTTTGTCTTTTATGGAGGCTGTGGACTCTTTGGCTCTGGAGAACTTGGTTGCTTCAGATATTAAATACACTTGGAGGAGCGACACTTCTCGATCCCGCCTTGATCGTTTTTTGGCTTCGGGAGCTTTGATGGAAAAATTTCCTTCCTGCTCAGTCTCATCTAGACCCAGGGCTTTCTCCGACCACTCGCCAATTTTATGGGATTCTGGTGAGGATCTCTCTTTTAAGGGCCTCTTTAGATACGAGCGCTGCTGGATCCTTGAGCCCTCCTTTAGGGCTGTGGTGACCGACCATTGGAAGTCCACCCCTGTCGAGGGGTCAGCGGCTGTTAGACTTTCTCAAAAGCTTGATTCCTTGCGGAAAAGATTGGCACGATACAAAAGAGAGACGCAGCAGGAGCGGGTGGCTCTTAGAAAGGAGGCAGAGGAGATTATTTCAAGGCTTGATTCTGTGGAGAATGAGAGGAATCTCTCTGCCTTAGAATTGGAAGAGCGATCCTCTACGCAAAAAAAGGTTGCAGAGGAGGACAAGAAGAGAGCAATTGAGTGGCGCCAGCGCTCAAGGCTCAAGTGGCTCAAAGATGGCGATGCAAATACGGCTTACTTTCACAGGGTTGCTAGTGGGAGAAAACGAAACAATTCTATGCGTGCTGTCTCTGTTGATGGAGAACGTTGCGTTGGGGATAATGCTATGGGCTCCGCCATTATGGAGCATTTCAGGGGTACCATGTCGACCCGTTCTTCGCGATGTTGGAAGTGGCTGGGCTTGGGGGTTCCCAAAGTTTCTGAGGTGGACTGTGCTTTGCTTATTAGGCCCATTACGCTGTTGGAGACTAAAGAGGCGGTGTGGGACCTTAATCTTGATGCGTCCCCGGGGCCTGATGGATTCTCGGTGGCATTCTTCAGAGATTTTTGGGACTTGGTGGGTAATGAAGTTTTCGAGGTGATTGTGTAGTTCTGTGAAAGAAATGCGGGATTTGATAGGCTGAATAGAGCTTTATTGCTATTGATTCCAAAGAGGGAGGTGGCGGAAGACATTGGGGATTTTCGTCCCATCTCGATTTCAAACGCCATTTATTTAATTGTGGCTAAGGTCCTGGCTAGGAGACTCTCTAATGTGCTGGACTCGCTTGTCTCCCCTATTCAGGCGACATTCATTAAAGGGAGACAAATATCGGACTGTATTGTCCTTGCGTAGGAACTGGTGGCAGATTGGAAAGCCTCGGGGCGTCGAGGGGTGCTATGGAAAATTGATTTCGTTAAAGCTTATGATAGCATTGATTGGGCTTTTCTTTGGTCAGTCCTACATCGGTGAGGCTTCCCGGATCTGTGGATTTCGTGGATGCGGCGCTGCGTGTCTACCGTCTCCTTTTCTCTTTTGCTCAATGGCGGCTTGGAAGGGGGGCACTTTCAACTGCGTCGGGGTCTTCGCCAGGGATGCCCTTTGGCCCCCCTTCTCTTCGTGCTCGCGTCGGATGTCTTGGCTCGAATGGTGGATCGCATTGTTGCAGCGGGCCTCTCCAAGGGATTCTCCAAGGGGGCCATTTCCGTGCCGCTAATTCAATTTGCGGACGACACTTTATGCTTTATAGAAGGGGGTGATTCGGAAAGGCCGGCCATGCCAGTAACGTTAGACCTCTTTAGCGAGTTATCGGGTTTGCGCATTAATGGTAACAAATCGAAGGTTATTCCTTTTGGACTCTCGGAGTCGTTAGCGGTGGATTTCGCGAATATTCTTGGCTCCGCCTTGGGCAGCCTTCCGCTTGATTACCTGGGCCTTCCATTGGTGGTTGGGAGGCCAAGACTTAAGGATAGGAGCGTGGTGGTGGAGAAGGTGGAGGCGAGATTGGCAGGCTGGCGAGCGGCGCTTCTTTCAAAAGGAGGAAGATTGATTCTTCTTCGTTCGGTCCTTGCCGCCATTCCAATTCATTTCTTGTCGACTAGACGCCTGCCGACTGGGATTTGCAAGAGACTTGAGTCTTGCTTCAAGAGGTTCTTATGGGGAAAATCGGGTATCGGTGGGCGTGGGATTCACCTGGTCGCTTGGGAGGAGGTGGTGAGGGAGAAGCTGGCGGGTGGTTTGGGGGTTAGGCGCCTCAAGCAGGTCAATGAAGCATTCTTCCTTAAGTGGGCAAGCAGGGTATGGGGAAAAGATGAAAGCTTCTTTATTCAAATTTTGAGGGAGCTTCATGGGAGAGAGTGGGTGGGCGAGGGCGCTTCAAGGGTTCAGGCTGTGAGCTCTCCGTTCTGGAGAGGTCTTCAGGAGATTTTTTTGAAGAACAAGGCGTCTTTTAAACCTGTTTTGGGGGACGACCGTGCTTTCTCCTTTTGGAACGACTCCTGGTTGGGGGGGAGCCTCTATCTTTTCGCTTCCCTCGCCTCTTTGCTTTGACGGAAAATAAGGATGCTGCTGTCGCTTGCTGCTGAGAGAATGCGTCTTGGTCTCCTCGCTTTGTGGGGAACTTATCGGATCAGAGGTTCTTGGATTTCCTTGCTCTAATGAATGTCCTTGCTCAAGCGGTTCCTCCCTCTGCGGGCTTGGATCACTGGACATGGAGGGATGGTGACTTCTCCACTCGAAAGGCCTACGCATCATTGCTGGATTCTTTGCCCGCTCGTTCGGATACTTTGGTAAGAGACTGTGGTTTCTTCTGGAGCTTGGGGCTTCCCTTGCGTATTATCTTCTTCCTATGGCTCGCCCGCAGAAGGAGGCTTTTGACGCGCGATAGATGCTCCAGATTGCTGCCCACTGTCTCCAATTTGTGCGCCTTATGTGAATCAAGTGTGGAATCCCTGGACCACTTACTCTTTCTTTGCCCTTTGGTCCGGGAGCTGTGGCTTGACCCGCTCGTGGCTTGGGTGCATGCTCGTGATGTGGAGTCCTTCTGCGAATCTCTCTTCTTGAATAGGCGTTTGGAGAGAAGGCGTTTCTTGGCACCGGTGGCTTGCTTATGGTCGATTTGGCTGGCTCGCAACGAGGCCATATTCTCTGCCCAACGGTTCTATCTGGAGAACGTATTGTGTCGCGCTCGGGCGTTGGTGTCTGACTGGAGTAGTGTTCAGTTGCTTTTTCTTCTTTTGTCACTTGGCGCCCATTGCTGGAGGCTCCTTGCTTCCTTCGTTGGGTCGCCAGTTTTTATTCTCTTACGTGTATCCCTGACCTTCTTTCTCTAATATTTTGGGGCGAACACCATTGAGTGTATCCCTCTTTTTTGGCTTCAAAAAAAACCTCATTAGTGTCATCATCATATAGTTTCATGCTTGGATCCATAGATGTAGTGGCCGGTCGACATCCAAGCGTTCCGGTGTCACTTAGTAAATGAGTTATGTATTTCCTCTGGGTCATCACAAGCCCCTGTTGATTTCTGGCAAACTCCAGTTCCAGAAAATATATAGGAGTTCCAAGATCCTTGGTGACAAATTCACGACCCAAAAGTTCTTTTATCCTCTTGATTCCTTGTATGTAGAATATCATCAACATACACCATGATAGTAATCATACATCTGGATGTTCTTTGTACAAAAAGAGAATGATTTGCATTCGAACGTTTGTAACCATGTTTCTCAAATAAGTCTGAAAGCTTCTTGAACCAAGCTCTAGGGCTCTGCTTAAGGCCATAGATCACCTTATGAAGTCTACACACCTTGGACACTCCCCCTCAACAGCAAATCCAGGTGGTTGTTGCATGCAAACTTCTTCTTTAAGATCACCATAGAGGAATGCATTCTTGACATCTAATTGAAACAACGACCAATCTCGAATCACAACAACAGAGAGAACTCATAAGGTAGAATGACGAGCTACAGGAGAAAATGTATCAAGATAATCCACTCCGTAAGTCTAAGTAAATCCGTGTGCAACCAGGTGTGCCTTGTATCGGTCAATTCTACCGTCCGTATTTTGCTTAACTGTAAACACCCATTTACAGCTAATTGTGGAGGCTCCAGTAGGAGCTGGTACAAGACTCCAAGTGCCTCTCGACTGAAGAGAAACCATTTCTTCTTCCATATCAAACCCCACCGACTGTCCCTCAAAGTCTCGTGATAATTCTGTGGAATACCAACGGCTGATAATGCAACTACAAAAGATCTGAAGTCACCAGTCAAATGATCAAAAGATACCACTGATGCTATCGAATATGACACACAACTAGGCTTCTGCTTCCGAAGAACAATGGGTAAGTCCAAATCTGCATCCTCCAAATCTGTCCCATCTATAGAGTCCTGCTCAGGTAGATCGTTAAAGTCATCATTAGAAAATTTGTTATCAGAACATACCTCATGCATGCTCGATGATGAGTGTTGACCATGAGCAGAAGCAGGACGACGGGTATAGTGTTGTAGCAATGGGGGAACTTGGACGGTATAGATGGTGGAGGTGGCATAGATAATGACGAGGACGATGGTGAGGGAGGTAGTAGTGGTAGTGGTGGTAGGGTGTTAGGTGCTGGTAGTGGTGGTGACATGTATATGTTATCATCAGTATCTGAAGGTGTAAACCGATCTCCTGTTGGTGAAAAGAACATTATAGACTCAAAAAAGGTGACATCGGTATTGACGTAATACTTTTTGTGCAAGGGATCGTAACACATGTACCCTTTCTATGTCCTGGAGTACCCAACAAATACATATTTGACAGCTCTAGGAGAGAGCTTGTCAACGCCTGGAGACAACTGGTGGACAAAGGCGACAGAGCTAAACACACAAGGAGTGAGTGAGAACAATTCCTTGTCAGGAAATGCAAGAGAAAAAGGAATTTTCTCACCCGGGACTGATGATGGCATGCGATTTATAAGATAACATATCGTAAGAACAACATCGCCCCAAAAAGAATGAGGAGCACGACTCTGAATAAGGAGCGTCCTCGTGACATCAAGCATATGACGATGTTTCCTTTCTGCAATGCCATTTTGTTGGGAAGTATATGTACATGAAGTTTGGTGAATAATACCAATACCCTGGGTTGAAAAATATGTGGAAAGGGTATGTGTACACAGTTCCAAGGCATTATCAGTTCTTACAATTTTTACATAGGCAGAAAAAATATTTTGAACTTCAGTCAAGAAGGTTTTGATAACGTTTCCAGCTTCAGATTTATTTTTTAATAAAAAGACCCACGACAGACGAGAAAAATCATCAACAGCAACTAGGTAAACCTGTGCCTCTGGTGGTCGGAACATGATTGGGACCCCAAATATCGATATGGAATAACTCAAAAATGGAGCTAATGCTCTAATTCCGACGACTTGGAAAGGTAGAGCGATGGTGCTTTCCCAGCTGATATGCCTCACATTGGAAGGATGTGAGGCGAGACTTGAGGCAGAACATGACATAATTTTTGGAGCGGGTGATGACCAAAGCGCATGTACCACAGAAATGGTGAAGCAAATTCGACAGATAAGGAGGAATGCCCATCATAGGGAGTTCGAAGTAGGCGATAGAGACCGCCCTGCTCACGGAAATTCCCAATCGCCTTGCCGGTAAGGATGTCCTGAAAAACAAGAGAGGAGGGGTCAAAAATGACTCGACAATGTAAGTTCTTCGTAAGTTGGCTAATGGACAACAGATTCTTAGAAAATTTAGGTGCATGTAAAACATTCTGTAAATACATAGAGGGTGTCAGACTGATCTCCCCCTGTCCTGTAATCGGGGAATGAGTCCCATCTGCAATAACTACTGTTCATTCTGGAGGGATAGGCTTGTATGCTGTAAGCTGATTCCTATCTCCGCACAAGTGATGTGTGGCACCAGAATCCATAATCCATTCGACTACAACAGATCCACAACTGCTAGTAAGTGCATGAGTACTACATGAGGTCTGGAGGAGGCTGATGCAGCCACATCAGAGTTGCTCCCAGGGGCTGAGGAAGACATGAGAGGAGTAGATGGAGGTATAATACCTCTCAATCGTGCCACAAGATCATCAAACCGCTAATCCATAGAGGAAGCTACAGGAGGTTCGATCTGCTCGACCACACGAGCAGAAGCTGGAAATCCATGCTTGGAGTAGCATGTATCTTTGGTATGTCTAGAACGATGACAGAAGTTGCATAACTGACGAACACAACCTCCTCTGCTTCGGGGTCCTCATCCACGAAGATGAGAAGAACCTCCTCGACCTCGAGAAGTAGCCATTGCTGAAGAGGACTGACTGGTGATAGAAGATGGAACAGTGATCCGACCGAGTCTACGAAAAGCTTCCTCCATAGGAGGAATGGTCGAGTCTGCTAGAATCTGAGAACGATCTGCCTCATACTCAGGTTCAAGGGCTGCCAAGAAGACACCAACCATGGTGGCATTCCGATAGGTCTTCTGTTGTTCAGGGGTCGAATTGAGAAGCATAAAGCTATAAAGCTTCTCGAACATCCCACATAATGATGTATATAAAGGGGGGCGTCCATTCTGCTTAATAGTGAAAATATCATGTTGGAGCTGTCGAATCTTCGTTTCGTTCTTAGCCTGTGAATAGGTAGCAACAAGAATGTCCCACATGGCCTTGGCTATGGGTTGATGAGGTATGTCATTGGCAATCTCCAGTGCCAATGTACCTGCCAGCTAAACTTTGGCATAAGCATCATCTGCCTCCCATGAGGCGTTGACTCCAGTCTTCTTGACTGGTTCTTCCTCGGTAAGAATATGTTTCTTACATGTAGACTTCGTCATACTTATGAACTGCATTGCCCATAGTTCATAGTTGGACCCATCCGTCTTTACTAATGGGCGCAAGACCTCTAAAGGCGCCCATGGAGGGAATGCCGGCCTTGCTTTCTGACATGATGGTTCGAGAAGATTAGTTATGATGGCAAAACACAGGGTTGTCTACACTGACATAGAGATATATGATTGCATGTGTAGACTCATGCAACCATTCTCATCTAGAATCCGAGGACTGCTCCTTGTAAGAAAGGTTGGGTTGACAACTAACCTACGACTGCAAAGGGAGGATCACTTGAGATCCAGGAGGGACGCATGGGCCACGGCTGGAGCGCAGAAGCCGCACAGGGGTACCGACAGGGACTAGAGGTGCCTCACGGGGGTACTGCTAGGGGCTACAGGAACCGCACGGGTGCACCGCTGGGGACTGGATCCTCACTGCACGCAAGCAACGCTCAGGGGCAGCGCTGGGCACTGGGGGTTGGGGCGGCTGTGTCATGCTAGCAGCAGGGAGGCATCGTGGGCGACGAGGCACCACGCGAAAGGAGGTGGTGTCGGCACTCTGGCGTTGAGAGGAGAGTGGGGGGGTTAGATTTAGGGTTTCAAAGCTTTGGTGTAGGACCGTCGCTTTGATACCATGTTGGGAGAAAATATTCAGATGATTATTCCATAAACCCTAGGCTCTCTTATATAGGAGAGTAGCCTATGGGTAAATTACAGAAGTCATACATAAGAATAGAAAATTACGAAACGATATATAAAACATAAATATATCTCTACAATAATGCATCCTAACTAAGTTCCCAACATGTCCACTAGCTTACAGGGATTTCAAATCCAATTTAGTTATAGTCACTTCCCACCAACTCAACTTTGATTGATTTCTTCTCTTAATCCAGATACATTATAACACAATCAATCTTGATTGTAACTCCACCAATCCTCAACGGTAACTGACTCATATGTAGCATCACCAAGCCTGTTGGAGGAAAAGTAACTAAAAACTCAAGCGGTGAGGTAGTCTCCTAAGGAGACTATTCCGTCTCACCCTCTAATTGGAAGTACGGTCTAATAGAGAGAAAGGTCTACTCCAAAACTACGCTCCATATTTGGGTGAGAGAGACTCTCCGGAAAAGTCACTCTAGAAAAACCGGCCCGACTAGTACGGGCTAACGAGCTCGTACGAAAAACTAAAACCGAGGATTCCCTGCATGGGTATCCTAAAACAAAGGGTCAACAGAACTGCAAAAGTCGGGATCCCAACGAGGCGTAAAAACACTGCGAGCTCGCGTAAAAATCGTGAAAAGGACTGGGATCCTAGACCCACGTACTTGGCGGTCGTTGCCCGAATTGGATTTCCTTTCCTCCGTCCAGTTAAGGGTCACCACGCCCTCGTACGATCAAGTGTAAAGTTCATCATAACCGATACTATTGATTGACATCCCTGATTTAATGCCAACTCACTTATTTATCCGCTCAATACTTTTCCAATCTCTTCTATCATTGACTTTACCGATCTTGGTATTTATCACAACTTATCTTTTATGTATGTATAAATAGTAAGTCATACTCAAGGATCAATTGATTACTAAGCATAATGATTTTATTTATTTTATTTATTTATTTTTTTGCTAATAGTATTTCACTCTAGTCCTCCAATTAAATTTCTCATTAAGCTTATGCCCATATAAGGGAGACTTATGGATGATTGCGATAATCAAGTAAATCTTTATGATACTATAGCATTTAAAACTTTGAGTCTCATAATTGACCTTCTAGGAATGGTTTGTACATACTCCTTTCCATGTTGTAAAAGGAAAGGATTTCGAAAATTGGTTACTATTCATTTTGCTGGACTTCTTGATTGGAGCCACATACTGAATTTTATGATGGTGAAACCTATGTTGAAAATCAAGATGTGGTTTCAAATTCTTCATGATGGGGCGATATTGTGAATTCAGAAGTTGTCTGATTCTCTAATGATGAAGGGTTGATTTAAAAATTTATTACATAACTAAAGTTGCTGCTTCCAACGGATAAACTTTGGTCAAACTTTAGATCTAATCAACGTTGAAACCATTCCGTCTATCTTCCCGAATATGTGATTCCCTTTAATTCATTCAAGGTTAACCCAATCAAATTACCAAAACCAAGTAATTTAAAAGAAGTATAGACAATTAAAGTATGAGGCTAGGCAACAATAACTGAAAGTGAAGCGATGTTGGGATTTTGGTGGGAGAGTAGTAAAGCAAGGAATAAGTCAATTTGGTGGAGGAAGTATTTTGCTGCGGAGAAAGCAATTAATAAATAAGATATTTTAAGAATTTTCAACCCACTAGACCACTTCCAAAGTTCACAAAACTTCTATGGATTTATCATTATATATAGAAAAGAGACGTGAACTATGCCAATAAAATTTGAAGGTTCCTGAAACATGGGTGAATTATACTGATCACAATGCAAGGTACTACAGGAAAAATCTGATTTAGGATAACTGTTAACTTTGCTATAATATTATCACGGCAATATTTGATTTATATCCATAATGATAATTTCATATTCTTCAAATGTATGAAGGTTGAATAAAGAATACAATTTATTCATATTTTAACGAAACCCTTTCAAATACAGAGTTTCAAGAAAGGCAAATGCAAGTTGATTTTCTAGATTTATAGGAATCTGTCGTAAAAAAATTAGGGACCTGCATATGAGTTGTAGTAAGGGCAGATTTTTACTAGAGCAGCTATATTATAAATGCTTGAAAGTACAACAACTGCTTGCTTAAATGAAGAAAACTGGAGGCAGGAGTCCTACGGTTGGAGATTTTGGAGGAAATTCTGGGAGAGAAGTGATGTGGAAAGAAAGGGGAAAACAAGGTTTCATTGGAAATCAACGGAGAGTTGGGAAATTTAAAGAAATAAGGAAGAAGAGAGGGGAGTGGTGCTTCCGTTGGAGACATAGAGAGAAAGAAGAGGAGTAGTGGATATAAATAAGGAGAGTTGTTTAGCATTGAGCAGCAACTTTATTGGGTTAATTGGACCCAAATCGAATCAATTTCGGGTTTGATTGGAAATCGGATGTTACAACATGCCACCTCCTCCTACAAGCCCATCACCACCTCCCGCTGCGCCCGTTGCTCCATCTCCACCACCTCCACTACCTCTTCCTATACCACAACTACCCTCTACTCTTGCTTGACCATTGCCACGTTTCTATACTTGTCGACCGACTTCTGCTCATGGTCCTCACCCATCATCCAACACGCCTCGTGTTTGTTCTGAATACATTATTTTTACTGATGGGTCTGGAGATGTGTCTGAGAAGGAACCTTTGTAGGAGGTTGGCATACAAATTGAGGAGATCCCCAATGACATGGATGTACTTATTGCACTTCGGAAGTAGAGGCGTACACGTGCATCATATCCTCTCGCTTCTCATGTTTCTTTCAATCACCTGGCTGCCTGACAGGGGATTTCAGGAGGTTTGCAGTTGATTTATCTACTGCGAAAATTCCAAGGACTTACTAGGGGGCCTTGAGAGATAGTAGATGACGTTTTGCCATGGAAGAATATGGTTGCGCTACAGTCTCGTGACACCTAGAGCTTGGTCCCTGCTCCTTCTGGAGTGCCCATTGTCAGTTACAAGTGGGTGTTACTGTCTGTTAGAAAATAGAGAATGCGGAAGTGGAATCAAAGAAATAAAGATAGAACAATAAGAACAAGAAGATTTACGTGAAACCCTACTCCCTAAGGAGTGGGATGAAACCACGGGAGAAGCCCTCAAAGGGGCATATATTCTATTCCTTTTTCTCTATGGATACAGGAGGTCTGGGGCTCCACAGAGCCTCCAAATCCCACCACTGGTAGATGTGGGAGTAAAGTAAACATATTGGTGGGGTAAATGGATCCTGGAGGTATCCATTTACCCATCTACGTCATAAGAGGCGCACAACCAAATACTCCAACACTTCCCCCTCAAGTTGGAGCATGCAATGCTCAGCTTTGACAAACAGAAAGAAACTCAACTCATGCTACATGACACTACAAACAATATCAACTCAACGTGCACAACTGTTGGCTGCTGTCGAGGACATTGCTTCTCATGTCGTGCAGATGAGAAGGACGAACGAGATGGAGTGTGAGTCAACTGAATCTCCTCGTCGGCGAGCATGTACTCTGTACTGCGCCTGTCAGAGTCATTGCAACTGAAATGAGTCTCCTTGTCGGAGTACTCTGACCCGCCACATTAACGTGGACAACTGCTCTATCTCTGAAAAGGGTCGAACTGAAAAGACCGTGGAAGTGCAATTCTTGTCGGAGTCCACAGTTGCTAGAGAATGGAGTCTGAAAAAAGTCTCCTCGTCGGAAAACTTGGTCTCTTCCATCTGGTACAAAGAATGGTACTTTACTCTGGAGTACCTATGATACCACATGAAAACCCTTGCCAACATGGCATAGGGAATGTTCCTCTATTCTGGAGTCCCTGTAGCTCACATGAAAACTCTGACCGACAAAACAAGAAGAATGATGGGGACCATGATAAAAGATGGCAAATATGTGCACATCTGAAAAGACCGCATACATGTACGTATCTGAAACTGGAGACTCGAAAACATCTGACATCGAGTCTGAATATCTGTTGTAGAGTGAACAATCCGGCTGGTCTAGAGAATCTGACATTTGAATCTGGAATAAGACTTGTGACTCTACACAATACTCCCCCTTTCTCCCATACTGGTCGGAATGACAATCGTTGACCAAGCTGGGAGAAGACATGAAACTTGCAGCTTTTTGTCAATATATATATATATTTAAATAGCCGCCATGATTTTTCTTTAACATAAGCCGTTCATCATTTTGTTATCGGCTTTTCAAATCATTTCATTGTTTTAAACACATTTTTTCCTTTTTCTTTCTTTCTTTTTTTCCTTTCCTTTTTCTTTTTTTTGAATTGCGTACGGCTTTTGTATGTACGCACCTTTTTACCAATTTTTTTTGAAGCTTGACCCAAAAAGGGTCCAAATAAATGTCGCCGTCCTTTTTTTGAAATATTGCGGCTTTTCCCTTTTTTGATTGACGGCCCACATGGGCCACAAAAGCAGCCCCCCCCTTCATTTCCTCTTTTTAAAAACTCTCACGACCCATCTTGGCCTAAATAACAAAAATTTTCTAATACTGTCGGGTACCCCTAGGGTTCCCACGTTGGGAGACATGTCTTTGAAGGAACGCCGCCCCCCGTCCTGCTGCAGATGGGAGGTCAACGGGCAAGGATCCTCTACTTGGGCCGCCAAGCAAGACGAAGCGGCGAGGAGAGCACATGCTTCTACGCGGGGATGCTGTGCTCCTCCGTCTGGAGTTGCGGGGCGATGGAGATCTTGCTCCGCCTCTGCTGCTTCTTTCGATGGAGGATCTCGAGTTCTTGCGATCAACGTGTGCCGCTTATGCTAGTTGGAGGATCGCAGAGAAGAGGCAACGCCTGAGCGGCGCTTGGGAAGCCGCATATGGACGGGCTCCGCCATGGGAGATGGCGCGAGAGAAGCACTAACTAGCTCGACCTGGATGACCTACGCACGTGGAGATGTCACATACGTTGCGCTATGCGCTGTCGAGATTGCGCTGGAGGAGGGCGCGTTGCGGGCTAGGGTTTCGGCTGGGGTGCCTTGGTCCGGGCCACCTATCACCTGAGGTCTTGGAATCGCCTGGAAAAGTGGATCGCATGAACTCGTGCAACCTAGAGATGTGGAGAGGGGCTCGCCTGCAGCAACTAGGTCTGATGAGAGTGCATGAAGGATGCCTGGAGGTGTCAGTGGGTCTGGAGGCGATCTGGCTAAGGCTCTTGTTTGGAGGCGATCTGGAAGCACAAAGGCTATTGTTGTCCATGGAGGTGATCTGGCTAAGATGCAACACCTGGAATAGCCTGGAGAAAGAGATGTCGGAGATGTGCGATGATGTCCCCCGTGTGCGATGGGGCTGCCTGAAAATGTGAAGGAGCGTTGCTTGGGGCAGATGTGCCGCTACCTGCTAGCTTTGGAGATGGGCATGGAACTTTAGATCTAGGGTTTCGGGAACCTTAGAAGGCTTGAATCAAAACTTGTGCAGATCTCCGGACAAAAATCGAATCTCGAAAAATAAATAAGAACATAAAACACCTCGAGAATTGTACCCGCTCTGATACCATGTTAGAAAATAGAGAATGCGGAAGTGAAATTAGAGAAATAAAGATAGAACAATAAGAACAAGAAGATTTACATGGAACCCTATTCCTTAAGGAGCATGATGAAACTACGGGAGAAGCCCTCAAAGGGGCGAATATTCTATTCCTTTTTCTCTATGGATATAGTATGTCTGGGGCTCCTTATATAGTCTCTGCAGAGCCTCCAAGTCCCACCACTAGTAGATGTGGGACTAAACATATGGCTGCGGTAAATGGATCCTGGAGGTATCCATTTGCCCATCTACATTATAAGAGGCGCACAACCAAATACTCCAACACTGTCAAACACCATGCCAATGGAAGTATTTATCGTTACAAAGCCAGATTAGTTGCACGTGGGTTCACTCAGACCCTATGAAGTGGACTATCTGGACACATTCTCCTCAGTTGCTCGCCATTCCACATTTCGATTTCTCCTTGCTATAGCGGTGGTACATGATTGGTCTTTATTTCAACTTGATGTCAAAAATGCATTTCTATATGGAGATCTCTAGGAAGAAGTCTACATACAACAGATTTCGAGGTTTGCTACTGAGGGGAGTGTCAGCAGGTTTGCAGACTTCACAAGACTATCTATGGCCTTAAGCATTGTCCAAGGGCCTGGTTTTAGAAGCTCTCAGACCTGATTAAGAAGCAGAGATTTAAGAGATCAAATGCAAACCATTCATTGTTTGTTTAAAGGACCCACAGAGGTACGGTTATTATTATGGTCTATGTTGATGATATCCTTATGACATGAGATGATGTATTGGGGATCAAAAAGGAAAAACAACTCCTTGATCAACAATTTTTCACCAATGATCTTGACACCCTTGGCACCCTATGCCAGAAATCAATAGGGCCTTGTGATGACCCAACGAAAATATGTTACAAATATACTAGTTGAAACATACATGATTGGGTGTTGACTTGCCACTACTCCTATATATCTGAATATGAGGCTATATGATGATGATACAAATGAGGTGGACATGAAAAGGGACATCCTTCACTATCATAGATTGTTGTTCAGAAAAGAGACATCCATCACTATCACATCTTGTGCAGATGCAGACTATGCAGGATGGCCTAAGGACATGAAGTCTACCTCAAGCTTTGTTGTATTTGTTGGCGGCTCTTTAGCTGTTTTAACTGACTTATATATTGGTGTGCCACTTCGTATGCAATTATAGTGTGATAATCAGACAGCCTTATTCATTACAAATAGTCCTGCTTTTCATGAGAGAATTGAACATATTAAAGATGATTGCCATTATACACGGGACACGATTCAGAAAGATTTTATTTCTACTTCCCATGTAAGCTCAAAAGAACAAATTGCAAACATTTTCACCAAGGCCTTACTTAGAAGACGCTTTCAGAAATGTACATCCAAGCTTGAGCGTGATGGACATATATGCTCCATCTTGAGGGACAGTTTAGAGATATTATTATGTCTAAATACTATTTTTCACATTTTATAATTAGTTCATCTATCTTGCGTAATTTTCCCATGGGGTTCTCTACATAAGAGAGCCCTAGGGTTCTTTGGAATAATAACTTTGATCATTTTTCCCAACGGAAGCTACTTTATGCATCACCAGGCCTGACATTTCATTCGTTGTTAGTTGGGTCAGTCAATTCATGGAGCAACTTAGACATGTACGTATCGATGCAATCTATATGATTCTGAGGTACTTGAAGTCCTCTCCAGGTGCAGGATTTTTTTTAGAAAAGGGATATCCCTCACCGTCATAGCTTATGCATATGCAGACTATGCAGGATGTCATAAGGATAGGAAGTCAACTTCAGACTTACTGTATTTGTTGGTGGCTCTTTAGTGTCCTGGAAGAGCAAGAAGCAAATGGTTGTTGGCAGATCTGGTGTTGAATCAGAATGCATAGCTAAGGTACATTGGAGCATAGAGATGATGTGGGTCAAATCTGTTCTAGTTAACCTAGCCATTGATGTACCACTTCCTATGTAATTATAGTGCGATAACCAGGCTGTTTTATTCATTGCTAATAATCATGTTTTTCATGAGAGAAAAATGCACATTGAAGTGGATTGTCATTATACACGCGATCTGATTTAGAAAGGCTTCATTTGCACTTCTCATGTAAGTTTAGGGCAACAAACTACCAACGTCCTAACTAATAATTTTAACCATAGGGCCCTTCCAGAAGTGTTCGTCCAAGATGAGCATGGTCGACATTTATGCTCCATCTTAAGGGGGAGAGTAGATACATTCTTATGTTGCCATACCATTTATGTATTTTATATTTCTTTCATTTACACTATGTAATTTACCCTTTAGGTCTCTCCCTATATAAGAGAGCCATAGGATTCCCTTGAATAAACCGATCAATCATTTCTTCATCATGCTAGGACATCTTGCATTCGTACTGTAGGTGTCATTTCTCCAAAAAGAATTCCATTTCAGGTTTGCTTCAGTGATGAATTCTAACATATTTTTTATTCATTTTCTTATGTCATCTACTGCGTTGTACGAAAAAATGGATGCTTCACATTTTTTGCTTCCACTCTTTTTGATTTGCCTTGAGTCCTAGTCATCTCTTCTGCTGAGCCCAGTTGAACCTTTTTTCTGCACCTTCTACAATAAAGGGCGGGCAAAGCTGTTGTACAACACAAGGGTCTCACTTCCTGATCAGCGAGCTTGGGGGAGGGAGGGAGGGGTGGATTTAGAGGGGACCTGGTGCACCCAGCACCTCCAACCAGAAACTAAATTCTATTTGGGGTTTTTTTGATCCTTTTATCTCTGTTTGTATTGGGAGTACTATATAAACTCCCTAACTTAGGGTTTTCTGTATCTCACATATTTTCCACTTCTCCACGTGATAACGATTGTTGCCACTTGAGGACGTAGTCCAGCTAAGGGTGAACCTCGTAAATCCTAGTGCGCATAGTTTGCTTGTTCAATTTGTGTTTATTTGCTTCCACTACTCGCAGCACACTCTTCAATGTTATCATCCTGTTAATTCTAGACAGCAAACTCCATATATTCTTATTTAATTTGGAGTAATGATATGCTCACATCCGAGCTTGGCACTCTGTCTGCACGTGTGTCATGTTTTTATTTCCAGTTTCTCAAAATTAGTCTGAGCAATATAAGACCCCTCAAGTTCTCATTGTTCCACGAGGTGAGACTTGATGCTTGCGTTCCATTTTCTGAAAACATGCCGTTAATGGATTGGCTTCCCTTTCTGTAGACCTTTTCTTATGGTGTAAAACACTACTAATTCAAATTTGCCGCTTTCTTCTGTGCAATTATTAGATCAGATGACATTTGAGATGCTGTAAAAGTTCTATCATGGGCCATTTCTGTTAAATTTCGTCTGATGGTTGCTCTAGTGCTTCATTCCTTTTTTCATCCTACTCAGATTGGCTTATTTTCCCTTCATCGTCTTTCTTGCACTTTGGTCTTTTTGATGGGAGATATCTGTTCATTTCTACCAGACTAGATAACTTACTCTAAAATATGCAGGTTTTGACCGTGTCTGCTGATAAGTCTGCTAAAGTATGGGAGATCACAGATGAGGGAAATGGGCACTTGAAGAAAACATTGGCATGTCCTGGAAGTGGAGGCTTGGAAGATATGTTGGTTGGTTGTCTCTGGCAGAATGACCACCTAGTAACAGTTTCTTTAGGTGGTGCAATCAGCATTTTCTCAGCAAGCAATATTGATGAAGCTCCTTTAACATTTTCTGGACACATCAAGGGAGTAAATTCGCTGTCACATTTTTGTGAAGGTGGTCAGGACGTTATATTATCTACCAGTTACGATGGGTTGATAGTTAGATGGATTAAAGGGATTGGTTATGGTGGTAAAGTCAAGAGGAAAGATAACTCTCCAATAAAATGTTTTGCAGCTGTTGAAGAAGAAATCATTATATCTGGATTTGACAACAAGGTATGAATTCCCCTTGGAATTATGTTAAATCTCTCATTTTGGCTCTCACATTTTTTTAGATTTCTCGTAGCAATATCGAGCTAGCAAGTCAAAATGTTTCACAAGTTGTCCATTCTTATGTTTCTACCTTCGTGCGAGGCATGCTCGAAAGGGAAGATAATAGCAAGAATAGTTGATTTTATCGGACGGATCCTAATTCCTTAAAACTTGAAAGTCAAGAAAGATATTACAAGTAGATTGTCAAGAAATGATTTTTGTTTTTATGTCGGTAAAGTTTCATTATATTTTGAATACAGTAGTGATATTAGTCCATCTCAACATTTGAAATTTGTAAGCGTTTGGATTTGGATTGTTTGATTGGTCATTTTACCTCAATCGAGTATGACTTAATGGCATGTGGTCATAGGCCCTCTGGTCAAAGACCCTTGTTTCCAACTTTGAGCTGGGATGGACTTTGATTATCAACTATGTTGGAGTATACACATCGTAATTGGATCCCTCCAAGGTTCAATTACCACATCCAGTGGTTTAGTCCTACCTCTACCAGTTGTGGGACTTGGAGGGTCAGTGGAGGCTATATAAGAAGTCCCAAACCCATTTTATCATATGAGAGAAAGTGTAACGAACACATAAGCCCTTTGAGGCGCTCTCTTGTAATTTCATCCCGCTCCTCTGGAGTAGGGTTCCACGTAACACTGGTGTTCTTTCATGTTCTTATTCTTTATCTCTGATTATGCTTCTGCATTCTTCGTTTTCTAACATGGTATCAGAATCTATGTTAGTTTTCTAACATGGTATCATAGCAAGTCAATTCTGCAGGTTCAGTTATGAGTATTTTGTGTATTTTTTTGATTCATGTTCATGATCAATTCCGAGTTCTAGGATTCACATTGAAACCTTAGTTCCAGGCTCTAGCCATCAAGATTTCAAGCCACAGATCAGTTCTCAAAGAAAGAAGAAGGTCGTCATCAACAATGTTCTAGGGGTTCTTTCCGAAATCTTATTCTGAGGATTATCCTCAAGTTTTCAGATCGTCAAGTGAATTTTAGGGTTTCTGAAACTCTAAATTTCCACGGTACGGAAGCCGCATCCATACACATCCATGTTGCCATGGCAGCTACAGGCAGTGCTACCACCTACTCGTACGCAACCATCTCCAGGTGGCCATTATCAATTTAATGCGAAGAAAACCATTATCTATCCTCGCAAATCGAAAGAAAACTCTCCGCCTTCAGCTTCAACCCTTCGTAAAGGGAGCCCGATCTCGCGCCGGATCTCTGAGTGGCGCCACCAGCATCATCGAGCACCATCGCATCTCCAAGCATGCCCCATCTCCCCTTGCATGCTTCCTGCGTGAACAACCTGCACCAGGCGAAGGTGGAGAAAACTCCAGGCGACGCCACGTGTGCCACACCTCCTCCTCCCTAAGCCTCTCTTGTTCGCAACTCTTCCAGCAGCTCCGCAAGAAGCGGCAACTCCTCTAGACCTCCAGATCACAACACCTTCTCTGCTTTACTTCAAAAAAAGAAGAAAAAAAGGACAACGAGCTCCATCGCCCTCTAGGCGCGGGGTCATGGCTCGAGCTCAACCTATGGTTTCCTCCTCCAGGAGACGATCTCCATCTCCAGGGGTCGATCGCCACTTCTTCCAAATGGCGACGCGGCTCCTCCCAGTAGTAACGCGCGATCACATCTCCTGGGTGATGACGAGGCAACACACCTCTCCATCCTGACAGTGACGATGATGGGTTCATGGAACCCTAGTCAAGCAAGTAATACATGAGGTGGTGCTCCTCTTTTAATACCCCTTGTTATTTCAAAGCCAAATGGGCTCTCCTGTGCCTTATTATAAAAAGGTGGGTCATTGGTTTAAAAACAAAAAAAGTGAGAAATAAAAGTGAAAGTCCAAATGGAGAGCGAGAGGGGGAAGCCTGATTTGAGAAAAAGAGAATGGAAGAGGCATTTTAGGCCCAAGTTGGGTCGTGTTTAAAAAAAAGGATTTCTTTTGAAAAAGGTGCGTATAAAAAAACTCGTACATGACAAAAAAGGAAGAAAAACCGTAAAATATTGGAACAACATAAAAAGATGGTTATTTAAAAAAGAAGAAGAAGAGTCTGCTATTAAAAAAAAGGAGGAATAACCGGAGAAAAAAATGTGAGACAAATGGCCAAAAGAGAGAGAGAAACACCTATTAAAAAAATTCATTTGAGAATGTTTTATTTTTTCCCCATCTTGATTTGTCTTCTCCCAACTTTGTCAATGTCATTGTTTTCCGACAAGTATGGAAGAAATGGGGATTATTGTGTAGAGTTCTACATGTTGTATTCGGATATCAGATTCTTCATATTCCATGCCAGTCAGATTTCAGACTCTACAGATTTTCAGATTCAGACTTGATGGATTGGTTACGAGTCTTCAATTTGATGCACACATGTTTGGCATCTTTTGTCTGGTTCCCATCTTTGTTTTGGGCCGCAGAGTTTTCATGTGAACCATAGAGACTCTAGAGTAGAGATCCCATTCTCTGTCATGTGGGCTAGGATTTTCATGTGGTGTCATAGGGACTCCAAAGCAGAAATTTCATCCTCTGAGCCAGTATGGGAGAGACCCAGTTCTCCGACGAGGAAACTTCCAGACTCGATTCTCCAATGATCGTGGACTCCGACGAGGATGTTTTCCACAACTTTTTCACTTCGGCCTTTCATAGATGGGAACAGTTGTCCACATGGTTCACTCTTCTGCATGTGACGAGCCAGAGTACTTCGACGAGGAGGATCTTTTCAGTTTATGTGACTCTGACAGGCGTAGTACAGAGCACGTGTTCTCCGACGTGGAGACTCAGTTCGACTCACACTCCATCCCGTTTGTTCCTACTCACCTACACAACATGAGAAGTAACGCCCCCGATAGCAACCGACAGTTGTGTATGTGTTGAGTTGATATTGTCCGTAGTGTCTTGTATTGTGAGTTTCGGTGATTTCTTTCTATGTCCAAGCTGAGCATTGCATGATCCAGCTTGAGGGGGAATGTTGGAGTATATGCGTCACTCTTGTGTAAATGAATAATTGGATTCCTCTGGGGTCCAACTACCACATCCAGTGGTTTAGTGTCACATTTACCGGTTGTGGGACTTGAAGGGTCAGTGGAGGTTCTATAAAAAGCCCCGGACCCATTGTATCAGATGAGAGAAAGTGCAAAGGCGTTCTTCTGTGATTTCATCCCGCTCGTCTGGGAGTAGGGTTCCACGTAAAAATCCCGGTCTTCTTTCATGTTCTTATTCTTTATCTCTGATTACACTTCTTTATTCATCGTTTCTAATATGGTATCAGAACCTATGTTAGTTTTCTAACAAGCTATAATTTTTAAAAAGACTTTTCTCTTTTGTCTCACGAGAGGCACGTGATGCGGGGTATTGTGCCCATGCCGATCATGCTTATGTCATTTGTGGGTTGAGAATCTTGAGATTCTCTGAGCTATAAAAATGATTTGTATTAGAAAAAACGATCCAAACTTAGAGTTCCTTTCGAAGTTATGAAGTTGGAATATCAGAAAAAGGAACTCGCTGATGCCATGAATTCTGTAATCGAGGCACACTTCTGGATCCCTTGGAGACGGTGAAATTTATTGATTTTTCCCATATTTTTTGGTAAATGAAGGGAAGGCAAAAATAAAAGTTGCCGCTGTGTGACCTATAGATAACAGATTTGACTTGTGAAAAAAACCTCTTTTGGAAAAAAATGGTAAAGGCTACAGACAATAGACACAAAGCGTTCTGAGTCTTTTCCAATCCCTGTATAGAGGGAGCTTATGCTCCAGGATATCCGTTATATATATATATATATATATATATATATATATATCAGTATTGGACTTTTATTCTGTGGTGAATTGTATCCATGGTCAGGTCAAGAGACTACCGCTTCGAGGTGATCAATGTGGCGATGAAGAGGCAGTGGATATAGGCTCACAGCCTAAAGACTTGAGCTTTGCTATTCAGTGTCCCAAATTATCTGTTATTTCTACCGAAAATGGAGTTACAATTCTCCAGGGTCCAAAGGTTTTATCAACCCTGAAGCTCGGGTTTAGTGTATCTGCCTCGGCAATTGCTCCAGATGGAAGCGAAGTCATCATTGGAGGACAAGATGGCAAGCTGCATGTTTATTTATTGAAAGGAGACACGCTTACCGAGGAATCTGTTCTTGAGAAGCATCGGGGTGCCATCAGTGTAATCCGCTATTCACCGGATGCATCCATGTTCGCATCAGCTGATGTCAATCGTGAAGCTGTTGTTTGGGATCGTTTCACGAAAGAGGTGAGTTGAAGCTTGTGCTTATTTTGTCTTAATATTTTCATGTTTTTTGCATGCAAAATTTCCAGGGACAAGTTAATTATATTCAGTTCCTTGTTCATTGTTGAACAATCTAAATTGCAATGGATAGTATCCTGACACTAAGTTTCTTTTGGAAATTTAATATATTTTCAGTCTTTCTCCCATGTTTGTCTGCTCCATTCTATATAAGCTCCATGAAGCCTCAATTGGGCTGTGGTCTTCTTGAGTAAATCGCATGAAATTCTCTATTTCTCTGAAATATACACCCAATTTCAATGTTGCACCTGAATTTTAAAGGGTAACAATGTGATACACAATCTCGAGTAAATACACGTGTTATTTCGGACTATAGGAATTAAGTGATTTTAAAGGGTAACAATGTGATGCAACTTAATTCCTATAGTCGGAGATCACATTGAAATAAGATCTGATATGACAGTTACTTTTTAAAAGTCAGGTATGTTGAAATTGGGTGCATGCCGAAGGGGATGGGATTTGTTTAACAGGAGGAAAATCCAAAAACTTCTTGGCGTTATCGCATGACTTTTCTGTTGGAACAAGAAACAACTGAAGCAGAAACTAGGGGAATGCAAAAATATCCCTGAATACTGTTGGCATCATCTGGAGAATATCCTTTAAACTGAATTATGCACTTAATTTTTCATTCAACCTTTATAGCATCTCCGTCTACCTTTGATTTATTATGGGATGCTAACTAGTCTACTTTGACAGGTGAAGCTAAAGAACATGCTGTACCACAGTGCTCGAGTCAACTGCCTCTCATGGTCTCCCGACAACCGTAGGGTTGCAACCGGATCACTTGATACTTGCGTCATCGTCTATGAAATTGACAAACCTGCTTCAAGCCGAATAACAGTGAAGGGTGCTCATCTTGGTGGGGTTTATGGTCTGGACTTCATCGACGAGACCAGCATAATCAGTGCTGGCGAGGATGCATGTCTCCGTGTTTGGAGACTGACGCAACAGTAGACATGCATCTCTCCCCGATATTTATGTCATCTTAGCAGGGTGGTTTCATCTTTCCTCTAGAACAGTTAATCGGCACATCCTGAAAGTAAGATCCAGGAGGTAAATATCTCATTACATCGGTCTTTCTTGCGTGCACGATTTGGATTAGTTGATGATTGGAAGAGATGGAGGTTCCAAGATTCGGGTTCTTATCTAATTTTGAGGTGGTACATCTCCTTAGCTGCTGTGATTTTAATTCTTGGTTGTTGCTTGCAGCCTGTTAAATTTTCAGCAAATAAGTGCCATGACTTTTCGAGTTTGTATGCAGTGGGTGATAAGTCGTGCTGAACAGATATGAAGAAAAACCTACATGGATGTTGATGCCTTGTGTTTTTGTTTCGAGTGTCGCCTTCTTTGCGTTCGTTTTTAGTCAGTTGAGATGGGGATTTCTTTCACGGGTCATGCATGTGTTCTATGTTTTTTTTACTTTAGTCAGTCTTTCATTGAATATATTCATGAGGTGATTTTCTTGATGTAGTTTTAAATTAGTGATGGATGATGGTCTCGTTTTCCTTGCTAAGTAGGTGCATCCATGAAGGGTTGGATGGTCTTGACACTGAATAAGAGGAAGTCTTGCGCGGGTTAACTTGTATTGCTTCTACATTAAGAGAGCGTAAGCATGGGAAAACTTCACACAAATGATGTACATCAGATGGGGATGTGAAAAAAGAATGAGATGAGGAGATGACGGGTATAATAATATGGCCGCAATCGGATTCTAGTAGTCAGTCACATTAAGAGATTCGATGGAATCAACCTGGTCAGACTTGATTCTAAATCTTAAAGGGAGTGATTGGATATGGAGGGATAGAGTGTTATCGAAGGAGAAGATTTGAGTCTCGCACTAGCGATGATAAAATTCACCTCGGTAATTTAAAGCAAGTTATGGGTACAGTCATCTAGCAGTAAGTCAAGGGTAGAGCAGTCTTGTTCAGAGAAAATACTCCTTTCAGCAAATCCAAAGGGGGAAGGCTAGCCTTCACAATGTTCGAAAGAGACTTTCTCAGGCATCGCTCTCGTTATTTACTATAGAATAGATCGTAGCAATGTAGCAGTTAGCAATGTTTTCAACACCAATATGGTGCAATGGTACGCCAATTTTTTTCGAGAGTTTTCGAATCCCTTGGTCTGAGTCATGTACAAAAAGAACGATATTATCCGCAAACTGTATATCTGTGATCTGGATCTTTACATCGTTTGAAGTGAAGGACTTAGAGAATCCATTGTTCACGCCATGCTTCAGTAAAATGTGCTGGATAAGCATGGGAATGTTTAAGAGGATCAGATATCAATGTTTAAGATCCTAGGTTGGTTTGGAAGTTTCAATAGGTCTGTCCACTAGTCCACAGACACAAGGTGAAGGTATCATGATCCACAAGTGAAAGACATTGGACGTATTAGATCATTGTTTTATGCCTCCCCATAACAAGCTTATGGATCATCTTCCAATTTAGCTCTAATTAGTTTCTTAGTAAATAGAGGCAAATTTTGTTTCCTGGCTTCCATTGTCCCAATCTCATATTTTTTTCCCATTAGTCCTAATAACTCTGGCCTTTAATACTCTATCTTCCAGGACAAAAGTTGTAACAAAATACATAAAAACTTGATTAGTGTAGTGAGGAAGAAGTTATACTTAGGGCTTGTTCGGGTTGGGTTGGAGTAATCTCTTTACAAAGGGTTAGTCTGTTGGGCAATCAATTTATCAATAGTAGCTGTTTGGATGGTCAAGAGTAGGGGTGTCTATCAAGTTCAGGAGTAGGGGTGTCTATCAAGATCAAGAACATAAACGTACATAACAAAAATTTCGTGAAACTCTGACTCAAATGCAGAATATTGTTAACCTTTGGCGGTGTAAATTTGCAATAACGGAAGCGAAAGAGCTTTCTCAACAAGTAACAAACATAGCATCTTTTTGGTAAACAAGCACGATCAAAGAACACTAAAATTGGTGGAGAGCTGGAGACTCAGAACTATGATGAGTTTAGGGTTAGATAGGGGAGAACGACTCGAACCTGAAGCTTGAAGGAGGACTGATGGGCTTGTCCGGTTGGGCCAGTCGCCTGGGTTGGGAGGAGCAGAGAGGACTCAAAGGAGGGTCGAGGGTGTTTGCGGTTCGCCAGTTGGTTGGGTTGGGAGGAGCGGGGATAATCGACCAAGGGTTGCGGCTTGCGATGAGGAGGATGACTGCCCTTTGCCGTGATTTTTAGGGTCAGGGACCGTATTAGGAGGATTGGAATGGTGTGAGGAGGGGGAGTTGGTGGTAGAGGTGTTGTAGGCATAGGAAATGACTCAGTGTATGGTTTTGGATACAGTTTTGGAAATGGACGAGGTGGTAGATGGAGGTGGTGGTGGAGGCGAGGGTGCAGCTTCCAGAAATGGTTCTGGATTTGTTTTTGAAAAGGGAAGTGGTTTTTGTGGAGCTAAAGGTGGTGGGGGCGGAAGTATTGGAGGAGTCGATGTAGTTGGTGGTCAAGGATTTGAGAATGGATATGGTTCTTGTGGAGGATTCGGTGGGGGTGGGGGAGTAGTGGCAATGGAGGAGTTGGAGGCATGGCTAGTGGTCATGAAACCTATTCGTTTCTTATGTTATTATGTATATCGAAATATGGAATCAGTTTATTTTCAAGTGGAGTTACATATTAAATAAAAGGAAATTTTACAACTATAATCTTGAGTAATTTTGCAATAACATTCATAACCCCGCATAATCGTGAATTACACATAAAATCTCGGATGGTCACTCCGTCTCACACCTATAACCCTCCGTTAATTTAATATGTTAACTTAACCATAAGAGAGTTAATATAAACAATCTACCATCGAACGGTTAAGATTAGTCAAAATAAGAAAGGGAAAAATCCTACAAAATCATGCTTTGTAGGCGGTGGGTGTTTTTGTTGATTTGGATGCATCCGGCGAGCTTCTTCGAGGGGGAGCTCGAGTAGGGGAGGAGAATTTGGAGGGAGCAGAGAGGCTGGGTGTGGGGCTGGGTTTCAAGTAGAGATGCTGGGTGCGGGGTTCCATCGGCTGCGGTGGGGGGGGGGCTTTGAGTAGGATGGCAGGGGGTGCTTAGAGTAGGGCGGCAGGGGCGACTTCGATGCGGGGGAGGTGCTTCTCGACAGCGACGAGCTGGGAGGGAAGAGTGAGTCGTGGGGGGCTTCGAGCTAGGGAGGGGAAGGGTCGGCACGGGAAGGAGGGGGCTGCTCGGCGGCGACGAGCATGGAGGGGAAGGGTATCATAAATATGCATTTGGTGTTTTAGAAGTTTTGATTAAATAGCTTTATTTTAATAAAATATAAATGAAATATATAGATATGATGAAATGACAATATATTAACTGAGATAAAATTAAAATACTTTGTATAATTTATACCAATAGGGCCTCAAAATCTACATTCTACATATTATCCCCGATTTTAGTGAAATTAGTGTCATTTGATAGATAATTAAATAAAACAAATATTAAAAGTAACTATGCGTAATTCAGAGTACTTATAGCTGAGTTATGGGGTTCGGAAAATTTAGGTCAGTGCTTCGTGGCTTCGGGATTAATTGGCATTTTGACTCAAGTTATATTTTTATATTTCTATTCATTTTTAGGAACATTTTAGAAAAGATATTAAATTAAACAGAGTTAAGGGTAATTAATTAGAAAATCGAGAAGTTTGTATATATAGTACATATAGACAATGGGGGCCAAATGTAAAAACTTACCCGTTTATTCAAATATTTTTTAATCTTTTTAATAAATAATATAGTTATAAAATTAAGTTTAAAAGTTAGTTTGGTCGATTTAGAGTTTTCTATAAATAGTTATGAACTTAGAAGTCAGCTTTTACAACTTTTGATGTTCATTATAATTAATTATTTTTATTGAATAATTTTTCTGATATTTTTATACATTAATTTATATTTTTTTGAACAACTTTCATGAAGAAAATAGTATACTGGGATGCAAGACCAGTGTAGTCAAGTCATCCAGCTGCAGGCTCACATGATTTGACTTTGAAGCTCAAGCTTGCTTATTGACTGTACAAATATGTACGCTCCGGCAGGTATTTTTATTTTTGTACAGGTCTGCCCACTTTTTTGGAGTTTTTGATTTTTGCCTTTTGCCCTTTTTTTTGAACACTATATACAACATCATTTACATAGGGAGTTTTTCCTTTTGAGCCTGTAGACTATCCCTCTTTTGAAGCTTTATCGCAACCCACAATCTCCTGTCCTCAAAACTCATCATCACCGGATGGGTTGTGGTGCACTTCCCTCCCTAGAGGAGGACAAGTGTTTCCACATGTGTGCGTCTCATACCGGCAAATCCAACCCCCTCACCACTCCAACTGAGTTGAGCCAAGTGAAAGGTGCATGTATCCAAGTTAGGTCATTATCAATAAGAGTCGTGTGTATGCTCCGAAATACTCTACTTAGGCAGTCAAGAATCCATTGCGCCAAGTCTTTTGATCCTCAAAGAATTAAGTCAACTAGACCTGAAGTACCTCAATTCCAGCTCCTATAAGGTTCTTGTTATTAGGTAGATTATAAGGTCCAACCAAGCTCCAATCTTCGGATTTTACTTAGACTTGTTCAACCATCAAACTCAATCCGAAAAAATGTGAATGCTACGCAAATGCCATGCAGAAAATATTTTTGTGATGCAATTTTTAAAGATTTTGAACTTTTTATGGATTTTTTTGAAAAGGTGATGCATATGCATTTTTTGGGGTTTTTCAAAAAGATTTTTCAAATGTTTTTGGTAATTCAATTTTACAAATATTTTTGAGATTTTTGGAAACAAAAGATTTTGGATAAAAACTTGGTACAAATATTTACACGGGGATGCATTTTGTATTTGCAAGAAGTAGATTTTTAAGAATTACAAAGGGTAAGTGCTCAATTTTATAGGTACATACATAAAAAATTTTAGGTGAGATATATATATTCCTCAAACAAATTTGAAAATCATTTTACAAACAATTTTGGAAATAATAGTCCAAGATACGTTTTACAAATATTTTCACAATCATGTACACACATTTGAAAATCATTTTGCAAAGGTTTTCCAAACAGTGTATATAGATTTTTTAAATATTTTTGCAACCATTTTTCAAACCATTTGCAAATCATTTTTCAAACATTTTATTTCACACCAAGAAAATAGTTTTACAATCAAAATGTTTTTACAAAGGTTGAAAACATGTACCAAAATGTTTTTCAAATAGTTTTCAAAAGATTTTCCACAATAATTTTCAAACTATTTTTCAAACATTTTGCAAAAATATATTTTCACATGATTTATTAATCAGTAAATACAAAAAGAATTCGAGGAATAATCACATCTTTTTATTAATGGTTTTTAATGATTTTTATGAGAGTAATAGCTATAGTTATTAGTAAAAATACTCTGTACGAGTTATGGCTAAAGTATATACGCAGTATATACGACCCCCTTATACTTAGCTTGAGTTATGTCCTCATAGATCAGAGGGAAAGAGAAGACATAACTCGTACTGAGTATGGAAAAGTCTAAAGAATAAATGAATAAGATATGAATGAATAAACTAATGAGAAGGCGACTGTCCCCCCATACTTAGGATCAAATAATCCTAAGTATAGCAAACTGTACACAAGGCAGGGAGGATCAAGGGTGGGAATGAACAGATCGTACTCAGACTGTCTCCCCCTATACTTAGGGTAAGATATCCCTAAGTATAGACAAGAAGAGGTGACAGTGGAGAGGATCAAAGAATAGAAGCACTTGGGGCGCACCTCCCCCTATACTTAGGACAAAGTACGTCCTAAGTATAGAAGACTGATAAAAAGGGGTGACACCTTTTTGGCAGATGAAGAAGATAGAAGAGGAAAAGAAGAAAAGAAGAAGAGATATCAGAACATGGAATATGAACAACTCGGGATGTACATCCCCCCTACACTTAGGATAAAGTGCATCCTAAGTGTAGCAATGATGAAGGGGATGACATTATGTCAGTAGAATAAGATCGAAGAGAAGGAAAAGAAGAAAAGAAGAAAAGTCATTCAAAAATGTTTTGCTCTTCTTTGTCTTCCTCTGCTGCTTTGAAAATATCAGACTCAACCCTATAGATTACTTGAATAGAGTCAACAACAGACATGAATGTATCATGTTGAAGGTAAGGCTTCAAAAGCTGTCCATTGACTACAAATGGTTGTGCATAAGCTGACATATTAGATATCAATACACTTCCATTGTCACGCACATGCTTAATTAGAAAGGACCCAGTCCATTTGCTCTTCAATTTACCTGGAAAAATCTTTAATTTCGCATCAAACAACCATACCTTCTGACCCGGCTCAAAGGACTTGCGGCGGATATCCTTGTCGTGCCATGATTAGACCTTCTCCTTGTACATTAGGCTGTTGTCGTATGCATAATCTCTGAATTCCAATAATCTATTCAGATCTAATTTCCAGTTCTTCCCGGCTTTCTCAGAATCCAAATTACAGATGTTGATGGCCCATAGAGATTTGTGAATTAGTTCAACGGGAAGATGACATGGCTTGCCATACACCAGGAGGTAGGGAGGCATTCCCAAGGGTGACTTGTACGATGTTCTATAAGCCCAAAGAACTGAATCAAGCAGCTGAAACCAGTTCTTGCGATCCGGACGCACAAGCTTCTATAGAATTGTCTTGATCTCCCTGTTTGAACATTCAGCTAAGCCATTGGGTTGCGGGTGGTAAGGTGAAGCAACACGATGTTCAATGCAGAATTCTTGAGTCAGCTTCTTCACCTCTTTGTTTATGAAATTACTACCCCCATCAGATATTAGAATCTTGGGGATCCTGAACCGTGCTATGATATGATCTCTCAAAAATCGACAAATGGTCCTACTATCGACGGTTCGAGCGGGGATAGCCTCCACCTAGCGACTTACATAGTCGATAGCAAGCAGAATATATTCATAACCCTGGTTGTTGGGAAATGGGTCCATAAAGTCGAGGTCCCATGCGTCGAAGACGTCTGATATCTGAATGAATTTCAGAGGCATCGTGTCTCTCATTCCTATGGTTTCGCACATCTTCTGATAGTCAGTGCAACATTTAACATAATCATTTGTATCTTTGAATAGTGTAGGCCACCATAGGCTGCTTTGAAGAACTTTTGCTGTCGTTCGTCTGCCTGAATGATGTCCTCCCTAATCTTGGTCATGGCATAAGGCGAGGACACTTGGAACTTCCTCCTGAAGAATGCACCTTCTCCAGATACCGTTTGCCCCCTCACGAAATAAGTATGGATCCTCCCACTAGTAGAAATGTATTTTAGACAAGAATTTGTCTACTTTCAACTTCGACCAATCTCGTGGGATTTTCTTGGTCACGAGATAATTCACAATGTCTACATACCATGGAAGCGAGGTGACTGACAGAATTCCCTTATATGGAAAGGTCTCTGTGATAGGTTGCAGGCTCAGCTCAGGAGACTTTGGTTCAAGAAGCCTCGATAAGTGGTCGGCTACCATATTCTTTACCCCAGGTTTGTCTCTAATTTCAAGGTCAAATTTCCGGAGGAGAAGGATCCACCGAATAAGACGTGGTTTGGCGTCCTTCTTCTGTTGTAGGTACCGGATGGCCGAATGGTCCGTGTAGATAATCACTTTGGATCCGAGGAGATAGGATCTGAACTTCTCCAAGGCAAAAACCACAGCTAGCAGCTCCTTTTCGGTGACGGTGTAGTTGCGCTGGGCTTCATCGAGTGTTCGACTAGCGTAGTGAATTGCAAATGGTACATTATTTTTCCTGTATGAGTACAACATCGATGGCATAATCTGACGCATCGGTCATTATCTCAAAAGGCTGCAGATCGGTGGTTGCAAGACAGGGGCCTACGTGATAAGTTCTTTCAACTGATTGAAGGCAAAGAGCACACTGTTATCTACAATGAATTCATTCTCCTTGCCGAGAAACTCAGTCAATGGTCTAGCCAATTTGCTGAAATCTTTGATGAATCGTCGGTAAAAACCAACATGGCCAAAGAATGACATGACTTGCTTGATTCTTGTAGGTGGCTCAAGTTCAGAAATCACCTTCCCCTTGGCTGGGTCAACCTCCATGCCACGTTTAGAAACACCATGACCCAGCACAATTCCTTCGATCACCATGAAGTTGCTCTTTTCCCATGAGAGTACCCGATTTACTTCGCAGCACCTCCGTAAGACCCGATCTAAATAATCCAGACATTGATCAAATGAGTCCCCGTAGACCGAAAAGTCGTCCATGAAAACCTCAAGAAAGTTGCCCACCATGTCGGCAAAAATTGCTAGCATACACCTTTGAAATGTGGCTGGGGCATTGCAGAGCCCGAACGACATTCGTCTGAAGGCGTATGTCCCAAAAGGACAATTGAACGTGGTCTTCTATTGGTTTTCGGGAGCGATAGCTACTTGATTGTATCCAGAGTATCCTTCCAAGAAGCAAAAGTATTCCTTTGCGGCCAATCTCTCCAAGATCTGGTCGATGAAAGGTAATGGAAAGTGGTCCTTCTTGGTGGCTAGATTAAGTCTCTTGTAATCCACGCATACTCGCCAAGAAGTGGGTACTCTAGTGGCGATCTCCTCTCCTTTGTCGTTCTTTACAATGGTGATCACTGATTTCTTTGGCACCACATGCAGAGGGCTCACCCATTTGTTGTCAAAGATGGGATAAATGAATCCCGCATCGCACCATTTCTGGATATCTTTCATAATTACCTCCCGCAGATCAGGATTGAGTCGTCTCTGAAGTTCTCGAGAGGGTTTGCAACCATCTTCCAGGAAAATGCGATGCGAGCACAAAGAGGGATTGATCCCGTGGAGATCTGAAGCTCTCCAGCCTATAGCCTTGCGGTTGCGTTCAACAACCTCCATCAGACGAGATTCTTGGTCTGCGGTTAGATGCACATTGATAATGACCAGGTACATATTAGGTTCTCCCGCAAGAAAGGCATATTTCATATTGGAGGGCAAGGGTTTCAACTCTGGTGGTGTCAGAGCTGCCTCAGAAGTGACTTCAGCTACTAATTCAGGTGGTGATTCTTTCAGCTATTCGGCGTCCACCATGCTCTGTTTTGTCTTCTCATTCAAGCCTTTACAGAACGTTTCAATAACATCTTCTTCATCGCAGAATTCTTCGATAATCTGCTCTTGATCTTGAAGGCACATCATCGACACCTGGGTCTCCTCTAGTAGACCATCACCTATCTCATAATGATTGATAAGGGGAAACTCGACTGCAGTGTCCATTCCTTCCATGGGAGAGAGGAATTCATGGATCTCTTTGTCATCCATTAAAAGATTCGTATCTTGGATTTCAGCTAGAAAGTCACAGTCTTTGGAAGAATCGATCACCTTTACGCATGTTGCAGATGCTCTTTCTCACGGTTTGGCTTCAGACATGGTTTTTATTTTAATCGTGTCACCGCCAGCACCGAAAGTGATTTCTCTAGTCCCATAATTAACCACCGCGTTCATCGTCCGCAGGAATGGTCGTTCGAGTATGATTGGGGTGAGGAGCAAGGGCGTAGAGACGTCCATATCTAATACAACAAAATTGGCCGGGAACTGCTTCCCCTGAACCGTGACTATCACGTCCTCCAATACGTCCCTCGGCCGCTTGACTGATTTGTCTACAAACTACAAAATCATCTTGGTGGGCTTGAGCGGTCCTAGCCTGAACTCTGTGATCAATGAGGCTGGCATCAAGTTAACAGAAGACCCGCTATCCAACAGAGTGCGCTCGAATTCTTGACTGAACATCTGACAGCATACAAGAGGTGCTCCATCATCTGGCTTTTTGTCCGGGAGATTGCTGATAGCATTGACTGTAACCATTGCGAGGATGTGCTTTTCAGGCTTGCCTCCTTTGTTTCTAGAGTTATGGGGATGAGGCATGCGCTTATTTGTACATGCATCTTTTAGTCCCTTTTTCACAATAGGCATGTACTCAAGAGCTTTCATTAAGGGCATATTCAAGACTAAATTCTGAATGATCTCAATGATGGCAGGGTCGGACAAAGCATTTTTAAATTTTTTTCATTCTTTTGTGTCTTTTCATAGCTTCTGGGAAAGGAATATGTACACAACAATGGTATCATCCAAAATAGTGTCCATATTGTTTTTTACAGGTAGATGGCAAAAAGGTATAGAATCATCTACAACATGTGGACCAAAAATGACATGCTCGATTTCTGTTGGTAGCTTGGGCTTCCCTGCAGGTACAAAATTCTTCAAAGCTGCAGCTAGTTTTGGGATGTGCGCATTCGTCTCTAATACCGGCTGATCTCACCGAGGCTGTCGTCATCTTTTTTTGTTTTTGTATTTTCTTAATTTTTGTGAGTTTTCTACAGATGATGCCCTTCCAAAAATGTTGCTTGGCCCTCGTGCTGGTTGGATTGACGATTCCCCTTCAGATGCAATGTGCTTTCCCTTCGCGGTTGCTGATGGCTGCAGTGTTCTATCGCTCCTGAGAGTAACAACGTTAGATATAAACAAATCATTTCTACCTGAGTCGGACAGATCACTGCAAGCTACCTGCTCCTTGCGTCAGAAGTTATTTAGGTTGGCCTCGACCTGGGCTGGTATGACGGTTTTGGCAGTCGTTAGGTCGTCGATCTTCTGGGTCATCTCAGCAATATTTTTGACAAGTTGTTCAATACAGGTGAGGGATGGGTTCACCGGTGCAACTTCAGATGAATCGCCCCCTTGGGGCCTATGATTATGATAATTTGGAGGGGGTTGTTATTGGTAACGTTGTGAAAATTGGTGAGGGGGAAAACGAGAGGGATACTGTAAATACTATTGGGCGGGATATGAATGATGGTATGCTGCAGCCGGTTGCTGTGGAGGGTGTCTTTGATTACGGTAGCTGGGTTGCTGCTGCGAGTATCCTGCCTCCATGCGTTCCCATATTTTGTTGTGGATGCTAATTTTGAGGCTGGAAGTTCCTACCTCCCTGCTGCTGCTAGTATGGTGGTCGATTTGCCGAGTTCTGGTCCTGGAAGTGTCCCTGAGGACGGGTCACCTGCTGTTCAGGTCCCCACACACCATTGATCTCTTGATGCGGTGGGGAAGGAGGAAACTGCTCTGGACAAACGGTAAGCAGCTCTGGTTGATAGACAACCATATGGTTATGTGACTGTGGGGTCTGCTCTGGTTCCTGCACATAGTATACATGCTGAACCGGCGGAGGCTGCTGAGGACTAGGCCGAGGAGTTTGTATGCGTGATGATTCCTTCGGCTCAGCGGAGTTCTCAGTAGCAGACACAGAGTTGCAAGCGTTGACGTTCAGGGCTCGAACTAGCTTCTCTAGTTGTTTAGAAATCAAATCAAGCTTCTCCAGGCCCTGGGTTCTTTTCTCGATGACAAATAATTTTTCGAGGTCTTGGGACCTCTTCTCGATAATGTCGACCTTAGACAAGTGGCTCCGAATAATGTTGAGGTTGGAGCTCTCATCCTTGTCTTCGGTGTGGCTAGCCATGTTCACGGGCTTGTTGATGGTGGCATGCATCTTCATGTAAGCTCGTGATGAGGACTGAGCAGCCTCTCCCTCGGCCATCTCCTCAAAATGTTCCACACAACATCCTCATCTTTATTGAAATGCGAACTTCCACAAGCGGCATCAACGAGTCTCTGGCCTTGTAGTGTCAGACCACCAAAGAAGTGTTGCACGAGACTAGTCTTGGGAATCTCGTGGTGGGGGCACCATTCTTGTAGTTCCTTGAATCTCTCCCAAGCTTCATGGATCGTCTCGTTGAGTTGCTGATAGAAGCTGGAGATGCGAGCCTGCATCTGGTTCAGATGACCCAGAGGATAGAACTTGTGAAGAAATGCATATTTCAACTCCTCCCAAGTCGTGACTACTTTCTTCAGGTGATCAACCCAATACAAGGCCTTGTCTTGGAGGCTAAAGGGGAAAGCGGTCATCTTGACTACCTCTAAAGGAATACCGGGGTAGTGAGCGGTGGCGTAGATGCGACCAAACTTCTTGAGATGGATGTACGGCTCCTCAGTGGTTTTCCTATGGAATGTGGGAAGCAGAGATAGAAACTGCGGCTTCAGCTCGAAGTGGACGTGAATTTGTGGAATCTGGATCCACTCAGTGATACAGCCTGCTCCGGGGTTGTATGTGTTTCAAGGTCGGCTTCGGTTGCAGTAGTTCTGCATCCATTCTTTCATACTCAGGTCTCCCCACTGACAGTTCATCTCCAACGCCTCATGGATTTGAACTCTTGATCTGGCTCATCCTCCCGCCTGCGATCTCTCTCGTCAGCCCTTCTCCTTAAATCATTGAGCATATCTTGGAATGCGGTCTGGGCCAAAGCCTGATTGGTCAGTTGCTGTTGGATAGCATGGATAGAATCAAGCAACTGGCTGTTGACCTCATTCTATGTAGTTTACTGCCCTTCCCCTAATTTGTCGGTTCGGTCGGTTGGGGTTGTGTTCCCTTTCCTCTGCCAGTTGGAGCCATCTCGGAATAGACTTGAATCTCAGGCTCGTGATCAGGTTGAGAGTCTGCACGATGGAATAAACCCTGATCAGTTTCTTTCTGAGCACCAACTGATGAGATGAGCCTGGAATTAAGGTCAATCCCAGAATGATGTGAACGGAGCATTGAATATTGACTGAAATCGATCTCCATCCACAAAGGGTTGTTTCTGGGACAAGAGTAATCCCGGTTTATTTGAAAGGCAGGGCCAATTCGGGTTGCGAGTCCATCCCGAACAACGGATTTATTGGGGATATGCAAGTGTTGAAAGAAGAAAGAGTAGGGTAGTCCAAGGAGAAATTCGTAAGATCCAAACTAACTACTTTGAGATCACCTTTATTTATTGAAGATGTAGGCGACACGGAATTGATGTGGGCATCGACGGTGTCCCGACTAAGCCATCCGTGTGACGACATCTTGAGAGGGTTAAAAAGGGATAGATGATGGATGAAGAGCACGAAGGTGAACATGAAATAAATGGAGTGTAAAACAGTAGAAGGCTCACGATGAACGAGCGTCAAAGGCGAGGGAAGCAAAATTGCGCAAATGCGCGATGTTTTTGATCTTGACCTTAATGAAACTAATCAATCAAACCTCAAAGCAATGGATTCACCAACTCGACCCGTGAAGCCGTGAAGGTTCATCAATTATCTTTGTTGTTTTTAGATTTGAATTCAGATAATTTATCTTATCACGAGTCCTTAGAGAGCAACGCCTATAGGAGCGAGAGTACTGCCTGAAAAGTATCCCGTACTTATCCTCTTCCTTTGTAACCTGTAGTCTGCACTTTTTGAGGTCCTTGTAACCCTTCCTGGATTCCTACTCAGCCAAAGAAATAGAGGAAGGAAGCCAATAGGCGAAACCAATACCTCAGAACTCGCTTGCAACGGAATCACCCGTGAGCATGCAAGAGCCTATTCGGACGCAAGACGATGAGACAGACACCCCGGTGAAGGTGTGGCCTATACTCGATACTTCGGACAAGGTCAATGCTCTACACAATAGAGCGTCATCATTACCGACCAAGCCCTACTCGTCTACGTACGATAGAAGCGCCAATACTTCAGAAATATAGACGATACACAAGGCAACCACAGACTGGTTTTTGGGCTCTAATCCTTACGACGTCGCTCGCCTCACTGGGAAGGAGACCTTCCAATGTAGCTTGAAAACAAATGAGGGCTTTGCTCACCCCAAGTCAATGAGTCTGATTAACCAATTTTATTTAGGTCAAGTATTTTTAGCAGTCCCTTTTTAATTTTTTTGTGTTATGACTTGTTTTGAGTAGATTCAATACAAGCGCCTGACGATTTTTGTCTTTTCTTCGATTCCTAATTGATCCAAAAACAAAGGGAGAAGGTCGGCAAAGCAATGCAAGGCGACATTAAGATGGAAATCTCACCTTAGTGTCTAAATGATGAATGCTCAGTTAGAAGACTTACAGTGCTTCCCAACTCTCTCCATGCGGGATGCAAAAGAGGAATTTATAAATCTATACTTAATGCCATTATGCAAATGGAAATCGTCCTAAGAAGGCAACTGCTAGAGTGAAGAACCAAATGCTAAACTGACAGAATGAAACCTAAAGTCCGATCTTGAAGCCTCCTCGGTGCCCACCACACTGGGTCCTGCAAGCGCTGTATGGAGAGCTCTCACGGCACGCGGTTTCAAGCTATGTGTCAAGCAATTAATTATTTCTAAGTCCAAACGAGAAGACTATAGGTGCATGCAATGGTTATTAGGTGTTTGGCCTTAGGTTACACGATCAAGCAAGCCTAAAGACTAAGGACTCATTCCACAAAATAAAGGAAACCAAAATCGGGAAAAAAAATAAAACAACGTGATGAAAACGTAGCAAAACTACGGTGAGCCCCCAAGTGAACAAACACTTGGAAATTGGGCCCAAATGTCCAAAGTCCTGTGTACCTGTATAATTACAATTTTATAGTCAATAAATCACTCTCTCAGAAAAATAAAACTTAACTATCTTCTTTCTCTCTCAAGAGCCTCCTGCTCTCTCCTATCGGCAAGGGTAGAATAGCCGACTCCGCTTCTCAAGGATGCGTAGGATCACCTAGATGATCCTCCTTGGTCCGTGGTCTCTCGTAAGAAGACAATAAAGTGGATAAAATTAATGGTCGAAATTGAATTAATGGTAAAAATACTGAAAACAGTGGATAAAATTAATGACCGAAATTAAATTAGAGATGAAAAATGTCAAATAGTGTCAAAAATTCTCCAAATTAATTTTAAACTAAAGATAATATAGTAAGGAAAAATTAGAAATAGAAATTAGATTTTTGTGATTTTTTTAGGAATTTTTAATATTTTTATGAAGATTTTAGGAGTTTTCTAATTTTTAGGAGTTTTCTTCTGAATTTTTTAGTGATTTTTGGTCTGAAGTTAAAGCACACAGAAACAAACGAAATATATTTTTTGGGGATTTTTCAAAAACTTTTTATAATTTTTATGAATTTTCTAATGCAAACAGTGAATAAAATGCATAATGTAACATAAAAATATGGCATGATAGAGCAATGCAACAGGTATTTATGCCTTTTTTGGTGACTTTTTGAATTTTATAGATGCATTAAATAAATATATATAATAAAAAGAAACTACACTAGTGGCAAGGGCATTTTTATAAATAATAAAAAGTTCATGGCCAATGTGCAATTTTCCACAAAATATATACTGCGACAAAAACTTTTGTGGACTAAGTGTAAATTCCAAAGCCCGTAGGGGTTTCTCGGCAAGAACACCAAGGTCACGCGCATAGGGCACGTCACTTGGGAAGGACTTGTATGTAAGTTCCAGAAATCGAAGGGCTAAATCGCAAAATTTCCACAGAAAGTACAACTGGAATAAGCATTTACTGGACTATTTCAAAATAAAAAAATCTTGGGGTCCATGTTGCAAAATGTCCAACTCACGTGCACGGGTCACGTGAGGTGACGTGGCCAGGGACTAATGTGTAAATATGAGAATTACAGGGGTGATTTCGCAAATTATACAGAAACTTATAAATTGCAGGTGAAAGTTCAAGATTTAACGTTTAAGCACAAAAAGTGGCGTAGCTAAAGTTACAAAATACCCTGTCTAAGGCGCGGATCGAACGATAGTGAGCCGCTCACTTGAACACGTGGCAGCCAACCATCGGATGATACCCCTTCGCGACTGGCGGTTGAGATTAGATCTCAACGTGAGATCGACGGTGCTGACGAAGGGAGATCTGACGGGTGCTGTAGCGCCTGGAGCTGCGGCTTGATCCGACGGCGGAGAAGGGTCCAACAAGAACAAGGAGGAAGCTCAGGCGATGTGAGCTTCCTCCATCAATTCCTCTCTCCTCCAACGCTTCGTGGGGATCCAAAATCGCTCCACTCGTTCCTGGGAGGTCCCTCTGTAGGCTGGTGGCTCCAGAAAACTCCGGCGATCACCAGAGAGCACGCGCGAGGCCGACAGAGCTGGCTTGCCACATGAACCTCCTCTGTGCACCAAAACGAGCCCCCAGGTGTCTGATTGGATCTGGACCTGCATGAAATAAGTGAAAGGGTCGAGGGCAAGTTGCCTCAACCCCGCGGAAAGGCAGAAATGTGCGGGATGATCGAGGTGACCGGAAGAACTCGAGCTCCGGTCGTACTTGGTTAAGACGATTTCGTAGTGATTCAGATCAGATCGATGGTCTTATATAGCTAAGCCCAACTACTGAGGTCCTAAAGAGCGCAAAAGAAATGAAATAGAATGAAAAAAATACTCACCAAAGTTTCTCCAACGACGAGCTTGGGCGACATACTCCGACGAGGTGGATCAGCCTCGATTCGACACCTTCGAATCCTACCAACGAGTGCAATCCGTTCCTGCTGTCACTGGGAAGGTAGTCGAAGCCCTAGGTCAAGGAATGAATGGTGGAAGAGTGATCAAACGTCAAAGGGAAGATGGGGGTCACGTTTATATGAGTTGATGGGTGACTCCCAAGATCGATGCGAATCACTCGATGCAGCGACCCAATGCCCGAAGTGAACCCAGGGCGTGAATCACCATTCATCGAAGAAGAAAAGTCATGAAGGGGTCAATATGAGATAGTGAAAGACGCGCTCTCCAAAATTCTGAGAAAATGCCAAAAAAACACAGTCTGACACAGAGCCAGACCTCGGTCAGAGAGTTGACCGAGGTCAACCAACGGAAGCTTCTGGTTGGTCCACGTGGATCGACCAGAAAATTCCTTGGCAAAAACATTTGTTAAATTGATTGAAAATAATAGATGATTTTATTATTTTTAGGTTATTAATAAAAAATGTTTATTATTTTATAAAGTATTTTATTACGATTTTTATTTATTTTTTTGAGATTAAAAATTACAACTTTCCTTTTATAGCTTATATACAAGTATATTCATCTATGTATTTTAATAATTTATTTTTATTTTGTATTTTTAATTTTATTTATTTTGTTTATCTTTTTATAAATTTATAAGTGAATTTTATAGTCATATATATATATATATATTATTTTTGTCATGTGTTTCATACAATTAAATAAATAGAAATAGTATTTATATAGGTATAAGTGTAGGTAATTCATCTATGTATTGTATATAAGTATTTTATTTTTGTATTTTATTAAGTTTTTTATTCATATTTTAATGTACATATATTATAAATAATATTTATAAAATTATAAAAATATAAAATTATAAAAATAGAGAATAATAATTAAATTGAATATTTTAATCTGTACAAGTATACAATAGGGGTCCCAAAACTCAACTTTCAAACCATAGCTCCGAAAAATATGAAACCACCTTCATTAAAAAGCTTATGAAAAATTATATACAATTAAAGTGATTTTGATATATTTCGAGTTTTTATTTGAGAGATACAGGTCTGGGAAGTTGGGATTCTGGAATCTTGTTCAGATCATAACTTTTTTATCTTTATATTATTTTTGAGTGAAATCAATTTTATATTTTTTTATTTATTATCTACAACTTTTATGTTCAAAATTTATTTATTTGAAGTATTAAAAGTGGAACCAAAAATAGGTCCCAAAATGAATAAAGAATGAATTGAATAAAAGAAATCTTTATTGGTTTCTGGCCCTTATCTCCTCCTACTTTATTCCTTGTCAACCTATTCATCAAGATGCCTAGGAGGAGGAGGTGGTGTTGGTGTAGGTGGTGGTCAAGGATTCAGGTATGGAGCTGGTTCGGAAATGGAGCTGGCGAGGGAGGTGGCGGTGGTTCTGGAAATGGTATGAGAGCCGGATCGGGATACGGCTCTGGGTATGGCTCCGGTTCTGGATACAGTTTCTAAGAGGGAAGGGGTGGAGTAGGAGGTGGTGAAGGGGGTGGCGGTGGAGGCGAGGGTGCGGCTTCTCGAAGTGGTTCTGGATCTGGCTATGGTTCTGGAAAGGGTAGCGGTTTTGGTGGAGCTAAAGGTGGTGTGGGTGGGGGTAGTGAAGGAGGAGATGGTGGTGGTGGAGGAGGTTTAGGTGGTGGTCATGGATCCGGGTATGGATCGGGTTCTGGTGGAGGATTTGGTGGTGGGAAGGGTGTAGGTGGAGGCGGAGGTGGTGGCGGTGGAGATGGAGGTGGTGGTGCGGGCGCGAGAAGTGGTTCAGGGCATGGATCTTCTTTTGGATACGGTTTTGGGAAGGGAAGAGGTGGCGGAGGAGGTGGTGGAGGGGGTGGTGGTGGAGGCGGGGGTGTAGATTCTGGATCTGGTTTCTGATTCGGAAAGGGAAGTGGTTTTGGTGGAGCTAAAGGTGGTGGGGGTGGAGGTGGTGGTGGAGGAGGAGGAGGAGCAGGTGGTGGTGGTGTAGGTGGTGGTCAGGGATCCGACTATGGAGCTGGTTCGGGCAGAGGATTCGATGGTGGTAAGGGCAACGGTGGAGGAGGTGGTGGCGGTGGAGGAGGTGGTGGAGGCGGGTCTAGTGGCTCGGGTCAAGGCTCAGGATCTGGATTTGGCTCAGGAGTTGGGTACGGTAAATCAGGCGACAGAGGAGGTGGAGGAGGCAGGGGTGGTGGTGGCGGCGGCTCGGCTGTCGGAAATGGTTCGGGCTCCGGATATGGATCTGGTTTCGGATATGGTCACACGAAGTAGACGACTCGTACCTAATCGTCATCTATGTGAGAATGTAAAGAAGTCGTTCTTCCGTTAATAAGAGTGGTCATAAATCCCACTGGTTTCTAATAATTTTATGTATATCGGAATAAAGATATGGAGGAATCCATTTTATCTAGTAAAGTGGAGTTACGCATTGGATAGAAACAAGTACTTACAAATCATCACTCGACAATGCATAATCGTGGTTGGCATGTCATTCTTCATAATTCGAGGTGCTCATTTACCACCCTCATCATGGGTTTGTGCGTTGTGTCTCGACTATTACTTATTATGGTCTCGTGGTTAAAAATTCCTGCGAATATATCCTTTGTGGATGATTCAAGTCTATCACTTTATTTTCTTCCTATCATAACAACCCAAATTGTGCATGATCAAGGTATACTCGGATGATGGATTAGTATTCCGGATTGTGATTCTCAATCATTGGCAAAGACCACGGGTTGATTGCTTCCGATCATTTTATCGTAAATTTGATGTCTTGCAAACTCTTGAATCCCTCCCATATTAGTGAAGTGATCGATGTTGTGGGCATACGTAGCTTTGAACAAACACTGCGATCTTCACATCTCCATTGAAAACTTTTCAAGGGCTTGCAACCCGAGCCACTATTCGTAGAGAGATGATGGTGAACATAATGCCACACTAATTGTTGCATCTTTTACCTGCTTGCAGAGTTCTGTCTTGTGTTTTTGGATTCGTATATACCGATGGCACATTTCTTTATATATATCATACAATTTCAGCTCACGGATAAATAGGAACGTCCTTATAAAAAGAAATATATTATCATCTATATCTCCGTATGTAGTAATGATGAAGATATCCAAATATGAAAATCCTTCATAAAACTATTGCAAAGATCATCTTATCGTTGATTCAAGCGATTTGTCGATATTTCCGACACCCATTGAGAGTTTTAGGAGGTCTTCATTTTATTAAAGAGGAAGGTGGACTAAAGCCTAATTGGTTTATGAATAGAGGGTATAAATCATTATCACGTACAAAATGATTGTCTGCTTATGTCCATGCTAAGGTCAAAAGAAAGTGAAACACCAACCATATACTCAATGCATTTGATGAGGGGAGGCATCAGGGCATGATTTATAATTAGTTGGCTTTCAATCTAAAGAAAGCATATATAGTTATCTGCATATCAGTATCGAAGCATGCTTCGTGCAACTGCGATAATATCTGATGTTGTGATGTTCCGACGTGATCGGTCATGCTAACATTGTTATCTAGTTTTCATTTAATTCATGTGAAGCTTGGAGATGTTGCCAACTATTGTTTTCAATCTTGTATACGAAAAGAAGGGAGGCGATCGTATAAGGACGTTGTTTTCGTATAAGTACGTTGTTTTCATACCTTATTTTTTTCTTTCAATTGGCGAAAGCAAAAACTACATGTCCCTCGGAAACCTAAATAAGCAGAACTAGAACATCAGAGCACCATCATTTGAAAAAACTCGACTCTAATACATACCTCAAAGGGATATATAAAGAGAATTTGAAGTCTCTAAAGCTCAGGAACCGGTGGAGAAGAACCAGGGGTTGTTTTGCAAAAATCGCCAAGTCGGATTGTTTCTCCAGTCGACTGTTTTGATCTCCAGTCCACTAATATATATATATATATATATCATGGCGGAATGTTTTTCCATCTATCAGAACGGCATTTTCATGCTGGATATAAATTTCCTCTCGAACGATATCGAGGGCTTGGATTCTCGGAAATGAATATGGTAAGTTTCAACTAAGCGAATCGATTTTAGAAGTTATATTTGAATGGAAAATCATTCTCATGGGTAACTTGGGAATTAGGAACCTAATATGGAGGTATACGACCCAAGCACCATTCCTCGGAAGTGCCCTGCGCACCATTAACTGTTGAGGCTTGGCTCGTGGTTGTGCAACTAAATTGGGCATCATTTTTTTTCTTGGTTAAGGATACGGGCCCTTGGTCTTGTCTTCATGAAGTCATGAGTGTCGAGAATAAATTTTCGGTGATATGCACAACCTACGCAATATAAAATTATCCATTGCAGGCGTGCAGCAGGTACATGATGGAAACCACGATTCCAGCTAAATTAAGTATCAAGTTGTTTCCACGTTGATTTCTCTTCGAGTGCTGCACCACCAATTCTAGCGGGGGAATTTGTATTCTACTCTTCTTTCAAAACGTGAATGCCACCATTGAGAGCTCGTAGGTCCAAAGATCAAACCATTATTAGCTTGCCAACGTTGACATCTCCACGATAAAGAGGAACATGCCAACTCAAAGGCATATAAATACATCACACCTTTTTTCTGGTAGGAGGCAAGTATTTCTCTGCTTCTTCTTCTCTTCTTTCCTTTTGTTGAAAAGATGGGGAGAAGTTCTAAGAGCTTGGGTATTGCCTTAATCTTCTTGCTCTTCGTGAGCACCACTTCAGCAGCGCGAGTGTTAACAACATACGCATCAGGAGGAGGTGGTGGAGGAGGTGGTGGTGGAGGTGGAGGTACTGGAGGTGGATCTGGGTTCGGATCGGGCTCCGGTTATGGCTCCGGATTCGGAAAGGGTGGAGGAGGTGGTGGTGGTGGTGGAGGCGGGGGAGGTGGCGGCGGTTCTGGAAATGGTATAGGAGCCGGATCGGGAAGTGGCTCAGGGCATGGCTCTGGTTCTGGATACGGTTTCGGAAAGGGAAGGGGTGGAGCAGGAGGTGGTGGAGGGGGTGGCGGTGGAGGCGGGGGTGCGGCTTCTGGAAATGGTTCCGGATCTGGCTATGGTTTTGGAAAGGGTAGCGGTTTTGGTGGAGCTAAAGGCGGTGGGGGTGGGGGTGGTGGAGGTGGTGGTGGTGGTGGAGGTGGTGTAGGTGGCGGTCATGGATCCGGGTATGGATCGGGTTCTGGTGGAGGATTCGGTGGTGGGAAGGGTGTAGGTGGAGGCGGAGGTGGTGGCGGTGGAGGTGGCGGTGCCGGTGCGGGAAGTGGCTCAGGGCATGGCTCTGGTTCTGGATACGGTTTTGGGAAGGGAAGAGGTGGCGGAGGAGGTGGTGGAGGGGGTGGTGGTGGAGGCGGGGGTGCAGCTTCTGGAAATGGTTCTGGATCTGGTTTCGGATTCGGAAAGGGAAGTGGTTTTGGTGGAGCTAAAGGTGGTGGGGGTGGAGGTGGTGGTGGTGGAGGAGGTGGTGGTGGTGGTGGTGTAGGTGGTGGTCAGGGATCCGGGTATGGAGCTGGTTCGGGCGGAGGATTCGGTGGTGGTAAGGGCGTCGGTGGAGGAGGTGGTGGCGGTGGAGGAGGTGGTGGAGGCGGGTCTAGTGGCTCGGGTCAAGGCTCGGGATCGGGATTTGGCTCAGGAGCTGGGTACGGTAAATCAGGCGGCGGAGGTGGCGGAGGAGGCGGCGGTGGTGGTGGCGGCGGCTCGACTGCTGGAAATGGTTCGGGCTCCGGATATGGATCTGGATCTGGTTTCGGATATGGTCACACGAAGTAGACGACTCGTGCCTAATCGTCATCTATGTGAGAATGTAAAGAAGTCGTTCTTCCGTTAATAAGAGTGGTCATAAATCCCACTGGTTTCTAATAATTTTATGTATATCAGAATAAAGATATGGAGGAATCCATTTTATCTAGTAAAGTGGAGTTACGCATTGGATAGAAACAAGTACTTACATATCATCACTCGACAACGCATAATCGTGGTTGGCATGTCATTCTTCATAATTCGAGGTGCTCATTTACCACCCTCATCATGGGTTTGTGCGTTGTGTCTCGACTATTACTTATTATGGTCTCGTGGTTAAAAATTCCTGCGAATATATCCTTTGTGGATGATTCAAGTCTATCACTTTATTTTCTTCCTATCAATACAACCCAAATTGTGCATGATCAAGGTATACTCGGATGATGGATTAGTATTCCGGATTGTGATTCTCAATCATTGGCAAAGACCACGGGTTGATTGCTTCCGATCATTTTATTGTAAATTTGATGTCTTGCAAACTCTTGAATCCCTCCCATATTGGTGAAGCGATCGATGTTGTGGGCATACCTAGCTTTGAACAAACACTGCGATCTTCACATCTCCATTGAAAACTTTTCAAGGGCTTGCAACCCGAGCCACTATTCGTAGAGAGATGATGGTGAACATAATGCCACACTAATTGTTGCATCTTTTACCTGCTTGCAGAGTTCCGTCTTGTGTTTTTGGATTCGTATATACCGATGGCACATTTCTTTATATATATCATACAATTTCAGCTCACGGATAAATAGGAACGTCCTTATAAAAAGAAATATATTATCATCTATATCTCCGTATGTAGTAATGATGAAGATATCCAAATATGAAAATCCTTCAAAAACTATTGCAAAGATCATCTTATCGTTGATTCAAGCGATTTGTCGATATTTCCGACACCCATTGAGAGTTTTAGGAGGTCTTCATTTTATTAAAGAGGAAGGTGGACTAAAGCCTAATTGGTTTATGAATAGAGGGTATAAATCATTATCACGTACAAAATGATTGTCTGCTTATGTCCATGCTAAGGTCAAAAGAAAGTGAAACACCAACCATATACTCAATGCATTTGATGAGGGGAGGCATCAGGGCATGATTTATAATTAGTTGGCTTTCAATCTAAAGAAAGCATATATAGTTATCTACATATCAGTATCGAAGCATGCTTCGTGCAACTGCGATAATATCTGATGTTGTGATGTTCCGACGTGATCGGTCATGCTAACATTGTTATCTAGTTTTCATTTAATTCATGTGAAGCTTCGAGATGTTGCCAACTATTGTTTTCAATCTCGTATACGAAAAGAAGGGAGGCGATCGTATAAGGACGTTGTTTTCGTATAAGTACGTTGTTTTCATACCTTATTTTTTCTTTCAATTGGCGAAAGCAAAAACTACATGTCCCTCGGAAACCTAAATAAGCAGAACTAGAACATCAGAGCACCATCATTTGAAAAAACTCGACTCTAATACATACCTCAAAGGGATATATAAAGAGAATTTGAAGTCTCTAAAGCTCAGGAACCGGTGGAGAAGAACCGGGGGTTGTTTTGCAAAAATCGCCAAGTCGGACGATTTACATAGTTTTTATTTTTGCCAGAAATCGGTTTTATAGATTTTGTATTTTCTCAATCTATGCGTAAAAATAAGCCAAAAGCACACCATTCTATTATTCGCATTTTCAGCCGACTGATCTCACCTTGAGTCAACTACTGGGTTCACTAATCGATTATTCTCGAGAGACTAAGCCGATATTTTGGACTCGATTTTCAGTCGATCGACATTTTTCTCCAGTCGACTGTTTTGATCTCCAGTCCACTAATAAATAAATATATATATATATCTATATCATGGCGGAATGTTTTTCCATCTATCAGAACGGCATTTTCATGCTGGATATAAATTTCCTCTCGAACGATATCGAGGGCTTGCATTCTCGGAAATGAATATGGTAAGTTTCAACTGAGCGAATCGATTTTAGAAGTTATATTTGAATGGAAAATCATTCTCATGGGTAACTTGGGAATTAGGAACCTAATATGGAGGTATACGACCCAAGCACCATTCCTCGGAAGTGCCCTGCGCACCATTAACTGTTGAGGCTTGGCTCGTGGTTGTGCAACTAAATTGGGCATCATTTTTTTTCTTGGTTAAGGATACGGGCCCTTGGTCTTGTCTTCATGAAGTCATGAGTGTCGAGAATAAATTTTCGGTGATATGCACAACCTACGCAATATAAAATTATCCATTGCAGGCGTGCAACAGGTACATGATGGAAACCACGATTCCAGCTAAATTAAGTATCAAGTTGTTTCCACGTTGATTTCTCTTCGAGTGCTGCACCACCAATTCTAGCGGGGGAATTTGTATTCTACTCTTCTTTCAAAACGTGAATGCCACCATTGAGAGCTCGTAGGTCCAAAGATCAAACCATTATTAGCTTGCCAACGTTGACATCTCCACGATAAAGAGGAACATGCCAACTCAAAGGCATATAAATACATCACACCTTTTTTCTGGTAGGAGGCAAGTATTTATCTTCTTCTTCTTCTCTTCTTTCCTTTTGTTGAAAAGATGGGGAGAAGTTCTAAGAGCTTGGGTATTGCCTTAATCTTCTTGCTCTTCGTGAGCACCACTTCAGCAGCGCGAGTGTTAACAACATACGCATCAGGAGGAGGTGGTGGAGGAGGTGGTGGTGGAGGTGGAGGTACTGGAGGTGGATCTGGGTTCGGATCGGGCTCCGGTTATGGCTCCGGATTCGGAAAGGGTGGAGGAGGTGGTGGTGGTGGTGGAGGCGGGGGAGGTGGCGGCGGTTCTGGAAATGGTATAGGAGCCGGATCGGGAAGTGGCTCAGGGCATGGCTCTGGTTCTGGATACGGTTTCGGAAAGGGAAGGGGTGGAGCAGGAGGTGGTGGAGGGGGTGGCGGTGGAGGCGGGGGTGCGGCTTCTGGAAATGGTTCCGGATCTGGCTATGGTTTTGGAAAGGGTAGCGGTTTTGGTGGAGCTAAAGGCGGTGGGGGTGGGGGTGGTGGAGGAGGTGGTGGTGGTGGTGGAGGTGGTGTAGGTGGCGGTCATGGATCCGGGTATGGATCGGGTTCTGGTGTAGGATTCGGTGGTGGGAAGGGTGTAGGTGGAGGCGGAGGTGGTGGCGGTGGAGGTGGCGGTGCCGGTGCGGGAAGTGGCTCAGGGCATGGCTCTGGTTCTGGATACGGTTTTGGGAAGGGAAGAGGTGGCGGAGGAGGTGGTGGAGGGGGTGGTGGTGGAGGCGGGGGTGCAGCTTCTGGAAATGGTTCTGGATCTGGTTTCGGATTCGGAAAGGGAAGTGGTTTTGGTGGAGCTAAAGGTGGTGGGGGTGGAGGTGGTGGTGGTGGAGGAGGTGGTGGTGGTGGTGTAGGTGGTGGTCAGGGATCCGGGTATGGAGCTGGTTCGGGCGGAGGATTCGGTGGTGGTAAGGGCGTCGGTGGAGGAGGTGGTGGTGGTGGAGGAGGTGGTGGAGGCGGGTCTAGTGGCTCGGGTCAAGGCTCGGGATCGGGATTTGGCTCAGGAGCTGGGTACGGTAAATCAGGCGGCGGAGGTGGCGGAGGAGGCGGCGGTGGTGGTGGCGGCGGCTCGACTGCTGGAAATGGTTCGGGCTCCGGATATGGATCTGGATCTGGTTTCGGATATGGTCACACGAAGTAGACGACTCGTTCCTAATCGTCATCTATGTGAGAATGTAAAGAAGTCGTTCTTCCGTTAATAAGAGTGGTCATAAATCCCACTGGTTTCTAATAATTTTATGTATATCGGAATAAAGATATGGAGGAATCCATTTTATCTAGTAAAGTGGAGTTACGCATTGGATAGAAACAAGTACTTACAAATCATCACTCGACAATGCATAATCGTGGTTGGCATGTCATTCTTCATAATTCGAGGTGCTCATTTACCACCCTCATCATGGGTTTGTGCGTTGTGTCTCGACTATTACTTATTATGGTCTCGTGGTTAAAAATTCCTGCGAATATATCCTTTGTGGATGATTCAAGTCTATCACTTTATTTTCTTCCTATCAATACAACCCAAATTGTGCATGATCAAGGTATACTCGGATGATGGATTAGTATTCCGGATTGTGATTCTCAATCATTGGCAAAGACCACGGGTTGATTGCTTCCGATCATTTTATTGTAAATTTGATGTCTTGCAAACTCTTGAATCCCTCCCATATTGGTGAAGTGATCGATGTTGTGGGCATACCTAGCTTTGAACAAACACTGCGATCTTCACATCTCCATTGAAAACTTTTCAAGGGCTTGCAACCCGAGCCACTATTCGTAGAGAGATGATGGTGAACATAATGCCACACTAATTGTTGCATCTTTTACCTGCTTGCAGAGTTCCGTCTTGTGTTTTTGGATTCGTATATACCGATGGCACATTTCTTTATATATATCATACAATTTCAGCTCACGGATAAATAGGAACGTCCTTATAAAAAGAAATATATTATCATCTATATCTCCGTATGTAGTAATGATGAAGATATCCAAATATGAAAATCCTTCAAAAACTATTGCAAAGATCATCTTATCGTTGATTCAAGCGATTTGTCGATATTTCCGACACCCATTGAGAGTTTTAGGAGGTCTTCATTTTATTAAAGAGGAAGGTGGACTAAAGCCTAATTGGTTTATGAATAGAGGGTATAAATCATTATCACGTACAAAATGATTGTCTGCTTATGTCCATGCTAAGGTCAAAAGAAAGTGAAACACCAACCATATACTCAATGCATTTGATGAGGGGAGGCATCAGGGCATGATTTATAATTAGTTGGCTTTCAATCTAAAGAAAGCATATATAGTTATCTACATATCAGTATCGAAGCATGCTTCGTGCAACTGCGATAATATCTGATGTTGTGATGTTCCGACGTGATCGGTCATGCTAACATTGTTATCTAGTTTTCATTTAATTCATGTGAAGCTTCGAGATGTTGCCAACTATTGTTTTCAATCTCGTATACGAAAAGAAGGGAGGCGATCGTATAAGGACGTTGTTTTCGTATAAGTACGTTGTTTTCATACCTTATTTTTTTCTTTCAATTGGCGAAAGCAAAAACTACATGTCCCTCGGAAACCTAAATAAGCAGAACTAGAACATCAGAGCACCATCATTTGAAAAAACTCGACTCTAATACATACCTCAAAGGGATATATAAAGAGAATTTGAAGTCTCTAAAGCTCAGGAACCGGTGGAGAAGAACCGGGGGTTGTTTTGCTAAAATCGCCAAGTCGGACGATTTACATAGTTTTTATTTTTGCCAGAAATCGGTTTTATAGATTTTGTATTTTCTCAATCTATGCGTAAAAATAAGCCAAAAGCACACCATTCTATTATTCGCATTTTCAGCCGACTGATCTCACCTTGAGTCAACTACTGGGTTCACTAATCGATTATTCTCGAGAGACTAAGCCGATATTTCGGACTAGATTTTCAATCGATCGACATTTTTCTCCAGTCGACTGTTTTGATCTCCAGTCCACTAATAAATAAATAAATATATATGTATATCATGGCGGAATGTTTTTCTATCTATCAGAACGGCATTTTCATGCTGGATATAAATTTCCTCTCGAACGATATCGAGGGCTTGGATTCTCGGAAATGAATATGGTAAGTTTCAACTGAGCGAATCGATTTTAGAAGTTATATTTGAATGGAAAATCATTCTCATGGGTAACTTGGGAATTAGGAACCTAATATGGAGGTATACGACCCAAGCACCATTCCTCGGAAGTGCCCTGCGCACCATTAACTGTTGAGGCTTGGCTCGTGGTTGTGCAACTAAATTGGGCATCATTTTTTTTCTTGGTTAAGGATACGGGCCCTTGGTCTTGTCTTCATGAAGTCATGAGTGTCGAGAATAAATTTTCGGTGATATGCACAACCTACGCAATATAAAATTATCCATTGCAGGTGTGCAGCAGGTACATGATGGAAACCACGATTCCAGCTAAATTAAGTATCAAGTTGTTTCCACGTTGATTTCTCTTCGAGTGCTGCACCACCAATTCTAGCGGGGGAATTTGTATTCTACTCTTCTTTCAAAACGTGAATGCCACCATTGAGAGCTCGTAGGTCCAAAGATCAAACCATTATTAGCTTGCCAACGTTGACATCTCCACGATAAAGAGGAACATGCCAACTCAAAGGCATATAAATACATCACACCTTTTTTCTGGTAGGAGGCAAGTATTTCTCTGCTTCTTCTTCTCTTCTTTCCTTTTGTTGAAAAGATGGGGAGAAGTTCTAAGAGCTTGGGTATTGCCTTAATCTTCTTGCTCTTCGTGAGCACCACTTCAGCAGCGCGAGTGTTAACAACATACGCATCAGGAGGAGGTGGTGGAGGAGGAGGTGGTGGAGGTGGAGGTACTGGAGGTGGATCTGGGTTCGGATCGGGCTCCGGTTATGGCTCCGGATTCGGAAAGGGTGGAGGAGGTGGTGGTGGTGGTGGAGGCGGGGGAGGTGGCGGCGGTTCTGGAAATGGTATAGGAGCCGGATCGGGAAGTGGCTCAGGGCATGGCTCTGGTTCTGGATACGGTTTCGGAAAGGGAAGGGGTGGAGCAGGAGGTGGTGGAGGGGGTGGCGGTGGAGGCGGGGGTGCGGCTTCTGGAAATGGTTCCGGATCTGGCTATGGTTTTGGAAAGGGTAGCGGTTTTGGTGGAGCTAAAGGCGGTGGGGGTGGGGGTGGTGGAGGAGGTGGTGGTGGTGGTGGAGGTGGTGTAGGTGGCGGTCATGGATCCGGGTATGGATCGGGTTCTGGTGGAGGATTCGGTGGTGGGAAGGGTGTAGGTGGAGGCGGAGGTGGTGGCGGTGGAGGTGGAGGTGGCGGTGCCGGTGCGGGAAGTGGCTCAGGGCATGGCTCTGGTTCTGGATACGGTTTTGGGAAGGGAAGAGGTGGCGGAGGAGGTGGTGGAGGGGGTGGTGGTGGAGGCGGGGGTGCAGCTTCTGGAAATGGTTCTGGATCTGGTTTCGGATTCGGAAAGGGAAGTGGTTTTGGTGGAGCTAAAGGTGGTGGGGGTGGAGGTGGTGGTGGTGGAGGAGGTGGTGGTGGTGGTGTAGGTGGTGGTCAGGGATCCGGGTATGGAGCTGGTTCGGGCGGAGGATTCGGTGGTGGTAAGGGCATCGGTGGAGGAGGTGGTGGCGGTGGAGGAGGTGGTGGAGGCGGGTCTAGTGGCTCGGGTCAAGGCTCGGGATCGGGATTTGGCTCAGGAGCTGGGTACGGTAAATCAGGCGGCGGAGGTGGCGGAGGAGGCGGCGGTGGTGGTGGCGGCGGCTCGACTGCTGGAAATGGTTCGGGCTCCGGATATGGATCTGGATCTGGTTTCGGATATGGTCACACGAAGTAGACGACTCGTTCCTAATCGTCATCTATGTGAGAATGTAAAGAAGTCGTTCTTCCGTTAATAAGAGTGGTCATAAATCCCACTGGTTTCTAATAATTTTATGTATATCGAAATAAAGATATGGAGGAATCCATTTTATCTAGTAAAGTGGAGTTACGCATTGGATAGAAACAAGTACTTACAAATCATCACTCGACAATGCATAATCGTGGTTGGCATGTCATTCTTCATAATTCGAGGTGCTCATTTACCACCCTCATCATGGGTTTGTGCGTTGTGTCTCGACTATTACTTATTATGGTCTCGTGGTTAAAAATTCCTGCGAATATATCCTTTGTGGATGATTCAAGTCTATCACTTTATTTTCTTCCTATCAATACAACCCAAATTGTGCATGATCAAGGTATACTCGGATGATGGATTAGTATTCCGGATTGTGATTCTCAATCATTGGCAAAGACCACGGGTTGATTGCTTCCGATCATTTTATTGTAAATTTGATGTCTTGCAAACTCTTGAATCCCTCCCATATTGGTGAAGTGATCGATGTTGTGGGCATACCTAGCTTTGAACAAACACTGCGATCTTCACATCTCCATTGAAAACTTTTCAAGGGCTTGCAACCCGAGCCACTATTCGTAGAGAGATGATGGTGAACATAATGCCACACTAATTGTTGCATCTTTTACCTGCTTGCAGAGTTCCGTCTTGTGTTTTTGGATTCGTATATACCGATGGCACATTTCTTTATATATATCATACAATTTCAGCTCACGGATAAATAGGAACGTCCTTATAAAAAGAAATATATTATCATCTATATCTCCGTATGTAGTAATGATGAAGATATCCAAATATGAAAATCCTTCAAAAACTATTGCAAAGATCATCTTATCGTTGATTCAAGCGATTTGTCGATATTTCCGACACCCATTGAGAGTTTTAGGAGGTCTTCATTTTATTAAAGAGGAAGGTGGACTAAAGCCTAATTGGTTTATGAATAGAGGGTATAAATCATTATCACGTACAAAATGATTGTCTGCTTATGTCCATGCTAAGGTCAAAAGAAAGTGAAACACCAACCATATACTCAATGCATTTGATGAGGGGAGGCATCAGGGCATGATTTATAATTAGTTGGCTTTCAATCTAAAGAAAGCATATATAGTTATCTACATATCAGTATCGAAGCATGCTTCGTGCAACTGCGATAATATCTGATGTTGTGATGTTCCGACGTGATCGGTCATGCTAACATTGTTATCTAGTTTTCATTTAATTCATGTGAAGCTTCGAGATGTTGCCAACTATTGTTTTCAATCTCGTATACGAAAAGAAGGGAGGCGATCGTATAAGGACGTTGTTTTCGTATAAGTACGTTGTTTTCATACCTTATTTTTTTCTTTCAATTGGCGAAAGCAAAAACTACATGTCCCTCGGAAACCTAAATAAGCAGAACTAGAACATCAGAGCACCATCATTTGAAAAAACTCGACTCTAATACATACCTCAAAGGGATATATAAAGAGAATTTGAAGTCTCTAAAGCTCAGGAACCGGTGGAGAAGAACCGGGGGTTGTTTTGCAAAAATCGCCAAGTCGGACGATTTACATAGTTTTTATTTTTGCCAGAAATCGGTTTTATAGATTTTGTATTTTCTCAATCTATGCGTAAAAATAAGCCAAAAGCACACCATTCTATTATTCGCATTTTCAGCCGACTGATCTCACCTTGAGTCAACTACTGGGTTCACTAATCGATTATTCTCGAGAGACTAAGCCGATATTTCGGACTAGATTTTCAATCGATCGACATTTTTCTCCAGTCGACTGTTTTGATCTCCAGTCCACTAATAAATAAATAAATATATATGTATATCATGGCGGAATGTTTTTCTATCTATCAGAACGGCATTTTCATGCTGGATATAAATTTCCTCTCGAACGATATCGAGGGCTTGGATTCTCGGAAATGAATATGGTAAGTTTCAACTGAGCGAATCGATTTTAGAAGTTATATTTGAATGGAAAATCATTCTCATGGGTAACTTGGGAATTAGGAACCTAATATGGAGGTATACGACCCAAGCACCATTCCTCGGAAGTGCCCTGCGCACCATTAACTGTTGAGGCTTGGCTCGTGGTTGTGCAACTAAATTGGGCATCATTTTTTTTCTTGGTTAAGGATACGGGCCCTTGGTCTTGTCTTCATGAAGTCATGAGTGTCGAGAATAAATTTTCGGTGATATGCACAACCTACGCAATATAAAATTATCCATTGCAGGTGTGCAGCAGGTACATGATGGAAACCACGATTCCAGCTAAATTAAGTATCAAGTTGTTTCCACGTTGATTTCTCTTCGAGTGCTGCACCACCAATTCTAGCGGGGGAATTTGTATTCTACTCTTCTTTCAAAACGTGAATGCCACCATTGAGAGCTCGTAGGTCCAAAGATCAAACCATTATTAGCTTGCCAACGTTGACATCTCCACGATAAAGAGGAACATGCCAACTCAAAGGCATATAAATACATCACACCTTTTTTCTGGTAGGAGGCAAGTATTTCTCTGCTTCTTCTTCTCTTCTTTCCTTTTGTTGAAAAGATGGGGAGAAGTTCTAAGAGCTTGGGTATTGCCTTAATCTTCTTGCTCTTCGTGAGCACCACTTCAGCAGCGCGAGTGTTAACAACATACGCATCAGGAGGAGGTGGTGGAGGAGGAGGTGGTGGAGGTGGAGGTACTGGAGGTGGATCTGGGTTCGGATCGGGCTCCGGTTATGGCTCCGGATTCGGAAAGGGTGGAGGAGGTGGTGGTGGTGGTGGAGGCGGGGGAGGTGGCGGCGGTTCTGGAAATGGTATAGGAGCCGGATCGGGAAGTGGCTCAGGGCATGGCTCTGGTTCTGGATACGGTTTCGGAAAGGGAAGGGGTGGAGCAGGAGGTGGTGGAGGGGGTGGCGGTGGAGGCGGGGGTGCGGCTTCTGGAAATGGTTCCGGATCTGGCTATGGTTTTGGAAAGGGTAGCGGTTTTGGTGGAGCTAAAGGCGGTGGGGGTGGGGGTGGTGGAGGAGGTGGTGGTGGTGGTGGAGGTGGTGTAGGTGGCGGTCATGGATCCGGGTATGGATCGGGTTCTGGTGGAGGATTCGGTGGTGGGAAGGGTGTAGGTGGAGGCGGAGGTGGTGGCGGTGGAGGTGGAGGTGGCGGTGCCGGTGCGGGAAGTGGCTCAGGGCATGGCTCTGGTTCTGGATACGGTTTTGGGAAGGGAAGAGGTGGCGGAGGAGGTGGTGGAGGGGGTGGTGGTGGAGGCGGGGGTGCAGCTTCTGGAAATGGTTCTGGATCTGGTTTCGGATTCGGAAAGGGAAGTGGTTTTGGTGGAGCTAAATGTGGTGGGGGTGGAGGTGGCGGTGGTGGAGGAGGTGGTGGTGGTGGTGTAGGTGGTGGTCAGGGATCCGGGTATGGAGCTGGTTCGGGCGGAGGATTCGGTGGTGGTAAGGGCGTCGGTGGAGGAGGTGGTGGCGGTGGAGGAGGTGGTGGAGGCGGGTCTAGTGGCTCGGGTCAAGGCTCGGGATCGGGATTTGGCTCAGGAGCTGGGTATGGTAAATCAGGCGGCGGAGGTGGCGGAGGAGGCGGCGGTGGTGGTGGCGGCGGCTCGACTGCTGGAAATGGTTCGGGCTCCGGATATGGATCTGGATCTGGTTTCGGATATGGTCACACGAAGTAGACGACTCGTTCCTAATCGTCATCTATGTGAGAATGTAAAGAAGTCGTTCTTCCGTTAATAAGAGTGGTCATAAATCCCACTGGTTTCTAATAATTTTATGTATATCGAAATAAAGATATGGAGGAATCCATTTTATCTAGTAAAGTGGAGTTACGCATTGGATAGAAACAAGTACTTACAAATCATCACTCGACAATGCATAATCGTGGTTGGCATGTCATTCTTCATAATTCGAGGTGCTCATTTACCACCCTCATCATGGGTTTGTGCGTTGTGTCTCGACTATTACTTATTATGGTCTCGTGGTTAAAAATTCCTGCGAATATATCCTTTGTGGATGATTCAAGTCTATCACTTTATTTTCTTCCTATCAATACAACCCAAATTGTGCATGATCAAGGTATACTCGGATGATGGATTAGTATTCCGGATTGTGATTCTCAATCATTGGCAAAGACCACGGGTTGATTGCTTCCGATCATTTTATTGTAAATTTGATGTCTTGCAAACTCTTGAATCCCTCCCATATTGGTGAAGTGATCGATGTTGTGGGCATACCTAGCTTTGAACAAACACTGCGATCTTCACATCTCCATTGAAAACTTTTCAAGGGCTTGCAACCCGAGCCACTATTCGTAGAGAGATGATGGTGAACATAATGCCACACTAATTGTTGCATCTTTTACCTGCTTGCAGAGTTCCGTCTTGTGTTTTTGGATTCGTATATACCGATGGCACATTTCTTTATATATATCATACAATTTCAGCTCACGGATAAATAGGAACGTCCTTATAAAAAGAAATATATTATCATCTATATCTCCGTATGTAGTAATGATGAAGATATCCAAATATGAAAATCCTTCAAAAACTATTGCAAAGATCATCTTATCGTTGATTCAAGCGATTTGTCGATATTTCCGACACCCATTGAGAGTTTTAGGAGGTCTTCATTTTATTAAAGAGGAAGGTGGACTAAAGCCTAATTGGTTTATGAATAGAGGGTATAAATCATTATCACGTACAAAATGATTGTCTGCTTATGTCCATGCTAAGGTCAAAAGAAAGTGAAACACCAACCATATACTCAATGCATTTGATGAGGGGAGGCATCAGGGCATGATTTATAATTAGTTGGCTTTCAATCTAAAGAAAGCATATATAGTTATCTACATATCAGTATCGAAGCATGCTTCGTGCAACTGCGATAATATCTGATGTTGTGATGTTCCGACGTGATCGGTCATGCTAACATTGTTATCTAGTTTTCATTTAATTCATGTGAAGCTTCGAGATGTTGCCAACTATTGTTTTCAATCTCGTATACGAAAAGAAGGGAGGCGATCGTATAAGGACGTTGTTTTCGTATAAGTACGTTGTTTTCATACCTTATTTTTTTCTTTCAATTGGCGAAAGCAAAAACTACATGTCCCTCGGAAACCTAAATAAGCAGAACTAGAACATCAGAGCACCATCATTTGAAAAAACTCGACTCTAATACATACCTCAAAGGGATATATAAAGAGAATTTGAAGTCTCTAAAGCTCAGGAACCGGTGGAGAAGAACCGGGGGTTGTTTTGCAAAAATCGCCAAGTCGGACGATTTACATAGTTTTTATTTTTGCCAGAAATCGGTTTTATAGATTTTGTATTTTCTCAATCTATGCGTAAAAATAAGCCAAAAGCACACCATTCTATTATTCGCATTTTCAGCCGACTGATCTCACCTTGAGTCAACTACTGGGTTCACTAATCGATTATTCTCGAGAGACTAAGCCGATATTTCGGACTAGATTTTCAATCGATCGACATTTTTCTCCAGTCGACTGTTTTGATCTCCAGTCCACTAATAAATAAATAAATATATATGTATATCATGGCGGAATGTTTTTCTATCTATCAGAACGGCATTTTCATGCTGGATATAAATTTCCTCTCGAACGATATCGAGGGCTTGGATTCTCGGAAATGAATATGGTAAGTTTCAACTGAGCGAATCGATTTTAGAAGTTATATTTGAATGGAAAATCATTCTCATGGGTAACTTGGGAATTAGGAACCTAATATGGAGGTATACGACCCAAGCACCATTCCTCGGAAGTGCCCTGCGCACCATTAACTGTTGAGGCTTGGCTCGTGGTTGTGCAACTAAATTGGGCATCATTTTTTTTCTTGGTTAAGGATACGGGCCCTTGGTCTTGTCTTCATGAAGTCATGAGTGTCGAGAATAAATTTTCGGTGATATGCACAACCTACGCAATATAAAATTATCCATTGCAGGTGTGCAGCAGGTACATGATGGAAACCACGATTCCAGCTAAATTAAGTATCAAGTTGTTTCCACGTTGATTTCTCTTCGAGTGCTGCACCACCAATTCTAGCGGGGGAATTTGTATTCTACTCTTTTTTCAAAACGTGAATGCCACCATTGAGAGCTCGTAGGTCCAAAGATCAAACCATTATTAGCTTGCCAAAGTTGACATCTCCACGATAAAGAGGAACATGCCAACTCAAAGGCATATAAATACATCACACCTTTTTTCTGGTAGGAGGCAAGTATTTCTCTGCTTCTTCTTCTCTTCTTTCCTTTTGTTGAAAAGATGGGGAGAAGTTCTAAGAGCTTGGGTATTGCCTTAATCTTCTTGCTCTTCGTGAGCACCACTTCAGCAGCGCGAGTGTTAACAACATACGCATCAGGAGGAGGTGGTGGAGGAGGAGGTGGTGGAGGTGGAGGTACTGGAGGTGGATCTGGGTTCGGATCGGGCTCCGGTTATGGCTCCGGATTCGGAAAGGGTGGAGGAGGTGGTGGTGGTGGTGGAGGCGGGGGAGGTGGCGGCGGTTCTGGAAATGGTATAGGAGCCGGATCGGGAAGTGGCTCAGGGCATGGCTCTGGTTCTGGATACGGTTTCGGAAAGGGAAGGGGTGGAGCAGGAGGTGGTGGAGGGGGTGGCGGTGGAGGCGGGGGTGCGGCTTCTGGAAATGGTTCCGGATCTGGCTATGGTTTTGGAAAGGGTAGCGGTTTTGGTGGAGCTAAAGGCGGTGGGGGTGGGGGTGGTGGAGGAGGTGGTGGTGGTGGTGGAGGTGGTGTAGGTGGCGGTCATGGATCCGGGTATGGATCGGGTTCTGGTGGAGGATTCGGTGGTGGGAAGGGTGTAGGTGGAGGCGGAGGTGGTGGCGGTGGAGGTGGAGGTGGCGGTGCCGGTGCGGGAAGTGGCTCAGGGCATGGCTCTGGTTCTGGATACGGTTTTGGGAAGGGAAGAGGTGGCGGAGGAGGTGGTGGAGGGGGTGGTGGTGGAGGCGGGGGTGCAGCTTCTGGAAATGGTTCTGGATCTGGTTTCGGATTCGGAAAGGGAAGTGGTTTTGGTGGAGCTAAAGGTGGTGGGGGTGGAGGTGGTGGTGGTGGAGGAGGTGGTGGTGGTGGTGTAGGTGGTGGTCAGGGATCCGGGTATGGAGCTGGTTCGGGCGGAGGATTCGGTGGTGGTAAGGGCGTCGGTGGAGGAGGTGGTGGCGGTGGAGGAGGTGGTGGAGGCGGGTCTAGTGGCTCGGGTCAAGGCTCGGGATCGGGATTTGGCTCAGGAGCTGGGTATGGTAAATCAGGCGGCGGAGGTGGCGGAGGAGGCGGCGGTGGTGGTGGCGGCGGCTCGACTGCTGGAAATGGTTCGGGCTCCGGATATGGATCTGGATCTGGTTTCGGATATGGTCACACGAAGTAGACGACTCGTTCCTAATCGTCATCTATGTGAGAATGTAAAGAAGTCGTTCTTCCGTTAATAAGAGTGGTCATAAATCCCACTGGTTTCTAATAATTTTATGTATATCGAAATAAAGATATGGAGGAATCCATTTTATCTAGTAAAGTGGAGTTACGCATTGGATAGAAACAAGTACTTACAAATCATCACTCGACAATGCATAATCGTGGTTGGCATGTCATTCTTCATAATTCGAGGTGCTCATTTACCACCCTCATCATGGGTTTGTGCGTTGTGTCTCGACTATTACTTATTATGGTCTCGTGGTTAAAAATTCCTGCGAATATATCCTTTGTGGATGATTCAAGTCTATCACTTTATTTTCTTCCTATCAATACAACCCAAATTGTGCATGATCAAGGTATACTCGGATGATGGATTAGTATTCCGGATTGTGATTCTCAATCATTGGCAAAGACCACGGGTTGATTGCTTCCGATCATTTTATTGTAAATTTGATGTCTTGCAAACTCTTGAATCCCTCCCATATTGGTGAAGTGATCGATGTTGTGGGCATACCTAGCTTTGAACAAACACTGCGATCTTCACATCTCCATTGAAAACTTTTCAAGGGCTTGCAACCCGAGCCACTATTCGTAGAGAGATGATGGTGAACATAATGCCACACTAATTGTTGCATCTTTTACCTGCTTGCAGAGTTCCGTCTTGTGTTTTTGGATTCGTATATACCGATGGCACATTTCTTTATATATATCATACAATTTCAGCTCACGGATAAATAGGAACGTCCTTATAAAAAGAAATATATTATCATCTATATCTCCGTATGTAGTAATGATGAAGATATCCAAATATGAAAATCCTTCAAAAACTATTGCAAAGATCATCTTATCGTTGATTCAAGCGATTTGTCGATATTTCCGACACCCATTGAGAGTTTTAGGAGGTCTTCATTTTATTAAAGAGGAAGGTGGACTAAAGCCTAATTGGTTTATGAATAGAGGGTATAAATCATTATCACGTACAAAATGATTGTCTGCTTATGTCCATGCTAAGGTCAAAAGAAAGTGAAACACCAACCATATACTCAATGCATTTGATGAGGGGAGGCATCAGGGCATGATTTATAATTAGTTGGCTTTCAATCTAAAGAAAGCATATATAGTTATCTACATATCAGTATCGAAGCATGCTTCGTGCAACTGCGATAATATCTGATGTTGTGATGTTCCGACGTGATCGGTCATGCTAACATTGTTATCTAGTTTTCATTTAATTCATGTGAAGCTTCGAGATGTTGCCAACTATTGTTTTCAATCTCGTATACGAAAAGAAGGGAGGCGATCGTATAAGGACGTTGTTTTCGTATAAGTACGTTGTTTTCATACCTTATTTTTTTCTTTCAATTGGCGAAAGCAAAAACTACATGTCCCTCGGAAACCTAAATAAGCAGAACTAGAACATCAGAGCACCATCATTTGAAAAAACTCGACTCTAATACATACCTCAAAGGGATATATAAAGAGAATTTGAAGTCTCTAAAGCTCAGGAACCGGTGGAGAAGAACCGGGGGTTGTTTTGCAAAAATCGCCAAGTCGGACGATTTACATAGTTCTTATTTTTGCCAGAAATCGGTTTTATAGATTTTGTATTTTCTCAATCTATGCGTAAAAATAAGCCAAAAGCACACCATTCTATTATTCGCATTTTCAGCCGACTGATCTCACCTTGAGTCAACTACTGGGTTCACTAATCGATTATTCTCGAGAGACTAAGCCGATATTTCGGACTAGATTTTCAATCGATCGACATTTTTCTCCAGTCGACTGTTTTGATCTCCAGTCCACTAATAAATAAATAAATATATATGTATATCATGGCGGAATGTTTTTCCATCTATCAGAACGGCATTTTCATGCTGGATATAAATTTCCTCTCGAACGATATCGAGGGCTTGGATTCTCGGAAATGAATATGGTAAGTTTCAACTGAGCGAATCGATTTTAGAAGTTATATTTGAATGGAAAATCATTCTCATGGGTAACTTGGGAATTAGGAACCTAATATGGAGGAATACGACCCAAGCACCATTCCTCGGAAGTGCCCTGCGCACCATTAACTGTTGAGGCTTGGCTCGTGGTTGTGCAACTAAATTGGGCATCATTTTTTTTCTTGGTTAAGGATACGGGCCCTTGGTCTTGTCTTCATGAAGTCATGAGTGTCGAGAATAAATTTTCGGTGATATGCACAACCTACGCAATATAAAATTATCCATTGCAGGCGTGCAGCAGGTACATGATGGAAACCACGATTCCAGCTAAATTAAGTATCAAGTTGTTTCCACGTTGATTTCTCTTCGAGTGCTGCACCACCAATTCTAGCGGGGGAATTTGTATTCTACTCTTCTTTCAAAACGTGAATGCCACCATTGAGAGCTCGTAGGTCCAAAGATCAAACCATTATTAGCTTGCCAACGTTGACATCTCCACGATAAAGAGGAACATGCCAACTCAAAGGCATATAAATACATCACACCTTTTTCTGGTAGGAGGCAAGTATTTCTCTGCTTCTTCTTCTCTTCTTTCCTTTTGTTGAAAAGATGGGGAGAAGTTCTAAGAGCTTGGGTATTGCCTTAATCTTCTTGCTCTTCGTGAGCACCACTTCAGCAGCGCGAGTGTTAACAACATACGCATCAGGAGGAGGTGGTGGAGGAGGTGGTGGTGGAGGTGGAGGTACTGGAGGTGGATCTGGGTTCGGATCGGGCTCCGGTTATGGCTCCGGATTCGGAAAGGGTGGAGGAGGTGGTGGTGGTGGTGGAGGCGGGGGAGGTGGCGGCGGTTCTGGAAATGGTATAGGAGCCGGATCGGGAAGTGGCTCAGGGCATGGCTCTGGTTCTGGATACGGTTTCGGAAAGGGAAGGGGTGGAGCAGGAGGTGGTGGAGGGGGTGGCGGTGGAGGCGGGGGTGCGGCTTCTGGAAATGGTTCCGGATCTGGCTATGGTTTTGGAAAGGGTAGCGGTTTTGGTGGAGCTAAAGGCGGTGGGGGTGGGGGTGGTGGAGGAGGTGGTGGTGGTGGTGGAGGTGGTGTAGGTGGCGGTCATGGATCCGGGTATGGATCGGGTTCTGGTGGAGGATTCGGTGGTGGGAAGGGTGTAGGTGGAGGCGGAGGTGGTGGCGGTGGAGGTGGAGGTGGCGGTGCCGGTGCGGGAAGTGGCTCAGGGCATGGCTCTGGTTCTGGATACGGTTTTGGGAAGGGAAGAGGTGGCGGAGGAGGTGGTGGAGGGGGTGGTGGTGGAGGCGGGGGTGCAGCTTCTGGAAATGGTTCTGGATCTGGTTTTGGATTCGGAAAGGGAAGTGGTTTTGGTGGAGCTAAAGGTGGTGGGGGTGGAGGTGGTGGTGGTGGAGGAGGTGGTGGTGGTGGTGGTGTAGGTGGTGGTCAGGGATCCGGGTATGGAGCTGGTTCGGGCGGAGGATTCGGTGGTGGTAAGGGCGTCGGTGGAGGAGGTGGTGGCGGTGGAGGAGGTGGTGGAGGCGGGTCTAGTGGCTCGGGTCAAGGCTCGGGATCGGGATTTGGCTCAGGAGCTGGGTACGGTAAATCAGGCGGCGGAGGTGGCGGAGGAGGCGGCGGTGGTGGTGGCGGCGGCTCGACTGCTGGAAATAGTTCGGGCTCCGGATATGGATCTGGATCTGGTTTCGGATATGGTCACACGAAGTAGACGACTCGTGCCTAATCGTCATCTATGTGAGAATGTAAAGAAGTCGTTCTTCCGTTAATAAGAGTGGTCATAAATCCCACTGGTTTCTAATAATTTTATGTATATCGGAATAAAGATATGGAGGAATCCATTTTATCTAGTAAAGTGGAGTTACGCATTGGATAGAAACAAGTACTTACAAATCATCACTCGACAATGCATAATCGTGGTTGGCATGTCATTCTTCATAATTCGAGGTGCTCATTTACCACCCTCATCATGGGTTTGTGCGTTGTGTCTCGACTATTACTTATTATGGTCTCGTGGTTAAAAATTCCTGCGAATATATCCTTTGTGGATGATTCAAGTCTATCACTTTATTTTCTTCCTATCAATACAACCCAAATTGTGCATGATCAAGGTATACTCGGATGATGGATTAGTATTCCGGATTGTGATTCTCAATCATTGGCAAAGACCACGGGTTGATTGCTTCCGATCATTTTATTGTAAATTTGATGTCTTGCAAACTCTTGAATCCCTCCCATATTGGTGAAGTGATCGATGTTGTGGGCATACCTAGCTTTGAACAAACACTGCGATCTTCACATCTCCATTGAAAACTTTTCAAGGGCTTGCAACCCGAGCCACTATTCGTAGAGAGATGATGGTGAACATAATGCCACACTAATTGTTGCATCTTTTACCTGCTTGCAGAGTTCCGTCTTGTGTTTTTGGATTCGTATATACCGATGGCACATTTCTTTATATATATCATACAATTTCAGCTCACGGATAAATAGGAACGTGATGAATCCACATTTCATCATCTTTATTCTATCATTTTGGCACCAAAAACCCTAGCAAATGCCTGTAAATAGCATTAAAATCATCATCTTAGCATTCATACATGTGCATCTAAACAGTGTATAAATGACTGTAATTAAGGCCAAAATTATAGAATAAATAAAGAAAAGAAAAAGAATAAAATATTGTAAATATTTTATGACCCAAAACCCCCGAGACCTAGGCATTTTGATGAATAGGTCGACTAGGAATAAAGTAGGGGGAGATAAGGTCAGGAACACAGATAAAATACCTATACATGTTATTCATTCTTTATTCATTTTGGGACCTATTTTTGGTTCCACTTTTTACACTTCAAATAAAGAAACTTTGTACATGAAAGTTGTAGATAATAAAATAAAGAAAAATACAAAATTGATTTCACAGAAAAATAATGTACAGATAAAAAGTTATGGTCTGAATAAAAATCCAGAATGCCAACTTCCCAGACCTGTATCTCACAAATAAAAACTCCAAATGCAGCGTACTCACCTTTAATTGTATATAGAATAAAATAATCTATCCAATGGTGTGGTTTCGCATTTGGCGGAGCTACGGTTTGAAAATTGGGTTTTGGACCCTCATTGTATAAGTGTACAGATTAAAATATTCACTTTATTCCTCATTCATTATTTATCCGATTTCATATTTTTAAAAGGTTGTAAATATTATTTATAATGATTATGTACATTAAAATCAGAATAAAAACATAAATAAAACTCAAAGAAAAATACTTGTATATATTATAATACATAGGTATAGTACAGGTATACATACATACACAAATAATACTTTCATTTTATTTAGTGTACAAAATAATTCAGAAAAATAAAATAAAAAGGTATTTATGTACATAAAAATATTCTATGTTTTAGAAAAATGATAAATAAAAATAATAAAGATAAAATACACAAAATAAAAATAAAATACTTAAATATATAGATATATATACTATAAAGGGCATAAATGCAAACTTGTAAAAATACGTCTCATAAAAATAAATAAAAATCACAGAAAAATTCTTCATAAAATAATAAACATTTTTTATTTTATAACCTAACATCAATAAATTCATTTACTATTTTATTTTGATTTTTCAAATAATTTCTAATCTGAGTTTCCTGGTTGGTCCACGTGGACCAACCAGGCGCGGTCTAGAGTTGACCCCGGTCAACTCCCCCGACCAAAGCCTGCCACCTCTGACGCCCGCGATTTTGCCCCATTTTCAAGAAATTCTTGCGCTTGATCCGTTCGTCCTCACGCCTCGATCTCTTCTTGGGACTTCATCCCCGATCATCACTCTCCCACGCAATGTATCCAGATCCGGCCATATCTCCATCATTTGCGCGTGGAGCTCGCTTGAAGAAGACGCCATCGCCTCCTACTTAAACTGCCCGCCGTCTTCGAGCCGAAGTTTGAACCCTCATTAGCCATTAATCCTCCTCCCTGACGAGCTCTTCGTGTTGCTGGAGGTGACAGCTCCGCATCCACACCTTCAGGCGAGTCGAGGGGGCTCTGTAGCGGCTCCACCACCTCCGCCGACCACCGGCGTCGAGGTTCTTCTTCCTCAGGTAGTCCACCTTCGAGGCATCCATTATTTTTGCTCCTTTTTATGTCATTTATTCCCCTTAGCTTCAGTATCAAAAATCCCTAAAAAAAATCCGAATTCCATCGATCAAATCGACCTCCCATCGCTCATCGCCGGAGCGCACCTCCGGCCGACATCTCTTCGCCGTCCACAGACCACCTCCGACCTCCATTTCGCCTCCGCGGGGTCCAGGCAACTTGCCCTGGACCCTCTCACCTTGTTTTGCAGGTCAAAGCGCAGTCAACGTACCTGGAAGGCATTTTGCAGCTCTCGCCGGAGATACCTGGAGCTCCGAGCTCCGCCGCCCTCGCGCCAGCACATCGAAGCATCTCCGACGAACCTGAGCCTCCCAGCACATAGCCGGACCTTCCAGGAGCCTGCAGCTCCATTTTGGAGCCCATCCACCGTCTGAGGAGCGAGATCGGAGTCGGGGAAGTTCGCCTCCGCTGGCCTTCTTCCCCGTTCTTCCTCCTCGCTTCTCCACCGTCCGATTGAGCCGCAGCTCCAGTTCGCGTGATGACCGTCCGATCTTCCAAGCCCGTCCACCGTCAGATCTCTGACTGAGATCTAATCCCAGACGTCAACGCCAACCGTTATCGGCCGCTCTCGTGCTGCCACGTGGATAAGTGGCCCGCTTCCCGCCGTTGGATCGTCCATTGTCGCCAGCCGTTGGATGCGCGCCACGCGTCACCTCCAGAGCGCCTAAGCGAGGGTATTTTGCAGTCAACCCCCGCTTATTTTGTAATTTCTATTCAGTCCAAAAACTGTGTTGCGTAGTTTAAATATTTCTGTAATATTTGCACTTAGAACCCCGTAGTTTTCTTATTTGCACCTAGGTCCAATCCACGTCACCTCACGTGTCCGTGCGCGTGAGGGGGGCTGGGTATTTTGCAGGGACCCCCCTGGGGTTTATTTATTTCGCTTAAGTCCATGAATGTTTGCTTTAAGTTGTAATATTTTGGAGAAATTGCATTGAACCCCTTGGAACTTTGTGATATTGCAAAGATACCCCTTCCAGGCGCGTGCGAGTCACGCACCCTGGTGGGTAAATTGCTCAGATACCCTTGCGGGTTTTGCTATTCATATTTAATCCTTGAAATGCAAGTTTCAGTGTAAACTTTTGTGGAAAAATTGCGTGTATGCCCCTGGATGTTTTAAATATTGCACATATACCCCTGCCAGGACTGTTTAATGTTTGGATGCTTGTTGTATTTATTTGAATGATCATTTTAAGCCCAAAAATTCCACAAAAATAGACTTAAGCATCTGGACATGTGTACTTTGACGTCAACATTTTAGTTTTTGATTTTATGTTATTTTTATATTTATTAAAAATCAAAAACTCCCTTTTTGTGTACTGTCTACCTTAGAAAATACCAAAAAAATATTAAAATACCTCCAAAAATTCCAAAAAAAATTCACCTAGTGTCTATTTTATCCTATTTTAGTGTCAGTCCAAAAATCATTAAAAAGTTCAAAAGAAAAATACTAAAAATTTAAAAACACTCAAAAACTTCAAAAAAATATATAAAATAGTAGAAAACTCCAAAAATCAAAAACTCAGTTTCTGTTTGTTCCTTATTTTGTCCTTTTTATTTGAAAAATAGTGTGAAAATTTTGAGCTACTGGTTGCTATTTTTAAATCTCATTTTATCCACAGCCAGCCTTATTTGCACTGTTTTGCTTTATTTCAGTATTTAAAAATACCAAAATCACCTTGAAAATTTTCCAAAAATCACAAAAACAGTAAAAAACCCTAAAAAGACTTAAAACCATTTGTTTCTGAATTTTTGGTAATTTTTACTTAGTTTTATAAATATTCTATCTTGTCTTTTATTCCATTGTCTTTAAATTCCAATATTAAAAAAGAAAAGAAAAATATAAAATATAAAATTATAAAAATCAGAAAATTGAAAATCAAATACAAAATTAAAAATTAAATAAAAATAAAAAAAATAAAAATTAAAAACCCACAAAAATTCATTTGCTTGCTTGCTTAGTGTAGACACCATCACACACTTTGACTTGAGCACCATTTTTGCGAACTACCCTGCTTGCTCCCTGTGTTCGAACTCTCTACGTACTTGCATCTATACATCTTTTATGTAGAGTTAAAAATAAATTTTGACTCCACATTATTTCTAATTTATTGATCTTAGTGTGGGTTAATTGTTGACTTTAGTCCGGATTTAGTGTGGTCAACACACCGACTGAGTTCACGCTTTGTGCTGAACTTAAGACCACCTATTTTCGGCTAAATCAAATGGCGCCGTTGCCGGGGAGCAACAGCTAGTAGTTTACATTTTGATTAACTGTGTGTTTGTTTACCATAGCATCATTTTCCATCTCTTACATTTTTGCTATATCTTGTTGAGCTATCTGACCATCTCTTTTCTTGTCTTCTTGCGAGGGACCGCGGAGCGAGGCGGATTGCTTAGGTGATCCGGAGCATCCTTGGGAAGCGGAGCCGGCCTTCTTGGGCCAAGCCGGCAGGAGAGAGCAGGAGGATTGAGAGAGAGTGATTGGTTAGCTTGCATTTTATTTCTGTGAGAGAGTGACTTTAATAATTTGTAATAATACAGGTACATTCGGACTTGGACACTACCGGGCCTAACTTCCAAGTGTTTGTTCACTTGGGGGCTCACCGCGGTTTTGTGTTTTTCGCGGTTTTCTCGCCTTCATTTCTATTTGTTTCACGAGGATTTAGCCCCTAGACATAGGAATTTTTGTTGACTGTGACGAACTAAGAAGCTAAGGCCCAATCCCTAATATCTTGCCTGCACCTATAGAGCGTAATTGGACTTGGCTAAAATTCACTTGAAAAAGCTATTTGACTTAAACTAGAGCCCACGTGTCGCGAGCCCACCCTGTTAAGCGCTACTCCTGAACTCGAGTGTGTCGAGAAGAGGAGGGGTGAGCCAAGACCGGACTCCGGACTCTTTTCTTTGTCATAGCTACTTGTTCTTCACGTTAATAGAAGTTGCTCATCTTAGGACGATTTCCTCGTGTATGCATATAGGTAGTTTAAATTACTGTCTTTCAATTATGCGCGGATCACTTTGCATGTAGAGTGCTGGCGACAAGGTACGCATTTCTATCCCTGCATGCATCATAGATTTTGACTGCGCATCGGCTTTTCCGCTTTCCTTCCCCTGTTTTATTGAATTTTAATAACAAGGAGATTGGAAAATTCGTTAGACGATGTTTGCTCAGAAAAACACCTAAAAAAGTGAAAACAATAAAAATTGGGACTGCTAATGCAAACTCAACCTTAAAACTCATCCCACCAAAAATTTTGTTTTGGGAGAGTAACCCCCTCCTTGTTTGATTTATCTGCTGCGAGAGAGTGCCTCGACACTAGGATAGAGCCACATCTGAAATTTTAGTTGACTACTGGTCGTGGTTAGTCGTTCTCCAGTGAGGATCTCTCCGGTAACCGGTAAAGCGGACCGCGATATCCTTAACAGATTGAATTAGCGGGAGCAACCGGGTTACGGTCCGCGAATTCATACTGGCTGGGAAAGATCTGACGTGGATTGGGACAGTCGGCTAGGAAAGTAGGATACCTAACAGCTCGCTCTAACGCTCTGATAGATTGACTGATCACCTAATAAAAATTGACAAGATAACAGACCGAACTCTCACGGTCATCAGCTCAAGTGTGGAGTAGGTGAAACTGGGGTTTTGATTTATCATCCTGTTTGCATTCCAGATCTCATCCGCCTTTCTCTAAATCAAGATGATGGGACGGAGATCTCTTAGGCCGACCTTGTCGGCACCGCTATCCTGCACTCCTCCTTATTCATCTAGGAATACCTCGGAGAGTCCGCTCTCCGAGCCTGAGTTTACATCCACCCTGTTCCCCCTCGACCACCCTTCTCATTCTTCTTCCATCAATCCAAGAGTGTCTGAATACAGTGCTTCACAGTGTTCCGCTCATTCGACAGCACCTGAGATGGCCTCTTTTGCTTTTTCAGAAAATCCAGCCATGGCAGACAGAGGCGAGCATGAAGATCATCATGAGCACCCTCCGTTCATATTTGATCAAGCAGCCATCAATAATTCCTTGTTAGCATCCCTGGAGACTATGCAGCAACAGATCCGTGACCAGGGCACATTCATGGGTGACCTTATGAGGGAAATTGCTCAGATGAGAGAAAACCGGGAAGGTGGTGGAGGAGGAGGACCAGATGCAGGAGGAGGCGATCCAGACGGCGAGAGACCGCCACAGACTATCATGAGGGAATTGCACAACCCAGCTGCATCCCTCACTCACCGATGGATTCGACTCCCACCCATCCACGGAGATTTCGAGCTTCGGCCCCACACTATCCAGCTGCTACCCAAATTCCATGGGTTGCCGACCGAAGAGCCGCACCTCCACCTCCAAGAATTCGAGATGATTTGCAGCACCATCCATGATCGGTTGACGACCGAGGACACAATCAAGATGATCGCCTTTCCATTCTCTTTGGTTGACAGAGCCGCCTATTGGCTCAAACATCTTGGGCGTTTCGTCGACACATGGGCAGATCTCCGGACCGTATTCCTGAAGAAGTACTATCCTCTCGGCCGGACCAACGCAGCGAGAGCAATGATCAGCAACTTCATCATGATCCCAAACGAACAATTCCATGAAGCCTGGGATCGATTTAGAGAACTCATTGACCGGTGTCCACATCACGACATCTCCAAGCCCAACCTGGTGCAGAGTTTCTTCTGCGGGCTGACACCGGAGCTGCAGGGGCTTGTCAACGCCTCTTGTGGTGGATCCTATTTTTCCAAGGGTGAAGATGATGTCTGGGCCATCTACGAGGGCATGGAAGAAAATTCTACGGTGATGACTCAGGCCCGTGTCTACACCCAACAAAAGCCACCGCAAGGAGCAGGATCATTCCAGAGGATCGCACGCATCGATGCCGGTCCCAACACAGTGTCAGTTGCCGCAGCCCAAGCAGAATCAGCCGCAGCCGACATGGGCATCATTAGTGAGAAGCTGGACCGCATGGAGATCCTCGAGAAAAAACAGAATCAAGGCATGGCCCAGATGGACCAAATTGCCAAAGTTATGAGTGACCTAAAAACCCAAATGCTATGCATTCAGGAGGCCCAATCTCATGCCCAACAGCCTCCTAGGTCACAGGTTGCCTCTAGCAGCAGCAACCCCAACCAGGGCTCTATCTCATACCGTCAAGTGAATCACATCCAGGCAGAGCCGGTTCCGTTGTTGCAGTACCATCCAGAGCAACCGCCATCTTCCAACATGCAGATTGTGGTTTACCAGCCGGAGCAGCCACTGGCAGTTCTTCCTCCACCTTCCTTTGAGCAGGAACCATTGATGGAAGTCAATGGGATTTGGTATGACCGATACCCTCAGCCCGCAATTCGTAGGGATCACCCCGGATTCCGTTGGGGGAATGGTGGATCCTCGTCCCAGCAGCACCCTCCTGCCCATGGACAGCAGAGCAGCCAGCAGACACAGCAACAACAGCCCCAATATGCCCATCATCAGCAATACCAGAATGGTCCTCGTCCCTCCTATCAAGGACAGCAGTGGAGGCAGCGACAGCAGCCTCAGCAGTCTTATCACCAGCCTTCCCCCCAGTATCAGCAGCAACAGCAGGAGCCCCATTTCCAGCAGGGACAGACATCCGGTTCTCAGGGTCCAGCCTTTGAGAACCCAGCACTCGATGATCTTGCCCGCTTGCTATCTGAACAGCGAGCATCTTTCAGGCAAGAAATGGATGAATTCCGGCAGGAGATGCGGGATATTATGAAAGGCAAGGCCGCCATACCCGCTCAGATTGAACCTAACCCGAACAATCTGAAAAGGAAGTCTGAGCAGGTAGAGTTTACAGAGGATACCTCTCCTAGTGATTGTTTGAGTGACATCTCTTATTCCTATCATGATGCTGATTTTGTCACTACTAGGAGCGGTAGGATGCCAGCCGGCGGCGCCTCTTCTGAGCGACAACTAGAGGCAGAATCAGGAGCGCCAGAGGAGCCGAGGAGCGGTGCTGATGCCGCTGATGATGATGTTGACGGTGATGCTGATGCCACCATTTTTGATGTAGAACCAGAGAGCGGTGCTGATGCCGCAGAGACAGGTGCCGGTGGTGGTACTGAGGGCACCACCTCTACTTTTGTTGAGCCTCCCACTGTGATGTTACCACATTTTGTACCCCTGGACTGTGGTAACAAAAAGAACAAAAATATGAATAAAGGAAAGGTTCCTGTTCAAATTGCAGATCCATATGTGTTGCATGATGATATTTGTGTGGATTCTCCATCTTCACAGGCACAGGGACCGTTTCCTAGTACTCCATCTGAGGAGGCCCCCACCATCCCCTTCCCTGAGGCACTCCGCTGGGTGAAGGGGAATAAAAAAGAAAATCCTAAAAAGAACCAGGAAGTAGAGTTCGGCAATCAGATGATTGACAGATTTCACATTCAGCTAACTCTACGTGAAGCGTTTGAGCATATCCCTTTCTTCAAAAAGAATTTGAAAGAGACAACCACTGTCAGAAGAAAGCGGAAGCGCAGAGACCAAATCCATATGCTCACTCATGATACTTGCTGCACCATTCAGAACAAGCTGCCAGCCAAGCGACCAGACGCAGGAGCTCCCTATGTCAGATGCGAGATTCAAGAGCAGCAATTTGATCGTACTCTATTAGACAGCGGCTCCTCAATTAACCTCCTTCCGGCAGCCTTACTCAAGCAGTTCGAGTTTGGCCCTCTTCTTCGAAGCAGAACGGTCCTTCAGTTTGCTGATAGGTCGATTAAGAGGCCGAAGGGGTTATTGAAAGACGTGGTCGTTACCATTCAGGGCTTGAAATTCCCCGTGGACTTCGTTGTATTGGACATGGAGATCCCTGAGGCGGTAACTGATGCCCCCATCATACTAGGACGCCCATTCTTGGCCACAGCCAAGGCGGTGACCGACCATGATTGTGGGAAGGTATGCTTTCGCGTAGAGGGCGAGACCATACAAATAGAGACGATCGAGGAAACCAGAGCCAGAGAGTTAGAATGCTCCGAGCAATCTAGTGAAGCCGCGCAGATGACAGAGGAAGAGCTAGACGTTCACCAGGTTCGTGATTTCGAGATGACTGATGATGAATCTAACTGGAAAGATCCTGTAGCACCGACTCTCGCCTTGCCTACTGATTCATTGTATCGCAAGCTCATGGCAATCGAGAGCCGGGAGAGCACATTCCTGGATACGGATACACCTGAGGCTGACAGTGTGGTGACGAGTGGTGCCGATGATTTCAGTTCTTGTTCTTCTGCTTCTGATCCCTCGTATTCAGATATTGAATGGGCCTATTTCGATGATCCGTTGTCTTGTCTGATTCATTCTAAGCCAACAACCGTGACAGAGTGCGTGCCCGTACAGTTTATTGATAATTCAGTCAGCCGCCTTTCGTCAGAAATTCATGCAGAGCGAGAGTTCTCTCATGCAGACCTGGTCGCATTCACCCAGACATATCAGAAGCCAGATCTGCCACCTCCCAGTTGTCCTGAACGGAAACCTCTACCGCAATCAATGAAGTATAGATTCCTTGCAGGTGAGCCAGATATGCACCCAGTCATTATCTCAGCAGATTTGACTGGAGAACAAGAATCTCGTCTGATGGAGGTTCTTGAAAGAAACCGCAAGGCAATCGGTTGGAATATAGCTGATCTCAAGGGGCTGAGCCCGAAGCTGTGCTCCCACCACATCTATCTCGAGGATGACGCTAAGCCTTCGCGTGAGTTCCAGCGACGGCTGAACCCGAATCTTCGAGAGGTTGTCATGAAAGAAATTTCGAAGTGGTGGAGCGCTGATTTCATCTATCCCATCTCCGACTCTAAATGGGTAAGTCCGTTACATGTGGTACCCAAGAAGACGGGTGTCACTACAGTGGTCAATGAGTCTGGAGAGGAGATCGCTACCAGAGTACCAACTTCTTGGAGGGTCTGTGTGGACTACAGACGATTGAATGAGGCCACCAAGAAGGATCACTTCCCACTACCCTTTCTTGATCAGATTATCGAACGGCTAGCCGGGAAGAGCCATTATTGTTTTCTTGATGGGTACTCTGGATATAATCAAGTGGCCATTGCGCCCGAAGACCAGGAGAAAACGACATTCACCTGTCCGTTTGGGACATATGCTTTCAGACGGATGCCCTTTGGTCTATGTAACGCTCCGGCGACATTCCAAAGGTGCATGTTGTCCATCTTCTCGGACATGGTGGGTGACTGTTTAGAGGTCTTCATGGATGACTTCTCGGTCTATGGCGACGGGTTTGATGCTTGTCTTGACTGCCTGGATCGTGTGCTGAAGCGCTGCATAGAGGTCAATCTTGTCTTATCCTGGGAGAAGAGTCATTTCATGATGACTCAAGGGACGGTCCTTGGGCACATCGTCTCCAACAGGGGCATGGAGGTCGATCCTGCCAAGGTGGATATCATCAGAAAACTCAATCCGCCGTCCAATCTTCGTCAGTTACGGTCTTTTCTGGGGCATGTCGGTTTCTACCGACGGTTCATTCAGGATTTCAGTCGAATTGCCCGACCGCTCACTGACTTGCTGACCAAAGACACTGAGTTTATTGTTAATGATAAGTGTCTTGAAGCATTTGAGACTCTCAAGAGTATGGTTGTTTCTGCTCCTGTCCTTCAGCCACCCGATTGGTCTCTCCCATTCGAGATCATGACGGATGCTTCAGATTTTGCCGTTGGGGCTGTGCTTGGACAGAGGAGGGATGGATTACCGTTTGCCATTCACTACGCCAGCCGGACCTTAGATGTCGCTCAAAGGAATTACACTGTGACTGAGAAAGAAATGATGGCCGTAGTCTTTGCTTTAGATAAGTACAGATCTTATATTCTCGGATCTAGAGTGACCATTTACACCGACCATTCCGCCATCAAGTACTTAATGGCCAAGAAGGATGCCAAAGCACGTCTGACCAGATGGATCCTTCTACTCCAGGAATTTGATATTGAGATTAAGGATAAGCCTGGAGTCAAGAATGTGGTGGCGGATCATCTCTCCAGATTGGAGAATCTTGAGGAATCTGAGCCCAGCGCACCTATCACTGAGACGTTTCCAGATGAGGCGATCTTGGCTGTCACCTCACTCCCGTGGTATGCCGACTTTGTAAACTATCTTGTTGCCAAGACAGTCCCTCAGGGTTGGCCCAGGCAGAAACTTGAGACCTTCCTAGCTAAGGCCAAGTTTTACCATTGGGAGGATCCCGTCCTTTATCATGAAGGAGGGGATAGTATCTGGAGGAGGTGCATTCCTCAAGAAGAGCAGCATAGCGTCCTCACATACTGCCACAAGCTTGAGGCAGGAGGACATCATTCTGGAAAAAGGACAGCACAAAAGGTGCTTCAATCCGGCCTATGGTGGCCTACTCTCTTCAAGGATTCTGATGAGTTCGTGAAGGGATGTACTGACTGTCAGAAAATGGGAACCTGCGGACAGAGAGACATGATGCCCATGCAACCCATTCACTTCTGTGAGGTTTTTGATGCATGGGGGATTGATTTCATGGGCCCATTTCCTAAGAGTCAGGGATTCGAGCATATTTTGCTCGCTGTGGATTATGTCAGTCGATGGGTTGAGGCCATCCCCGCCCGAGCCGCAGATGCGAAAACCGTGTGTAAATTCTTGAGGAAAAATATCATTTCACGGTTCGGGGTACCTAGAGTTTTGATTTCTGACGGGGGGTCTCATTTCATCAATGACAAGGTTAGGGCCCTTGCTGACGAGTTCGGCATTGACCATCGGGTTGCCACTCCGTATCACCCTCAGACTAATGGTCTTGCTGAAGTATCGAATCGGGAGATAAAGACTATCTTGCAGAAAGTTGTCCGCCCAGACCGAAAGGATTGGTCACAGCTTTTGGACTCGGTCTTGTGGGCCTATCGGACCTCTTTCAAAAATCCATTAGGGACATCTCCCTTTCGTCTCGTCTATGGCAAGCCGTGCCATTTGCCAGTGGAAATCAAGCACAAATCTTTTTGGGCAGTTACTGAGTTACTTTTGGATCCCGAGAGTATAGGAGACCAAAGAAGAGCAGAATTGGCAGCCCTGGAGGAATTGAGAGATACAGCTTTTTCCAACAGCCTACAGTATAAAGAAAAAGTGAAGACATGGCACGATTCGCATATCAGCCATAAACAGTTTGAGCCAGATCAGAGAGTATGGTTGTTTGATTCCAGGCTGAAATTATTCCCAGGGAAATTGCAGAGCAAGTGGAAAGGTCCGTATGTGGTTAGGAAGGTACATGACAATGGCAGCATTGATATATCCGAACCGTCATCTTCGTCCACCTTCCGCGTCAATGGTCAACGCCTGAAGCTATATCGAGATCATGATCCGCCGACCATTGACGTTGCCCCCATTCTTCTGGTATGAGATGTGTCCTTTAACTCTCATCAACTACATCTTATACATGGTGATCAACTCCATCTGCCGCTGTACAGGTCCATCTGTTCATATCACTTTCATCTGTTGAGTCATTTTCTTCTTTTCTTCTTTTCTTCTTTTCCATCTCTATCTTCTTTATCTATGAAAAAGGTGCCGCCCTTGAGGACAGTTCCCCAGACTTAGGACGTACTTTGTCCTAAGTATAGGGGGGTGTGCACCCTGAGTTTCTATATTCTTTGATCCTCTCCATTGTCTCCTCTTCTTGTCTATACTTAGGGATATCTTACCCTAAGTATAGGGGGAGACAATCTGAGTACGATCTGTTCATTCCCACCCTTGACCCTCCCTGCTTTGTGTACAGTCTGCTATACTTAGGATTATTTGATCCTAAGTATAGGGGGGACGGTCAACTTCTCATTCATTGATTCATTCATTCTTTAGACTTGCCTATACTTAGTACGAGTTATGTCTTCTCTTTTCTCTCCGATCTATGAGGACATAGCTCAAGCTAAGTATAGGGGGGTCGTATATACTACGTATATACGTTAGCCATAACTCGTACTTTCGTAATAAATATGGCTAATAATTCTTTAAAATTCATTAAAAATCCTTAATAAAAGGATGTGGTTATTCCTCAAATTCTTTTTGTATTTACTGATTAATAAATCAGGTGAAAATGTTTTTTGCAAAATGTTTGAAAAATAGTTTGAAAATCTTTGTGAACATCTATTGAAAACTATTTTGAAAATATTTTGTTACATGTTTTCAACCTGTATAAAAAGTGTGGTTTGTAAAATTTATTTTCTTTGTGTGAAATAAAAGATTTGAAAAATGATTTGCAAATGGTTTGAAAAATAGTTGCAAAAATATTTGAAAAACCTATATATACTGTTTTGAAAGCCTTTGCAAAATGATTTTCAAATGTGTGTACATGTTTGTAAAAATGTTTGTGAAAATTATTTTGGACTATAGTTTTCAAAAATTGTGTAAAAAGCTTGTGTCAAATAAGTTTGAGGAATACTAACATCACACCAAAATCCACTACCTATATATATGTATAAAACTGACCACTTACCCTTGTAAATTCTTAAAATCCACTTCTTGTAAATATAAGAAGCACTCCCGTGTACATATTTTCACCTAGTTTTTAGCTAAAACTTTTTGTTTTCAAAAATTCCCAAAAACATTTGCAAAACTAAAATCCAAAAACATTTGAAATATCTTTTTGAAAAATACAAAAAATGCATCTGCACGCATCATCATTATCTTTTCAAAAATCCATAAAAAGTTCAAAATCTTGAAAATTGTATCACAAAAATATTTCTTGCATTGCATGGCATGAGCATTTTTCGGATTGAGTTTGATAGTTGAACAAGTCTAAGTAAAATCCGGAGATTGGAGCTTGATTGGACCTTAAAATCTACCTAATAACAGGAACCTTATAGGAACTGGGTTTGAGGTACTTCAGGTCTAGTTGACTTAATTCTTTGAGGATCACGGGACTTGGTTCAATGGATTCTTGACTGCCTAAGTAGAGTATTTCGGAGCACACGCACGACTCTTGTTGATAATGACCTAACTTGGACACCTGCACCTCTCACATAGCTCTCCACGGATGAGGTGGTGAGGAGGCAGTTTCCTTTGGCTTGGGGTAGCATATGAGGGTAGTACTTCTAGGCGGAACCTCTCTTCTTCTTCTAGTGAAGGAAGTGCACCTCAACTTGGTCTAGTGGTGATGAAGGCTAAAGACAGAAGCCGTGGGTTGTAATAAAGCTTCAAAAGAGGGATAGTCTACTGGCTCAAGAGGAAAATTTCTTGTATATATGCTGCACCATGTAGATATGCTGTACAGAAGTCCTTGAAAAAAAAATTGCAAAAATGCAAAAGAACTCCAAAAAAATGGTGGGTCGGATTGAAAATTTAATAACCCCACCGGAGTGTATATAGTCCAATAAAGCAAAAGCTTATGGTATCCATGTTACATCTCATGAAGCTTGCAGCGGGAGACTTAGCTACACTGGTTGAGCTCCCAAAAGTCTATACTTCTTCCCCCTCTTCTTGAGCCGGTTGCACTTGAACTTAGAAGGGAATACCCCGCTTCTCGAGGAAAGAGTTGCTAGACCGAGGCATTAGAGTTACCAGGTTGGGGGAGGTTGTTTCTTTGTCACTTCTGAGGTGGGGAGCTACATATCACTTACACTGTACGAGTCAGATTCATAGTCATAAGAGTTTGTGTATGAGTTGAAGTATTCCTGACCTGGCTATTGAGGAGACTTGGACAGAGTTTTGGGATTCTCAAGGACTGTTGGATTTCAAATCTGGTTCTCATTAAGGTTCCAACCGCACTAAAATTCCCAAGGTCCGACTTAAGCTCCAACCTTTGATTTTGTGAAGACAAGTTTGATAATTAAACTTTATCCAATTTTCTTCTTTTTCTTTTCTTTCTTTTCTCTTTATGCACTTATTGCATAAGTGTTTGCTAGGGACTAGCAAAGGTAAAGTATAGGGGGATGATGAATCCACATTTCATCATCTTTATTCTATCATTTTGGCACCAAAAACCCTAGCAAATGCCTGTAAATAGCATTAAAATCATCATCTTAGCATTCATACATGTGCATCTAAACAGTGTATAAATGACTGTAATTAAGGCCAAAATTATAGAATAAATAAAGAAAAGAAAAAGAATAAAATATTGTAAATATTTTATGACCCAAAACCCCCGAGACCTAGGCATTTTGATGAATAGGTCGACTAGGAATAAAGTAGGGGGAGATAAGGTCAGGAACACAGATAAAATACCTATACATGTTATTCATTCTTTATTCATTTTGGGACCTATTTTTGGTTCCACTTTTTACACTACAAATAAAGAAACTTTGTACATGAAAGTTGTAGATAATAAAATAAAGAAAAATACAAAATTGATTTCACAGAAAAATAATGTACAGATAAAAAGTTATGGTCTGAATAAAAATCCAGAATGCCAACTTCCCAGACCTGTATCTCACAAATAAAAACTCCAAATGCAGCGTACTCACCTTTAATTGTATATAGAATAAAATAATCTATCCAATGGTGGTGGTTTCGCATTTGGCGGAGCTACGGTTTGAAAATTGGGTTTTGGACCCTCATTGTATAAGTGTACAGATTAAAATATTCACTTTATTCCTCATTCATTATTTATCCGATTTCATATTTTTAAAAGATTGTAAATATTATTTATAATGATTATGTACATTAAAATCAGAATAAAAACATAAATAAAACTCAAAGAAAAATACTTGTATATATTATAATACATAGGTATAGTACAGGTATACATACATACACAAATAATACTTTCATTTTATTTAGTGTACAAAATAATTCAGAAAAATAAAATAAAAAGGTATTTATGTACATAAAAGTATTCTATGTTTTAGAAAAATGATAAATAAAAATAATAAAGATAAAATACACAAAATAAAAATAAAATACTTAAATATATAGATATATATACTATAAAGGGCATAAATGCAAACTTGTAAAAATACGTCTCATAAAAATAAATAAAAATCACAGAAAAATTCTTCATAAAATAATAAACATTTTTTATTTTATAACCTAACATCAATAAATTCATTTACTATTTTTATTTTGATTTTTCAAATAATTTCTAATCTGAGTTTCCTGGTTGGTCCACGTGGACCAACCAGGCGCGGTCTAGAGTTGACCCCGGTCAACTCCCCCGACCAAAGCCTGCCACCTCTGACGCCCGCGATTTTGCCCCATTTTCAAGAAATTCTTGCGCTCGATCCGTTCGTCCTCACGCCTCGATCTCTTCTTGGGACTTCATCCCCGATCATCACTCTCCCACGCAATGTATCCGGATCCGGCCATATCTCCATCATTTGCGCGTGGAGCTCGCTTGAAGAAGACGCCATCGCCTCCTACTTAAACTGCCCGCCGTCTTCGAGCCGAAGTTTGAACCCTCATTAGCCATTAATCCTCCTCCCTGACGAGCTCTTCGTGTTGCTGGAGGTGACAGCTCCGCATCCACACCTTCAGGCGAGTCGAGGGGGCTCTGTAGCGGCTCCACCACCTCCGCCGACCACCGGCGTCGAGGTTCTTCTTCCTCAGGTAGTCCACCTTCGAGGCATCCATTATTTTTGCTCCTTTTTATGTCATTTATTCCCCTTAGCTTCAGTATCAAAAATCCCTAAAAAAAATCTGAATTCCATCGATCAAATCGACCTCCCATCGCTCATCGCCGGAGCGCACCTCCGGCCGACATCTCTTCGCCGTCCACAGACCACCTCCGACCTCCATTTCGCCTCCGCGGGGTCCAGGCAACTTGCCCTGGACCCTCTCACCTTGTTTTGCAGGTCAAAGCGCAGTCAACGTACCTGGAAGGCATTTTGCAGCTCTCGCCGGAGATACCTGGAGCTCCGAGCTCCGCCGCCCTCGCGCCAGCACATCGAAGCATCTCCGACGAACCTGAGCCTCCCAGCACATAGCCGGACCTTCCAGGAGCCTGCAGCTCCATTTTGGAGCCCATCCACCGTCTGAGGAGCGAGATCGGAGTCGGGGAAGTTCGCCTCCGCCGGCCTTCTTCCCCGTTCTTCCTCCTCGCTTCTCCACCGTCCGATTGAGCCGCAGCTCCAGTTCGCGTGATGACCGTCCGATCTTCCAAGCCCGTCCACCATCAGATCTCTGACTGAGATCTAATCCCAGACGTCAACGCCAACCGTTATCGGCCGCTCTCGTGCTGCCACGTGGATAAGTGGCCCGCTTCCCGCCGTTGGATCGTCCATTGTCGCCAGCCGTTGGATGCGCGCCACGCGTCACCTCCAGAGCGCCTAAGCGAGGGTATTTTGCAGTCAACCCCCGCTTATTTTGTAATTTCTATTCAGTCCAAAAACTGTGTTGCGTAGTTTAAATATTTCTGTAATATTTGCACTTAGAACCCCGTAGTTTTCTTATTTGCACCTAGGTCCAATCCACGTCACCTCACGTGTCCGTGCGCGTGAGGGGGGCTGGGTATTTTGCAGGGACCCCCCAGGGGTTTATTTATTTCGCTTAAGTCCATGAATGTTTGCTTTAAGTTGTAATATTTTGGGGAAATTGCATTGAACCCCTTGGAACTTTGTGATATTGCAAAGATACCCCTTCCAGGCGCGTGCGAGTCACGCACCCTGGTGAGTAAATTGCTCAGATACCCTTGCGGGTTTTGCTATTCATATTTAATCCTTGAAATGCAAGTTTCAGTGTAAACTTTTGTGGAAAAATTGCGTGTATGCCCCTGGATGTTTTAAATATTGCACATATACCCCTGCCAGGACTATTTAATGTTTGGATGCTTGTTGTATTTATTTGAATGATCATTTTAAGCCCAAAAATTCCACAAAAATAGACTTAAGCATCTGGACATGTGTACTTTGACGTCAACATTTTAGTTTTTGATTTTATGTTATTTTTATATTTATTAAAAATCAAAAACTCCCTTTTTGTGTACTGTCTACCTTAGAAAATACCAAAAAAATATTAAAATACCTCCAAAAATTCCAAAAAAAATTCACCTAGTGTCTATTTTATCCTATTTTAGTGTCAGTCCAAAAATCATCAAAAAGTTCAAAAGAAAAACACTAAAAATTTAAAAACACTCAAAAACTTCAAAAAAATATATAAAATAGTAGAAAACTCCAAAAATCAAAAACTCAGTTTCTGTTGTTCCTTATTTTGTCCTTTTTATTTGAAAAATAGTGTGAAAATTTTGAGCTACTGGTTGCTATTTTTAAATCTCATTTTATCCACAGCCAGCCTTATTTGCACTGTTTTGCTTTATTTCAGTATTTAAAAATACCAAAATCACCTTGAAAATTTTCCAAAAATCACAAAAACAGTAAAAAACCCTAAAAAGACTTAAAACAATTTGTTTCTGAATTTTTGGTAATTTTTACTTAGTTTTATAAATATTCTATCTTGTCTTTTATTCCATTGTCTTTAAATTCCAATATTAAAAAAGAAAAGAAAAAGAAAAATATAAAATATAAAATTATAAAAATCAGAAAATTGAAAATCAAATACAAAATTAAAAATTAAATAAAAATAAATAAAAATAAAAATTAAAAACCCACAAAAATTCATTTGCTTGCTTGCTTAGTGTAGACACCATCACACACTTTGACTTGAGCACCATTTTTGCGAACTACCCTGCTTGCTCCCTGTGTTCGAACTCTCTACGTACTTGCATCTATACATCTTTTATGTAGAGTTAAAAATAAATTTTGACTCCACATTATTTCTAATTTATTGATCTTAGTGTGGGTTAATTGTTGACTTTAGTCCGGATTTAGTGTGGTCAACACACCGACTGAGTTCACGCTTTGTGCTGAACTTAAGACCACCTATTTTCGGCTAAATCAGAACGTCCTTATAAAAAGAAATATATTATCATCTATATCTCCGTATGTAGTAATGATGAAGATATCCAAATATGAAAATCCTTCAAAAACTATTGCAAAGATCATCTTATCGTTGATTCAAGCGATTTGTCGATATTTCCGACACCCATTGAGAGTTTTAGGAGGTCTTCATTTTATTAAAGAGGAAGGTGGACTAAAGCCTAATTGGTTTATGAATAGAGGGTATAAATCATTATCACGTACAAAATGATTGTCTGCTTATGTCCATGCTAAGGTCAAAAGAAAGTGAAACACCAACCATATACTCAATGCATTTGATGAGGGGAGGCATCAGGGCATGATTTATAATTAGTTGGCTTTTAATCTAAAGAAAGCATATATAGTTATCTACATATCAGTATCGAAGCATGCTTCGTGCAACTGCGATAATATCTGATGTTGTGATGTTCCGACGTGATCGGTCATGCTAACATTGTTATCTAGTTTTCATTTAATTCATGTGAAGCTTCGAGATGTTGCCAACTATTGTTTTCAATCTCGTATACGAAAAGAAGGGAGGCGATCGTATAAGGACGTTGTTTTCGTATAAGTACGTTGTTTTCATACCTTATTTTTTTCTTTCAATTGGCGAAAGCAAAAACTACATGTCCCTCGGAAACCTAAATAAGCAGAACTAGAACATCAGAGCACCATCATTTGAAAAAACTCGACTCTAATACATACCTCAAAGGGATATATAAAGAGAATTTGAAGTCTCTAAAGCTCAGGAACCGGTGGAGAAGAACCGGGGGTTGTTTTGCAAAAATCGCCAAGTCGGACGATTTACATAGTTTTTATTTTTGCCAGAAATCGGTTTTATAGATTTTGTATTTTCTCAATCTATGCGTAAAAATAAGCCAAAAGCACACCATTCTATTATTCGCATTTTCAGCCGACTGATCTCACCTTGAGTCAACTACTGGGTTCACTAATCGATTATTCTCGAGAGACTAAGCCGATATTTCGGACTCGATTTTCAGTCGATCGACATTTTTCTCCAGTCGACTGTTTTGATCTCCAGTCCACTAATAAATAAATAAATAAATATGTATATCATGGCGGAATGTTTTTCCATCTATCAGAACGGCATTTTCATGCTGGATATAAATTTCCTCTCGAACGATATCGAGGGCTTGGATTCTCGGAAATGAATATGGTAAGTTTCAACTGAGCGAATCGATTTTAGAAGTTATATTTGAATGGAAAATCATTCTCATGGGTAACTTGGGAATTAGGAACCTAATATGGAGGAATACGACCCAAGCACCATTCCTCGGAAGTGCCCTGCGCACCATTAACTGTTGAGGCTTGGCTCGTGGTTGTGCAACTAAATTGGGCATCATTTTTTTTCATGGTTAAGGATACGGGCCCTTGGTCTTGTCTTCATGAAGTCATGAGTGTCGAGAATAAATTTTCGGTGATATGCACAACCTACGCAATATAAAATTATCCATTGCAGGCGTGCAGCAGGTACATGATGGAAACCACGATTCCAGCTAAATTAAGTATCAAGTTGTTTCCACGTTGATTTCTCTTCGAGTGCTGCACCACCAATTCTAGCGGGGGAATTTGTATTCTACTCTTCTTTCAAAACGTGAATGCCACCATTGAGAGCTCGTAGGTCCAATGATCAAACCATTATTAGCTTGCCAACGTTGACATCTCCACGATAAAGAGGAACATGCCAACTCAAAGGCATATAAATACATCACACCTTTTTCTGGTAGGAGGCAAGTATTTCTCTGCTTCTTCTTCTCTTCTTTCCTTTTGTTGAAAAGATGGGGAGAAGTTCTAAGAGCTTGGGTATTGCCTTAATCTTCTTGCTCTTCGTGAGCACCACTTCAGCAGCGCGAGTGTTAACAACATACGCATCAGGAGGAGGTGGTGGAGGAGGTGGTGGTGGAGGTGGAGGTACTGGAGGTGGATCTGGGTTCGGATCGGGCTCCGGTTATGGCTCCGGATTCGGAAAGGGTGGAGGAGGTGGTGGTGGTGGTGGAGGCGGGGGAGGTGGCGGCGGTTCTGGAAATGGTATAGGAGCCGGATCGGGAAGTGGCTCAGGGCATGGCTCTGGTTCTGGATACGGTTTCGGAAAGGGAAGGGGTGGAGCAGGAGGTGGTGGAGGGGTGGCGGTGGAGGCGGGGGTGCGGCTTCTGGAAATGGTTCCGGATCTGGCTATGGTTTTGGAAAGGGTAGCGGTTTTGGTGGAGCTAAAGGCGGTGGGGGTGGGGGTGGTGGAGGAGGTGGTGGTGGTGGTGGAGGTGGTGTAGGTGGCGGTCATGGATCCGGGTATGGATCGGGTTCTGGTGGAGGATTCGGTGGTGGGAAGGGTGTAGGTGGAGGCGGAGGTGGTGGCGGTGGAGGTGGAGGTGGCGGTGCCGGTGCGGGAAGTGGCTCAGGGCATGGCTCTGGTTCTGGATACGGTTTTGGGAAGGGAAGAGGTGGCGGAGGAGGTGGTGGAGGGGGTGGTGGTGGAGGCGGGGGTGCAGCTTCTGGAAATGGTTCTGGATCTGGTTTTGGATTCGGAAAGGGAAGTGGTTTTGGTGGAGCTAAAGGTGGTGGGGGTGGAGGTGGTGGTGGTGGAGGAGGTGGTGGTGGTGGTGGTGTAGGTGGTGGTCAGGGATCCGGGTATGGAGCTGGTTCGGGCGGAGGATTCGGTGGTGGTAAGGGCGTCGGTGGAGGAGGTGGTGGCGGTGGAGGAGGTGGTGGAGGCGGGTCTAGTGGCTCGGGTCAAGGCTCGGGATCGGGATTTGGCTCAGGAGCTGGGTACGGTAAATCAGGCGGCGGAGGTGGCGGAGGAGGCGGCGGTGGTGGTGGCGGCGGCTCGACTGCTGGAAATGGTTCGGGCTCCGGATATGGATCTGGATCTGGTTTCGGATATGGTCACACGAAGTAGACGACTCGTGCCTAATCGTCATCTATGTGAGAATGTAAAGAAGTCGTTCTTCCGTTAATAAGAGTGGTCATAAATCCCACTGGTTTCTAATAATTTTATGTATATCGGAATAAAGATATGGAGGAATCCATTTTATCTAGTAAAGTGGAGTTACGCATTGGATAGAAACAAGTACTTACAAATCATCACTCGACAATGCATAATCGTGGTTGGCATGTCATTCTTCATAATTCGAGGTGCTCATTTACCACCCTCATCATGGGTTTGTGCGTTGTGTCTCGACTATTACTTATTATGGTCTCGTGGTTAAAAATTCCTGCGAATATATCCTTTGTGGATGATTCAAGTCTATCACTTTATTTTCTTCCTATCAATACAACCCAAATTGTGCATGATCAAGGTATACTCGGATGATGGATTAGTATTCCGGATTGTGATTCTCAATCATTGGCAAAGACCACGGGTTGATTGCTTCCGATCATTTTATTGTAAATTTGATGTCTTGCAAACTATTGAATCCCTCCCATATTGGTGAAGTGATCGATGTTGTGGGCATACCTAGCTTTGAACAAACACTGCGATCTTCACATCTCCATTGAAAACTTTTCAAGGGCTTGCAACCCGAGCCACTATTCGTAGAGAGATGATGGTGAACATAATGCCACACTAATTGTTGCATCTTTTACCTGCTTGCAGAGTTCCGTCTTGTGTTTTTGGATTCGTATATACCGATGGCACATTTCTTTATATATATCATACAATTTCAGCTCACGGATAAATAGGAACGTCCTTATAAAAAGAAATATATTATCATCTATATCTCCGTATGTAGTAATGATGAAGATATCCAAATATGAAAATCCTTCAAAAACTATTGCAAAGATCATCTTATCGTTGATTCAAGCGATTTGTCGATATTTCCGGACACCCATTGAGAGTTTTAGGAGGTCTTCATTTTATTAAAGAGGAAGGTGGACTAAAGCCTAATTGGTTTATGAATAGAGGGTATAAATCATTATCACGTACAAAATGATTGTCTGCTTATGTCCATGCTAAGGTCAAAAGAAAGTGAAACACCAACCATATACTCAATGCATTTGATGAGGGGAGGCATCAGGGCATGATTTATAATTAGTTGGCTTTCAATCTAAAGAAAGCATATATAGTTATCTACATATCAGTATCGAAGCATGCTTCGTGCAACTGTGATAATATCTGATGTTGTGATGTTCCGACGTGATCGGTCATGCTAACATTGTTATCTAGTTTTCATTTAATTCATGTGAAGCTTCGAGATGTTGCCAACTATTGTTTTCAATCTCGTATACGAAAAGAAGGGAGGCGATCGTATAAGGACGTTGTTTTCGTATAAGTACGTTGTTTTCATACCTTATTTTTTTCTTTCAATTGGCGAAAGCAAAAACTACATGTCCCTCGGAAACCTAAATAAGCAGAACTAGAACATCAGAGCACCATCATTTGAAAAAACTCGACTCTAATACATACCTCAAAGGGATATATAAAGAGAATTTGAAGTCTCTAAAGCTCAGGAACCGGTGGAGAAGAACCGGGGGTTGTTTTGCAAAAATCGCCAAGTCGGACGATTTACATAGTTTTTATTTTTGCCAGAAATCGGTTTTATAGATTTTGTATTTTCTCAATCTATGCGTAAAAATAAGCCAAAAGCACACCATTCTATTATTCGCATTTTCAGCCGACTGATCTCACCTTGAGTCAACTACTGGGTTCACTAATCGATTATTCTCGAGAGACTAAGCCGATATTTCGGACTCGATTTTCAGTCGATCGACATTTTTCTCCAGTCGACTGTTTTGATCTCCAGTCCACTAATAAATAAATAAATATATATGTATATCATGCGGAATGTTTTTCCATCTATCAGAACGGCATTTTCATGCTGGATATAAATTTCCTCTCGAACGATATCGAGGGCTTGGATTCTCGGAAATGAATATGGTAAGTTTCAACTGAGCGAATCGATTTTAGAAGTTATATTTGAATGGAAAATCATTCTCATGGGTAACTTGGGAATTAGGAACCTAATATGGAGGAATACGACCCAAGCACCATTCCTCGGAAGTGCCCTGCGCACCATTAACTGTTGAGGCTTGGCTCGTGGTTGTGCAACTAAATTGGGCATCATTTTTTTTCTTGGTTAAGGATACGGGCCCTTGGTCTTGTCTTCATGAAGTCATGAGTGTCGAGAATAAATTTTCGGTGATATGCACAACCTACGCAATATAAAATTATCCATTGCAGGCGTGCAACAGGTACATGATGGAAACCACGATTCCAGCTAAATTAAGTATCAAGTTGTTTCCACGTTGATTTCTCTTCGAGTGTTGCACCACCAATTCTAGCGGGGGAATTTGTATTCTACTCTTCTTTCAAAACGTGAATGCCACCATTGAGAGCTCGTAGGTCCAAAGATCAAACCATTATTAGCTTGCCAACGTTGACATCTCCACGATAAAGAGGAACATGCCAACTCAAAGGCATATAAATACATCACACCTTTTTTCTGGTAGGAGGCAAGTATTTCTCTGCTTCTTCTTCTCTTCTTTCCTTTTGTTGAAAAGATGGGGAGAAGTTCTAAGAGCTTGGGGTATTGCCTTAATCTTCTTGCTCTTCGTGAGCACCACTTCAGCAGCGCGAGTGTTAACAACATACGCATCAGGAGGAGGTGGTGGAGGAGGTGGTGGTGGAGGTGGAGGTACTGGAGGTGGATCTGGGTTCGGATCGGGCTCCGGTTATGGCTCCGGATTCGGAAAGGGTGGAGGAGGTGGTGGTGGTGGTGGAGGCGGGGGAGGTGGCGGCGGTTCTGGAAATGGTATAGGAGCCGGATCGGGAAGTGGCTCAGGGCATGGCTCTGGTTCTGGATACGGTTTCGGAAAGGGAAGGGGTGGAGCAGGAGGTGGTGGAGGGGGTGGCGGTGGAGGCGGGGGTGCGGCTTCTGGAAATGGTTCCGGATCTGGCTATGGTTTTGGAAAGGGTAGCGGTTTTGGTGGAGCTAAAGGCGGTGGGGGTGGGGGTGGTGGAGGAGGTGGTGGTGGTGGTGGAGGTGGTGTAGGTGGCGGTCATGGATCCGGGTATGGATCGGGTTCTGGTGGAGGATTCGGTGGTGGGAAGGGTGTAGGTGGAGGCGGAGGTGGTGGCGGTGGAGGTGGAGGTGGCGGTGCCGGTGCGGGAAGTGGCTCAGGGCATGGCTCTGGTTCTGGATACGGTTTTGGGAAGGGAAGAGGTGGCGGAGGAGGTGGTGGAGGGGGTGGTGGTGGAGGCGGGGGTGCAGCTTCTGGAAATGGTTCTGGATCTGGTTTTGGATTCGGAAAGGGAAGTGGTTTTGGTGGAGCTAAAGGTGGTGGGGGTGGAGGTGGTGGTGGTGGAGGAGGTGGTGGTGGTGGTGTAGGTGGTGGTCAGGGATCCGGGTATGGAGCTGGTTCGGGCGGAGGATTCGGTGGTGGTAAGGGCGTCGGTGGAGGAGGTGGTGGCGGTGGAGGAGGTGGTGGAGGCGGGTCTAGTGGCTCGGGTCAAGGCTCGGGATCGGGATTTGGCTCAGGAGCTGGGTACGGTAAATCAGGCGGCGGAGGTGGCGGAGGAGGCGGCGGTGGTGGTGGCGGCGGCTCGACTGCTGGAAATGGTTCGGGCTCCGGATATGGATCTGGATCTGGTTTCGGATATGGTCACACGAAGTAGACGACTCGTGCCTAATCGTCATCTATGTGAGAATGTAAAGAAGTCGTTCTTCCGTTAATAAGAGTGGTCATAAATCCCACTGGTTTCTAATAATTTTATGTATATCGGAATAAAGATATGGAGGAATCCATTTTATCTAGTAAAGTGGAGTTACGCATTGGATAGAAATAAGTACTTACGAATCATCACTCGACAATGCATAATCGTGGTTGGCATGTCATTCTTCATAATTCGAGGTGCTCATTTACCACCCTCATCATGGGTTTGTGCGTTGTGTCTCGACTATTACTTATTATGGTCTCGTGGTTAAAAATTCCTGCGAATATATCCTTTGTGGATGATTCAAGTCTATCACTTTATTTTCTTCCTATCAATACAACCCAAATTGTGCATGATCAAGGTATACTCGGATGATGGATTAGTATTCCGGATTGTGATTCTCAATCATTGGCAAAGACCACGGGTTGATTGCTTCCGATCATTTTATTGTAAATTTGATGTCTTGCAAACTCTTGAATCCCTCCCATATTGGTGAAGTGATCGATGTTGTGGGCATACCTAGCTTTGAACAAACACTGCGATCTTCACATCTCCATTGAAAACTTTTCAAGGGCTTGCAACCCGAGCCACTATTCGTAGAGAGATGATGGTGAACATAATGCCACACTAATTGTTGCATCTTTTACCTGCTTGCAGAGTTCCGTCTTGTGTTTTTGGATTCGTATATACCGATGGCACATTTCTTTATATATATCATACAATTTCAGCTCACGGATAAATAGGAACGTCCTTATAAAAAGAAATATATTATCATCTATATCTCCGTATGTAGTAATGATGAAGATATCCAAATATGAAAATCCTTCAAAAACTATTGCAAAGATCATCTTATCGTTGATTCAAGCGATTTGTCGATATTTCCGACACCCATTGAGAGTTTTAGGAGGTCTTCATTTTATTAAAGAGGAAGGTGGACTAAAGCCTAATTGGTTTATGAATAGAGGGTATAAATCATTATCACGTACAAAATGATTGTCTGCTTATGTCCATGCTAAGGTCAAAAGAAAGTGAAACACCAACCATATACTCAATGCATTTGATGAGGGGAGGCATCAGGGCATGATTTATAATTAGTTGGCTTTCAATCTAAAGAAAGCATATATAGTTATCTACATATCAGTATCGAAGCATGCTTCGTGCAACTGCGATAATATCTGATGTTGTGATGTTCCGACGTGATCGGTCATGCTAACATTGTTATCTAGTTTTCATTTAATTCATGTGAAGCTTCGAGATGTTGCCAACTATTGTTTTCAATCTCGTATACGAAAAGAAGGGAGGCGATCGTATAAGGACGTTGTTTTCGTATAAGTACGTTGTTTTCATACCTTATTTTTTTCTTTCAATTGGCGAAAGCAAAAACTACATGTCCCTCGGAAACCTAAATAAGCAGAACTAGAACATCAGAGCACCATCATTTGAAAAAACTCGACTCTAATACATACCTCAAAGGGATATATAAAGAGAATTTGAAGTCTCTAAAGCTCAGGAACCGGTGGAGAAGAACCGGGGGTTGTTTTGCAAAAATCGCCAAGTCGGACGATTTACATAGTTTTTATTTTTGCCAGAAATCGGTTTTATAGATTTTGTATTTTCTCAATCTATGCGTAAAAATAAGCCAAAAGCACACCATTCTATTATTCGCATTTTCAGCCGACTGATCTCACCTTGAGTCAACTACTGGGTTCACTAATCGATTATTCTCGAGAGACTAAGCCGATATTTCGGACTCGATTTTCAGTCGATCGACATTTTTCTCCAGTCGACTGTTTTGATCTCCAGTCCACTAATAAATAAATAAATATATATGTATATCATGGCGGAATGTTTTTCCATCTATCAGAACGGCATTTTCATGCTGGATATAAATTTCCTCTCGAACGATATCGAGGGCTTGGATTCTCGGAAATGAATATGGTAAGTTTCAACTGAGCGAATCGATTTTAGAAGTTATATTTGAATGGAAAATCATTCTCATGGGTAACTTGGGAATTAGGAACCTAATATGGAGGAATACGACCCAAGCACCATTCCTCGGAAGTGCCCTGCGCACCATTAACTGTTGAGGCTTGGCTCGTGGTTGTGCAACTAAATTGGGCATCATTTTTTTTCTTGGTTAAGGATACGGGCCCTTGGTCTTGTCTTCATGAAGTCATGAGTGTCGAGAATAAATTTTCGGTGATATGCACAACCTACGCAATATAAAATTATCCATTGCAGGCGTGCAGCAGGTACATGATGGAAACCACGATTCCAGCTAAATTAAGTATCAAGTTGTTTCCACGTTGATTTCTCTTCGAGTGCTGCACCACCAATTCTAGCGGGGGAATTTGTATTCTACTCTTCTTTCAAAACGTGAATGCCACCATTGAGAGCTCGTAGGTCCAAAGATCAAACCATTATTAGCTTGCCAACGTTGACATCTCCACGATAAAGAGGAACATGCCAACTCAAAGGCATATAAATACATCACACCTTTTTTCTGGTAGGAGGCAAGTATTTCTCTGCTTCTTCTTCTCTTCTTTCCTTTTGTTGAAAAGATGGGGAGAAGTTCTAAGAGCTTGGGTATTGCCTTAATCTTCTTGCTCTTCGTGAGCACCACTTCAGCAGCGCGAGTGTTAACAACATACGCATCAGGAGGAGGTGGTGGAGGAGGTGGTGGTGGAGGTGGAGGTACTGGAGGTGGATCTGGGTTCGGATCGGGCTCCGGTTATGGCTCCGGATTCGGAAAGGGTGGAGGAGGTGGTGGTGGTGGTGGAGGCGGGGGAGGTGGCGGCGGTTCTGGAAATGGTATAGGAGCCGGATCGGGAAGTGGCTCAGGGCATGGCTCTGGTTCTGGATACGGTTTCGGAAAGGGAAGGGGTGGAGCAGGAGGTGGTGGAGGGGGTGGCGGTGGAGGCGGGGGTGCGGCTTCTGGAAATGGTTCCGGATCTGGCTATGGTTTTGGAAAGGGTAGCGGTTTTGGTGGAGCTAAAGGCGGTGGGGGTGGGGGTGGTGGAGGAGGTGGTGGTGGTGGTGGAGGTGGTGTAGGTGGCGGTCATGGATCCGGGTATGGATCGGGTTCTGGTGGAGGATTCGGTGGTGGGAAGGGTGTAGGTGGAGGCGGAGGTGGTGGCGGTGGAGGTGGAGGTGGCGGTGCCGGTGCGGGAAGTGGCTCAGGGCATGGCTCTGGTTCTGGATACGGTTTTGGGAAGGGAAGAGGTGGCGGAGGAGGTGGTGGAGGGGGTGGTGGTGGAGGCGGGGGTGCAGCTTCTGGAAATGGTTCTGGATCTGGTTTTGGATTCGGAAAGGGAAGTGGTTTTGGTGGAGCTAAAGGTGGTGGGGGTGGAGGTGGTGGTGGTGGAGGAGGTGGTGGTGGTGGTGTAGGTGGTGGTCAGGGATCCGGGTATGGAGCTGGTTCGGGCGGAGGATTCGGTGGTGGTAAGGGCGTCGGTGGAGGAGGTGGTGGCGGTGGAGGAGGTGGTGGAGGCGGGTCTAGTGGCTCGGGTCAAGGCTCGGGATCGGGATTTGGCTCAGGAGCTGGGTACGGTAAATCAGGCGGCGGAGGTGGCGGAGGAGGCGGCGGTGGTGGTGGCGGCGGCTCGACTGCTGGAAATGGTTCGGGCTCCGGATATGGATCTGGATCTGGTTTCGGATATGGTCACACGAAGTAGACGACTCGTGCCTAATCGTCATCTATGTGAGAATGTAAAGAAGTCGTTCTTCCGTTAATAAGAGTGGTCATAAATCCCACTGGTTTCTAATAATTTTATGTATATCGGAATAAAGATATGGAGGAATCCATTTTATCTAGTAAAGTGGAGTTACGCATTGGATAGAAACAAGTACTTACGAATCATCACTCGACAATGCATAATCGTGGTTGGCATGTCATTCTTCATAATTCGAGGTGCTCATTTACCACCCTCATCATGGGTTTGTGCGTTGTGTCTCGACTATTACTTATTATGGTCTCGTGGTTAAAAATTCCTGCGAATATATCCTTTGTGGATGATTCAAGTCTATCACTTTATTTTCTTCCTATCAATACAACCCAAATTGTGCATGATCAAGGTATACTCGGATGATGGATTAGTATTCCGGATTGTGATTCTCAATCATTGGCAAAGACCACGGGTTGATTGCTTCCGATCATTTTATTGTAAATTTGATGTCTTGCAAACTCTTGAATCCCTCCCATATTGGTGAAGTGATCGATGTTGTGGGCATACCTAGCTTTGAACAAACACTGCGATCTTCACATCTCCATTGAAAACTTTTCAAGGGCTTGCAACCCGAGCCACTATTCGTAGAGAGATGATGGTGAACATAATGCCACACTAATTGTTGCATCTTTTACCTGCTTGCAGAGTTCCGTCTTGTGTTTTTGGATTCGTATATACCGATGGCACATTTCTTTATATATATCATACAATTTCAGCTCACGGATAAATAGGAACGTCCTTATAAAAAGAAATATATTATCATCTATATCTCCGTATGTAGTAATGATGAAGATATCCAAATATGAAAATCCTTCAAAAACTATTGCAAAGATCATCTTATCGTTGATTCAAGCGATTTGTCGATATTTCCTACACCCATTGAGAGTTTTAGGAGGTCTTCATTTTATTAAAGAGGAAGGTGGACTAAAGCCTAATTGGTTTATGAATAGAGGGTATAAATCATTATCACGTACAAAATGATTGTCTGCTTATGTCCATGCTAAGGTCAAAAGAAAGTGAAACACCAACCATATACTCAATGCATTTGATGAGGGGAGGCATCAGGGCATGATTTATAATTAGTTGGCTTTCAATCTAAAGAAAGCATATATAGTTATCTACATATCAGTATCGAAGCATGCTTCGTGCAACTGCGATAATATCTGATGTTGTGATGTTCCGACGTGATCGGTCATGCTAACATTGTTATCTAGTTTTCATTTAATTCATGTGAAGCTTCGAGATGTTGCCAACTATTGTTTTCAATCTCGTATACGAAAAGAAGGGAGGCGATCGTATAAGGACGTTGTTTTCGTATAAGTACGTTGTTTTCATACCTTATTTTTTTCTTTCAATTGGCGAAAGCAAAAACTACATGTCCCTCGGAAACCTAAATAAGCAGAACTAGAACATCAGAGCACCATCATTTGAAAAAACTCGACTCTAATACATACCTCAAAGGGATATATAAAGAGAATTTGAAGTCTCTAAAGCTCAGGAACCGGTGGAGAAGAACCGGGGGTTGTTTTGCAAAAATCGCCAAGTCGGACGATTTACATAGTTTTTATTTTTGCCAGAAATCGGTTTTATAGATTTTGTATTTTCTCAATCTATGCGTAAAAATAAGCCAAAAGCACACCATTCTATTATTCGCATTTTCAGCCGACTGATCTCACCTTGAGTTAACTACTGGGTTCACTAATCGATTATTCTCGAGAGACTAAGCCAATATTTTGGACTCGATTTTCAGTCGATCGACATTTTTCTCCAGTCGACTGTTTTGATCTCCAGTCCACTAATAAATAAATAAATATATATGTATATCATGGCGGAATGTTTTTCCATCTATCAGAACGGCATTTTCATGCTGGATATAAATTTCCTCTCGAACGATATCGAGGGCTTGGATTCTCGGAAATGAATATGGTAAGTTTCAACTGAGCAAATCGATTTTAGAAGTTATATTTGAATGGAAAATCATTCTCATGGGTAACTTGGGAATTAGGAACCTAATATGGAGGTATACGACCCAAGCACCATTCCTCGGAAGTGCCCTGCGCACCATTAACTGTTGAGGCTTGGCTCGTGGTTGTGCAACTAAATTGGGCATCATTTTTTTTCTTAGTTAAGGATACGGGCCCTTGGTCTTGTCTTCATGAAGTCATGAGTGTCGAGAATAAATTTTCGGTGATATGCACAACCTACGCAATATAAAATTATCCATTGCAGGCGTGCAGCAGGTACATGATGGAAACCACGATTCCAGCTAAATTAAGTATCAAGTTGTTTCCACGTTGATTTCTCTTCGAGTGATGCACCGCCAATTCTAGCGGGGGAATTTGTATTCTACTCTTCTTTCAAAACGTGAATGCCACCATTGAGAGCTCGTAGGTCCAAAGATCAAACCATTATTAGCTTGCCAACGTTGACATCTCCACGATAAAGAGGAACATGCCAACTCAAAGGCATATAAATACATCACACCTTTTTTCTGGTAGGAGGCAAGTATTTCTCTGCCTCTTCTTCTCTTCTTTCCTTTTGTTGAAAAGATGGGGAGAAGTTCTAAGAGCTTGGGTATTGCCTTAATCTTCTTGCTCTTCGTGAGCACCACTTCAGCAGCGCGAGTGTTAACAACATACGCATCAGGAGGAGGTGGTGGAGGAGGTGGTGGTGGAGGTGGAGGTACTGGAGGTGGATCTGGGTTCGGATCGGGCTCCGGTTATGGCTCCGGATTCGGAAAGGGTGGAGGAGGTGGTGGTGGTGGTGGAGGCGGGGGAGGTGGCGGCGGTTCTGGAAATGGTATAGGAGCCGGATCGGGAAGTGGCTCAGGGCATGGCTCTGGTTCTGGATACGGTTTCGGAAAGGGAAGGGGTGGAGCAGGAGGTGGTGGAGGGGGTGGCGGTGGAGGCGGGGGTGCGGCTTCTGGAAATGGTTCCGGATCTGGCTATGGTTTTGGAAAGGGTAGCGGTTTTGGTGGAGCTAAAGGCGGTGGGGGTGGGGGTGGTGGAGGAGGTGGTGGTGGTGGTGGAGGTGGTGTAGGTGGCGGTCATGGATCCGGGTATGGATCGGGTTCTGGTGGAGGATTCGGTGGTGGGAAGGGTGTAGGTGGAGGCGGAGGTGGTGGTGGTGGAGGTGGAGGTGGCGGTGCCGGTGCGGGAAGCGGCTCAGGGCATGGCTCTGGTTCTGGATACGGTTTTGGGAAGGGAAGAGGTGGCGGAGGAGGTAGTGGAGGGGGTGGTGGTGGAGGCGGGGGTGCAGCTTCTGGAAATGGTTCTGGATCTGGTTTCGGATTCGGAAAGGGAAGTGGTTTTGGTGGAGCTAAAGGTGGTGGGGGTGGAGGTGGTGGTGGTGGAGGAGGTGGTGGTGGTGGTGGTGTAGGTGGTGGTCAGGGATCCGGGTATGGAGCTGGTTCGGGCGGAGGATTCGATGGTGGTAAGGGCGTCGGTGGAGGAGGTGGTGGCGGTGGAGGAGGTGGTGGAGGCGGGTCTAGTGGCTCGGGTCAAGGCTCGGGATCGGGATTTGGCTCAGGAGCTGGGTACGGTAAATCAGGCGGCGGAGGTGGCGGAGGAGGAGGCGGTGGTGGTGGCGGCGGCTCGACTGCTGGAAATGGTTCGGGCTCCGGATATGGATCTGGATCTGGTTTCGGATATGGTCACACGAAGTAGACGACTCGTGCCTAATCGTCATCTATGTGAGAATGTAAAGAAGTCGTTCTTCTGTTAATAAGAGTGGTCATAAATCCCACTGGTTTCTAATAATTTTATGTATATCGGAATAAAGATATGGAGGAATCCATTTTATCTAGTAAAGTGGAGATACGCATTGGATAGAAACAAGTACTTACAAATTATCACTCGACAATGCATAATCGTGGTTGGCATGTCATTCTTCATAATTCGAGGTGCTCATTTACCACCCTCATCATGGGTTTGTGCGTTGTGTCTCGACTATTACTTATTATGGTCTCGTGGTTAAAAATTCCTGCGAATATATCCTTTGTGGATGATTCAAGTCTATCACTTTATTTTCTTCCTATCAATACAACCCAAATTGTGCATGATCAAGGTATACTCGGATGATGGATTAGTATTCCGGATTGTGATTCTCAATCATTGGCAAAGACCACGGGTTGATTGCTTCCGATCATTTTATTGTAAATTTGATGTCTTGCAAACTCTTGAATCCCTCCCATATTGGTGAAGTGATCGATGTTGTGGGCATACCTAGCTTTGAACAAACACTGCGATCTTCACATCTCCATTGAAAACTTTTCAAGGGCTTGCAACCCGAACCACTATTCGTAGAGAGATGATGGTGAACATAATGCCACACTAATTGTTGCATCTTTTACCTGCTTGCAGAGTTCCGTCTTGTGTTTTTGGATTCGTATATACCGATGGCACATTTCTTTATATATATCATACAATTTCAGCTCACGGATAAATAGGAACGTCCTTATAAAAAGAAATATATTATCATCTATATCTCCGTATGTAGTAATGATGAAGATATCCAAATATGAAAATCCTTCAAAAACTATTGCAAAGATCATCTTATCGTTGATTCAAGCGATTTGTCGATATTTCCGACACCCATTGAGAGTTTTAGGAGGTCTTCATTTTATTAAAGAGGAAGGTGGACTAAAGCCTAATTGGTTTATGAATAGAGGGTATAAATCATTATCACGTACAAAATGATTGTCTGCTTATGTCCATGCTAAGGTCAAAAGAAAGTGAAACACCAACCATATACTCAATGCATTTGATGAGGGGAGGCATCAGGGCATGATTTATAATTAGTTGGCTTTCAATCTAAAGAAAGCATATATAGTTATCTACATATCATTATCGAAGCATGCTTCGTGCAACTGCGATAATATCTGATGTTGTGATGTTCCGACGTGATCGGTCATGCTAACATTGTTATCTAGTTTTCATTTAATTCATGTGAAGCTTCGAGATGTTGCCAACTATTGTTTTCAATCTCGTATACGAAAAGAAGGGAGGCGATCGTATAAGGACGTTGTTTTCGTATAAGTACGTTGTTTTCATACCTTATTTTTTTCTTTCAATTGGCGAAAGCAAAAACTACATGTCCCTCGGAAACCTAAATAAGCAGAACTAGAACATCAGAGCACCATCATTTGAAAAAACTCGACTCTAATACATACCTCAAAGGGATATATAAAGAGAATTTGAAGTCTCTAAAGCTCAGGAACCGGTGGAGAAGAACCGGGGGTTGTTTTGCAAAAATCGCCAAGTCGGACGATTTACATAGTTTTTATTTTTGCCAGAAATCGGTTTTATAGATTTTGTATTTTCTCAATCTATGCGTAAAAATAAGCCAAAAGCACACCATTCTATTATTCGCATTTTCAGCCGACTGATCTCACCTTGAGTCAACTACTGGGTTCACTAATCGATTATTCTCGAGAGACTAAGCCGATATTTTGGACTCGATGTTCAGTCGATCGACATTTTTCTCCAGTCGACTGTTTTGATATCCAGTCCACTAATAAATATATATATATATACATATCATGGCGGAATGTTTTTCCATCTATCAGAACGGCATTTTCATGCTGGATATAAATTTCCTCTCGAACGATATCGAGGGCTTGGATTCTCGGAAATGAGCATGGTAAGTTTCAACTAAGCGAATCGATTTTAGAAGTTATATTTGAATGGAAAATCATTCTCATGGGTAACTTGGTAATTAGGAACCTAATATGGAGGTATACGACCCAAGCACCATTCCTCGGAAGTGCACTGCGCACCATTAACTTTTGAGGCTTGGCTCGTGGTTGTGCAACTAAATTGGGCATCATTTTTTCTGGCTCAGGAGGTGGTGGTATACTCGGATCATGGATTAGAATTCCGGATTGTGATTCTCAATCATTGGCAAAGACCACGGGTTGATTGCTTCCTATCATTTTATCGTAAATTTGATGTCTTGCAAACTCTTGAATCCCTCCCATATTGGTGAAGTGATCGATGTTGGGGGCATACCTAGCTTTGAACAAACACTGCGATCTTCACATCTCCATTGAAAACTTTTCAAGGGCTTGCAACCCGAGCCACTATTCGTAGAGAGATGATGGTGAACATAATGCCACACTAATTGTTGCATCTTTTACCTGCTTGCAGAGTTCTGTCTTGTGTTTTTGGATTCGTATATACTGATGGCACATTTCTTTATATATATCATACAATTTCAGCTCACGGATAAATAGGAACGTCCTTATAAAAAGAAATATATTATCATCTATATCTCTATATGTAGTAATGATGAAGATATCCAAATATGAAAGTCCTTCATAAAACTATTGCAAAGATCATCTTATCGTTGATTCCAGCGATTTGTCGATATTTCCGACACCCATTGAGAGTTTTAGGAGGTCTTCATTTTATTAAAGAGGAAGGTGGACTAAAGCCTAATTGGTTTATGAATAGAGGGTATAAATCATTATCACGTACAAAATGATTGTCTGCTTATGTCCATGCTAAGGTCAAAAGAAAGTGAAACACCAACCATATACTCAATGCATTTGATGAGGGGAGGCATCAGGGCATGATTTATAATTAGTTGGCTTTCAATCTAGAGAAAGCATATATAGTTATCTACATATCAGTATCGAAGCATGCTTCGTGCAACTGCGATAATATCTGATGTTGTGATGTTCCGACGTGATCGGTCATGCTAACATTGTTATCTAGTTTTCATTTAATTCATGTGAAGCTTCGAGATGTTGCCAACTATTGTTTTCAATCTCGTATACGAAAAGAAGGGAGGCGATCGTATAAGGACGTTGTTTTCGTATAAGTACGTTGTTTTCATACCTTATTTTTTTCTTTCAATTGGCGAAAGCAAAAACTACATGTCCCTCGGAAACCTAAATAAGCAGAACTAGAACATCAGAGCACCATCATTTGAAAAAACTCGACTCTAATACATACCTCAAAGGGATATATAGAGAGAATTTGAAGTCTCTAAAGCTCAGGAACCGGTGGAGAAGAACCCGGGGTTGTTTTGCAAAAATCGCCAAGTCGGACGATTTACATAGTTTTTATTTTTGCCAGAAATCGGTTTTATAGATTTTGTATTTTCTCAATCTATGCGTAAAAATAAGCCAAAAGCACACCATTCTATTATTCGCATTTTCAGCCGACTAATCTCACCTTGAGTCAACTACTGGGTTCACTAATCGATTATTCTCGAGAGACTAAGCCGATATTTTGGACTCGATTTTCAGTCGATCGACATTTTTCTCCAGTCGACTGTTTTGATCTCCAGTCCACTAATAAATAAATATATACATATATATATCATGGCGGAATGTTTTTCCATCTATCAGAACGTCATTTTCATGCTGGATATAAATTTCCTCTCGAACGATATCGAGGGCTTGGATTCTCGGAAATGAGCATGGTAAGTTTCAACTAAGCGAATCGATTTTAGAAGTTATATTTGAATGGAAAATCATTCTCATGGGTAACTTGGTAATTAGGAACCTAATATGGAGGTATACGACCCAAGCACCATTCCTCGGAAGTGCACTGCGCACCATTAACTTTTGAGGCTTGGCTCGTGGTTGTGCAACTAAATTGGGCATCATTTTTTCTGGCTCAGGAGGTGGTGGTATACTCGGATCATGGATTAGAATTCCGGATTGTGATTCTCAATCATTGGCAAAGACCACGGGTTGATTGCTTCCTATCATTTTATCGTAAATTTGATGTCTTGCAAACTCTTGAATCCCTCCCATATTGGTGAAGTGATCGATGTTGGGGGCATACCTAGCTTTGAACAAACACTGCGATCTTCACATCTCCATTGAAAACTTTTCAAGGGCTTGCAACCCGAGCCACTATTCGTAGAGAGATGATGGTGAACATAATGCCACACTAATTGTTGCATCTTTTACCTGCTTGCAGAGTTCTGTCTTGTGTTTTTGGATTCGTATATACTGATGGCACATTTCTTTATTTATATCATACAATTTCAGCTCACGGATAAATAGGAACGTCCTTATAAAAAAATATATTATCATCTATATCTCTATATGTAGTAATGATGAAGATATCCAAATATGAAAGTCCTTCATAAAACTATTGCAAAGATCATCTTATCGTTGATTCCAGCGATTTGTCGATATTTCCGACACCCATTGAGAGTTTTAGGAGGTCTTTATTTTATTAAAGATGAAGGTGGACTAAAGCCTAATTGGTTTATGAATAGAGGGTATAAATCATTATCATGTACATAATGATTGTCTGCTTTGGTCCATGCTAAGGTCATAAGAAAGTGAAACACCAACCATATACTTAATGCATTTGATGAGGGGAGGCCGCATGGCATGATTTATAATTAGTTGGCTTTCAATCTAAAGAAAGCATATATAGTTAAAAATATAATACGATACCCATAACTCTAATAGGTTGAAATTTTTTTAAAAATATGAGCTATGGCTAAAGTTATATGCAATATATACGGTACACCCCCATGTACTTAGCTTTTGCTATGTCCTCATAGCACAGAGTGAAATGAAGCAATAGCTCGTGCTAAATATAAAAGAATATACACAAATAGAATCCAAAATGACAGATGCATTATGAGTAAAAGAATCCGTTAGATGAAAATAAGGACTCGGGTTCCCCTATACTTAAGCTGAGGAATAACTTAAATATGAAGACATGAAAAAAAATCAGGTGAACCGAGAGGAATAATCAAAATGACAAAAGGATCCCCTTCTATACTTAGGTTGAAAATAGGCCAAAGTATAAAGAATAGGAAACTCGATGATGAGGGGATCAGTGTTAGATGAATCTCAAGATGATGAATCTCAGGAGATGATAATGGAGCCTACAGTTTTGGGAGGTGAAGAATCAAACAAGATAAACAAAATCGAGTATATCATGAACACACCCAGTGACGACCATAAATATGGTCTAATTATTTTGTTCCTTTTATTGGTGATAATACAAAGTTCATGTTCATTACGAGTAAGTTGGATAGGGTGTGGGCTCTATCCTAGGGATTCGTCCTCACCTTTCAACGAATGCATATAAAATTGCAAATAAAACGAGGTTTTATCTCCCAAAAACAAGGTGAATATTTAGCTCCGTTTTATTTACATCAACTTGCATTAACAGTCCCATTTTTAGATATAGGTTATCACTTGTAATAAATCTATGAACACATAAGTCATTGTCTATCGTCAAGTCCCTTTTCCATATTATCCTAAGTGACAAATCATGAAAGGGGAAGAATCATGCATACATAAAATCATGATATCATGCTCAAGAGAAATACTTACCGTGGCTCCAGCTTTCTTCATGCATATGCTAGACTGAATATAAATTTTAACTAAATGCATGCAAGTCGATGAAAATCCGCACCAAATCATGTGTCTATTAGCAGGCAGATAATCAATTTAATTTGAGATAGGTTGGATGAAGATTACGTGTGTCTCATGAATTTTAAAGATGAGTGAATCTGATAAGATGAAGTTAGTGTGCCCTATACTACGATTCAAGCACCTAGGGATATAAAAAGAGTAAGCTCTAAGAGTCGCGTGCCTAAATCCCAATATCGGTCACTTGAGATGAATCCCACCCACATGAGGGTGAAACAGACTCATCACACACATAATAAAGTCCAATCCAAAATTCTACATCAATAATATCATTAAAAATAATCTTCGAAAAACTTAATGGTGTCTTCTGCGGTTCTTTTCAGCAGGGACTTCAACTTGAGCTTCCTGCCTCCATTCTCCATGAGCATCCTCGGTGAATGGGCCCTACAACAGAAGAGAAAATATTACATATTTCAAATATTGTCAACACATATATATATAATAATGCAGAAAACATCACATCACAGAATTGATCAAAATAAAATAAAAATCAACTTAACCACAATATAAAATCGAAATAATTATATTAATGAAGTTGTGTCCCCAGCAACGATGCCATCTGATGAAATGCTAACTGCTTTTATTAAAATAGATCCGTTGTAGCATGTGCACTTAGCTTTCCATACATAATTGAGATGAATCTCAGTGACGAGGTTCTCGACTTTAATTTATAACCTGGGAAGTCCAGGGTCGAAAACAAGGACACGAGCCATAATACAATTATTTAAGCATTAAAATATCTAGGTTAAGTGATTGATAAATTAATCGAGGTCGAAACAAACAATGCACTAGAGAAAACATCACAAAATGAATGCGAAGACAGAATGCAATTCCAACTAGATTTTATACATGTTAGATAATCATCGAAACGAACAAAATGATAAAACACTAGCATATGCAAATATATCCACAAATATGTTCTAAAATGATTTGTCAAACTTAAGCACATAATCAAGGTAAAATCATGCAAATTAATCTAAGCCAGATTTCCTTTAAAAGATATCTAAGCAACTTAATCATCTCTAGATAAATTAATAACTCATTATGCATAAAATCAGAGAATAAATTAATCCATATAGAAGATAAGGGAAGCAGGAATTAAAACGCAATTGAAATTACTTCATTTGGATATAAGATGCTCAAGATATTCAAGGTTGAATACAGGGGCATAATTGTAGAAACAAAATGTAGAAATCCTCACATTTAGGTCCCTGGAGGGAGTAAAATGCAAATAACATAAAGTGACTCTTAAAATTAAGGAAAGCCCCCTATGCAGGGGTATTAAAGCAAATATGAAAAGTAGTTGGGTGGAAGTGCAATTTGCCTAGACCCGGCTTGTGACTTGGGCCACATGGCTTGATCTGGTACCTCAACTGATGGCTTGGTGGCTCCAAGGCTGCAGGCTCGGTGGCGTCAACGTGGCTGAAATCGAGCCGTTAGATTGTGCCCAATTTGGTGCGAACTAAGGACACCTGTAAGTCGTATTCTTCTCCTCCGCCTTGCATGGCTGCGAAAAGGGCGGGGCTCTAGCAAGCCCCTCATTCCTTCGTCTAGCTCCTGAAGGTTGTCTGCTGATCGACAAGAGTTCAGAGATGGATGGTGAAGATGATGTTATGTCGGAGAAGATCCGCGAGCGGCTAAAAGTCGGTGAAGGTGAAGTCAAGACAAGGGAGAAGATCCAGATCGTTGAGAGTCTTTAGCTTCCGACCATTGAAGAGCTTGACACATGCAGATGTTTAATAGAACATATAGCCGAAGCAATCATAATGTGTATGTGTGTGCGAAGGTGACCATGAAGTGAAATGAAGGTCGTAGGCGGTTGAAGAAGGTGGATTCCAGGTGGTTCATCCTACATGGCTGAAGGAGGAACTTGAATCAATTAGATGTGGTTGAAGGAAGAAGGGCTTGGGCCGGGGTTCAAATCAAACCAACGATCTTTGATTAACTTCCTTATCCTAGGAAGAAGCTCGAACAACCATTCATGGCAACCGTAGCATGGCTCTAATGCCACGGGTCGCACCAAAAGCAAACACCATTATCGCTTAACATCTCGTTCCTCTTCCTGTCACGAAGGGGAGGAGGTGGCTAGGAGATTCTTCAAGCAAGGGTAGACCACAGCAAACGGTGGCCCGCGATGGGTTTTTAAAGGCGAAAGAACTGCGGTTGCTAAGTAGTTTTGGCGGAGGTTTCAACCGCCACCTACAATGGGGTGATTAGGGTTAGCATGAAAATGGAAGTTGGCGAGGGTTAGGGATGATAGGAGAAGGGAATGGCAGTGGAGGTTGGTCAGACGGTGGTTGAGGGCGGCTAGGAAAATAGGGGGACAACATGGTAGTTAGGCAGTTTGCGGAGGAGAAAAGAGAGGTGCGGAAGGTTAGGAACAATATCTGAACCATTGGATTAAGATCCAATGGCCCAAATTTGGGTGTAGTTGGAAGGATGAGATCCACTTGATCAAGAGTATCATGTGGTTCAAATCGAGGTACTAACTGGCGACCTGGATGCGTCTGATCAAGAAGCGACCAGATGACCTATATGGAGAGGGTGGCAAACATAGAAGGAGGCCATGTGGTGTGATCTGAACGCACCACGTGTCCCAATCAAAACTAAGTTAATTCACAAAATCAAAGATAATTATATAAGAATTAGTTATAAATTGAATTTAAAAAGTGATGAACATGAAAGTTGTAGATCTCGATGAGATCTACAACTTTCATGTATAAGTCAAAGAGATCAAAGGTTATTATACATAGTTAAAAATTGAATACTATTAAAAACCATATAAAATAATTTTCTTTAATTTTTCTTTTGCTTTTTTTGTATTTTATTTTATTTTATACTATTTTATTTATATACAATATTATTCTAATTTTTGTTTGATTTTTAATAAGAAATAAATACATAAAATACTACACCATATTAATATATAATATAATTAGTGTTAATTATATACAATACATAAACTAGTAATTAGTGTTAATTAGTCAATGAATCTTGTGATTAACTTAAGCAACAGAGATAATAATGGAGTTTAATGATGATAAATCTGGGATTTATCACACATACACCTAAGGAATAGAGCCCACATCCCTAGACTTGTGCCTTAAATGCTTGGGTCGGCTCTTCGGCCACGTTATTGCTGGAAGCACTTACCTTAGACGTTAGGTGAAGTGGTTCCTGCATTCTAGTAGGTGTGCACCATCGTCTAGAACATAACCCCTCTAGGTGATCGCACCTATAAGATTGTAAATATTTCGTTTTCTCACCTAACTCTAAAATTTGACAAGATAAAAGACCGAACCTTCACGGTCATCGTTGTATTGAGTTGGTGAATTGAGGGGTATGTTTATTTATAACTGTGTTTATTTGTGTGCATACTCGATCTTCTTTGTGCATTTGCGCCTTTTTCTTGCATATCTAGACTTGACCATCGTGCTCTCCCAATCCCCATCTTCTATTTCGAATAAGACTGAATGGAGTTATTTTATCTAGACTTCGTGGATCCTTCTTACTCTCCAGTTGGCCCACCTCCATTTTATCAGGAGGACTTTGCTCCTGACTTTTCTTTTTGTACATATTTGCCTTATCCACAATTTTAGGATCGGATTTTGATTTCTACCCACACCACCATCACTTTGCCCACCATCTCACCCACATGAGATTGAGTTGTTGGAGTCACCTCTTATGGATACCACTCTTGAGTCTATGACCCGGGTATTGGAGTAAATGAATCAGAGGATAGAAAACTCACTAGTATAAATAAGAGCCACATTGATGCTTCACCTTTTGGATTCATGGATTCACTAGAGGAAACCCATGAGAGCTTGCAATCACCCAAAAAACAAAAAATGAGAAAACATAAAAGTAAAAAAAGATTTCGAGAGACACTTAGCTAAGTCGGTTTGTGAGGAGAGGGCACCCAGGCCAGATCCTATACCCACCCACACATTCATCACATCTCCCACCTTTACAAATACATACTGCTCTTAGTCATCCTTGTGTAGGTGATGATTGATCTCTTCCCTTCTATAGAAGAGATAGAAAATCCTAAAAAATGTTGACATGCCCCAAAGTGGCGGCAGTTATTCATGATATTATTGAGGCCCTACTTCAAAAGGCCATGAACCAATTATCTGTATCCCTACCCAAGAAAAGAAAGGGATGAAATAGATCTGAGCAACACCTTCTCACCATGGCCACTACCTACGCCATCACTCACCATCCACTCTATAGGAAAGGTGTTGGACATGCGAGCCCACAACAAGCCATTATGCAATAAATGTTATTGCAAATATCATTCCCTGCTCTGAAATGAAGAATAATTAATTTGCATAATAGGTCCCTTAGTACAACGGGTTATGTACCATAGCCATCTTAATGATCATACAGTTGTTGATTCAATTATTGAATCATAGAGGCTGGTGCTTGGATGAATATCAAAAGAGTAAGATTGAGGATTCATCAAGCACTGTCAAATGATTGTTAAGAGAGGATCTCCAGTCTGAGAAGGAAATGGCAACCCTTTCTCTAAAAGTTGATATCTAACCGACCTCTTGATGCAGATCCTTTACATAGGACTAGAGATTCAGAGGTGTTAGATAAGTTAGGTCAAAGAGTTGACTTAACGAGATCGAGATAACCGAACTCATATGTCATATGTTGTCACGATATAGGCACGCATCCTCTGACCATAGACAGATGTGTTACTATATATCTGAGTACGTACATTTGGTAAACCAATAGGTTGATGACCTAACCAAGGTCTATACATCGACGCACAGGTGTGCATGTAAGGGCATATGAGTAATACGATCTCTCAAAGGGATCATACAAGTTCATTTACTGAACAGGAAGACATGAACTCACTCATGCAATATTGGGAAGATCAAATTCCATGCACGATCATCTCATTTTGGAAGCTTGACTAAATTTGTAAGGTTTGATATATGCTTTTGGAAAGTATATGATTAACACCTAGGTATGATATATGCTTTTGGAAGGTATATGATCTATACCAACTCCGAATAGTCAAATGAGAAACTTAATGATAAAACCCTGAAGTAGATGGTGTAAAATTGATATAATACTTCGGGTTTACTCTAGGTCTTCCAGTATGCAGGATATACAAGTATTAGGAATACCTGAGGGTGATGTGATCATGAACGATTGTATAACCATGACGCTTCCATTCCGAGGGAGCGATGAAATAGGTCTGGATTTTAGTAACTCCTCTCATAGAGAAATGATGTGATCTTATTCTAAATGTTGGACCTTGATCTGAATGTGATTCAGATGTAATGAGAAGATTAGATCTATGGCCTTGATTTAATCAAGCATCTTTGGGAGGTCCGCAAGATTTGGATTTGAGATGTTATCTCAATATCCAAGTCACTATACGTGGAACAATACAATCGCCTTATCCTTATCTCCAAGTACCCGCGGAGAAAGTGCATTATCCTTGAAAGAGTTCAGGATAATTTCACTGGTGATATATTTATCTGAGCATTGAGAAATGGATAATTAAATGTGATTTAGTTATCATGAATAATATGAATCTGATTCATATTATAAGGAGAGTTATCTGAGTAAGTATATGTGATTTAATTATCAAAGATGTGAATAATGTGAATGTGATTCATATTATTTCGGCACATGAGAATAGAGATCCAATATGATTAAATGTGATTTAATTATCATGGATATGAATAATGTGGATAGCACTATCCATATTAGTCAGATATATTATAAATGTCATTTATAATATATTAGAGAGATACTATTGTGAATTATATTTGTTAATTAATTATTAATGTGAATTAGATTCACATTGGATGATTAATTGAAAATATAATTTACATTTTGTTTTGGGATATGAATATGATTCACATTTTTTCCAATGGCATGATTGCGATATTCATAAGATAGCTATGAATTATTTTTTGTGAAATAATTTACAACAAATGTTGTTGTAAATCTTTGAGATATCATGAGATAATGAGATTTCATGAGATAATGAAATCTCATGAGATATTGAGGAGATAGACCCATTCCATCACAAAAAGTTTGCCCCCCCCCCCTTTAGGGGATGTGGTCAATCTTCTCATTATCTCCAAGACTAACCAATTGATTTGATCTGAAATTAATTTATATAGATTTATCAATATAAATTAAATTGAATTAAATTAATTATTATTGTGTTTCTACAATCACATCATGGTCATTGAAAGAAACACAAATCATCTCATCCATTGGATTTGTGTGCACATGGAATGAGATCCATGGATCCTAATAAGAAGAGGAACCCCTTGATCTTCATGAGACATAAGATTATTGCTCTCTCGTTCCTTTTCTCTCTACACGCCAAGTCCCTCTCTCCCTTGGGTGGATGCCCTCTCTATCCCTAAAGAGAAAGTCTCCATCGACGCAGTATCGTCGTTATGTTACCGGTTTGTTTGCTCATGGATCTTTGTCTCCTTCGTTGCGCCTTCCTTGAGAAGAAGATGACGGATCTCGTTTGACGAGATCAGGAGATTCACCGCTTGAATCATCAACATAGATTTCAAGGAGCACACATCTCATCAACGTGCTCGCAAGCGTCTCCTCCGTTGGATCAGACCTGAGATAGGATGTCTCTTCGTTTAGAGACTCAATCGCAACCACACTTCAAGAGGTAAACCTAATACTTGTTTGTGGTTTAGATGAAACAATCCGAGAAGCATTCTTGGATCATGTGGTTTCATCGCATTAAAAAATTTAAATTCCGCTGCCTCGAGCAACTAATATGACTAGTCGCTCCTGGTCGTATAAGATGTGATCCTCACGCTTCCGTGATGCACTTAAAGATCTTCCCATATCCTTCAAAAGGGGACATTAGTACACCCCTCGTGAGATCTGTCATTTCTAACTATTCTTGTGATCATACTCTCATTGATGGTGGTGCATCGATTAATATAATACCCTTCTCATTGGTACAATGACCTAGCTTGCGCACTTGCACCTTTCACTCTGCTCATCTCAATTGAAGTGGTAGAGGTCTGGATTTTCCGACATGAGACACAAGCCAATGGAAACATCAAAATTCACACATTTTTGGCCATTATGCCCCCCCAACCCAGTCCAATAGCCATGAGATCCAATGGTGGAATGTTGTGGGTTGCAATAATGCTTCAAAAGAGGTATAGTCCACTTGCACGAGAGGAAAAAGTCCTTATGTAAATGTTACTATACATGGTATTCAAAAAAAAGAGAAACATCAAAATCTCCAAAAATAATAGATGGGTAAATTCTAATAAAAATCAATTCCCTTCGGAGCATGTATTCAATAAGCAAGCTTGAGCTTCAAGATCAACATGTATGTGAGTATGCAGTCGGATGACTTGGCTACATCGGTCAAGCATCCTAGGATAGGTAGCTACACTGACTACCATTCATTCTTCTATCCACCTCCTCTTATTGAGTCGGTTACACTTGAACTTAGAAGGGAATACCCCACTTCTTGAGGAAAGAGCTTTTGGATTGGGGAATTAGGGTCACCATGTTAGAGAATACTGACCTTTACCGCTTCAACCGAGCAATGTTGCACAAACACTATAAAAGAAAGACTCATGGTCGTAAGGGATCACGTATGACGTCGACTTGTTATGACCTGGCTTTTGAGGAGACTTGGGCAGATATTTGAGGTTCTTAAAGGTTGTTGTGTTTCAAGTTCGATTCCCAACTAAGGTTCTGACCAAACTAACAATCCATATGTTCGACTGAGCTCCAAACTTTGATATATAAAGTTTGAAAGTTAAAAATCAGTCTACCTTATTTCTTTTTCTTTTTTTATCTTTTTTTCTGCAATTATAGGAATAAGTGTTTGCTAGGGACTAGCAAAGGCAAGTATATGGGGTGATGAATCTCCATTTCATCACCTTTATTCTTTTATTTTGGCCTTATAACCCTAGTTAAATGCATATATATCATTAATTTTCCAAAATAAGCACTCTTTGATTTATACAAAATATTGTATAAAATATTGTATAATTATTGTATTTATTACCAACATAAAATAATAAAGTAAAATAAAAAGAATGAGGTGTCAAGGACATTGAATGACCTTTACCCACGAGACTCAGTCATCATGATGACTTAGTCAACAAGGAATAAAGTAGAGGGAGATAGAGCAGATAATTGTATAGAAACCACATTAAAAAAACTAATTTTTAATTCATCTATAATTATATTTGGGCAACTATTTTATATAACTATTTGTACACGTCAAATCAAGACATTTTTACATGAAAATTGTAGCTAAAAGTACATAGAGAAATACAAAATTTATTTCACATAAGAATAATATACATTGTGCTTTTTATACTTAGAAAGTCCAGAATTCCACCTTCCCATACATGTATCTTCTCCATATGAACTCAAATTCATCAAATAACTTTAATTGTATATAACCTTTTATTAGCTATTTAATGAAGTTGGTTTTATTCAATTTGGAGTTAAGATGCAAAAGTTAGGTTTTAGACCTCTATTGTACAATATACCTCAATAAAATATTTATTGTATTTATTCTTTATATTTTCATGATATTATATTTTTATAATTTTGTAAATATTATTTATAGGATATGTGAATAACTAAAATAGAATAAAACCATAAAAATACAAAAAATAAATAGTATACTAAAATACATAGATGAATTACCTCTACATATACCTATATAATAAATATCCATATTTATTTAAATATGCAAATAACTTCAGAAAAATACAACAAAAATATATTTACGTGTATTTAAATAAGTTAAATATATCGATTATGTGTATAAAATAATGAAATACAAAATGCAAAATAAAAATAAAATACACATTACATAGGTAAATATACCTATAAATATACATGTAAAAAGTAACCTATAATATATTAAGTTATAAAAATAAATAAAAATCATAATAAAATACTATAAAATTATAGATATTTTTATGTTTTAACCTAAAATTATAAAATCTTTTATTATTTTATTTTCAATTAATAAAAAAAATAACTATTGTTTTGTCCTCCAATGGTCTAGTTGGACCAATGGGGGGCGTCTAACCGTTGACCCTGGGTCATCTTATCTGACTCAGCCCTAGTCATGTCAGATGTAGTCGAACCCCTCTCATCTTGATTTTCTCCATTGTGATACATGGCTCGAGGCCTCATACTTCCTTCATGGAAGATTTTGACCACTCATCCATGATCAACACCGACTATATCTCCCTCACCATCTCATCTTCTTTTGCACACAATCTCCCATCGAAAACCTCTCTATCACCTATGTATATAACTTTTCCTCTCCGCTATTTTTTGTTTTTGGTTCCCCTTTTGCTCTGCTTTAGCCCCTCAAATTGTGCCTTAAGGAACGAGGCTCGTGACAGGAGCCTTGCTCTGTCGATTTGCAGCGAGGGCGGTGTAGGAGGTGGTTCCCAGCATCTCCGACGAGCTCCGCCGTGGGGCTCACCTCCTTGGCTCCGGCCAGGTCGAGGTACTATTTTCCTTAATTATTAGGTAAATTTAGTCTAAGATTCTGTTTTGTGTTTTAATTTTATGATATAATCACTAGCCTCGGCATAAATTTAAGGGTTAAGTTGAGTCAGATCTCTTGAGCTCCAACCATCATCCCCACCATCATAACTCTTGTTTCAACCAGTCTACACATCCCACTACCTCTCCCCTCCATTTATCCATCATCTTCTTTATCCTGGCCACCTAGATTTTATTTAGATCTGGATTTCGAGGTCCTCCTCCATCATCCAGTCACCGAACCTCACCACCACCTCCATTTCATCATCCACCTTCACCAATAACAACCCAGCCACTTCGCCGGCGCACCCTCCTTCATATTCATGCAGGTTACGCAACAGGAAGGGTCCATTTGAGGACCATTTGACCCAAGAGCAGAATGCTCAGGACCTACGACTACCATCGAGTAACCAAGGCCCCTCCGGCGGGTCTCGGTCCATATTGAGGTCTTCACCAAGTACGGGAAGAGTGTAGGGGCAAGAAGAGACCCTCGACGATGCTCCAGGTGGCTGGAGACCAGAGCAGCATCAATTCCAAGATCACCAGCGGTGAGTTCTTCGTTAGTTCTTCCAGCACCCTCATGAGCTGTCCAATCATAATCCAATCACCCAGGTAAGCAACAGCCATCAGATTTGGAGGAGCCATGACTGTCTGATCCTCCTTGGATCTAATATGAGCCCAGATCCACAAAGCATCATCGTGCAAGGAGAGGACACCACAAGTCCAAGTGAACAAGTCAGAGTTGTCTGATTGCATTGTTTTTTCTTTTTTTTTGGGGGGGGGGGGGGTAATCTGCATGTCCAACCCCCATATTTTGTTTTATTTAGAGTAATTTATTATTTTATATAAAATTTGCAAGCGAACCCTCGAACTTATTGCATATTACATTTAGATCCTTGCCAGCTCAGATTGCATGGCCCTCCACGTGAGCTGGGCATTTTGCAGTTATATCCTTGCGAGTTTTTGTAATTGTAGCTTAATTTATAAAATTTGAATATTAGTTCAAAATTTCTGATAATTTGCTTTACCCCCCCCCCCCCCCGTTATTTTAATTGCACAAGTACCTTCATTCATTTTTGTGTACGTTTGTCTAATTTTATAAATATCATTCATGCTTCAAAAATTATGAAAAAAATAAGATTTTTTGCCTGCTTGCGTGACCTTTAACTCCTCCATATAATTAGTTTTGCATTTGAGGTACTTTTCCTATTTGTTTGAAAAAAAGGATAATTATTCCCTTTTCACTTTAGAAAATACTTAAAAATATAAAATCATCTACAAAAATCCCAAAAAAAACAATAATTATTTATTATTGTATTTTGAACCTCCAGTCCAAAAAATCCTTAAAAATATAAAAAGAAAATCATAAAAAAATAAAAAGCTCCAAAATCTTTATAAAAATTATAAGAATTCCTCAAATTTTCTAAAAAAAATCTATTTGATATTTTTATTTATATATAATATTAAGTATCAAAATTAGTTTTGAGAATTTTTTATTTTATTTAGTATTTTGAAATCTCAAAACAATTCGATCTACTTAAAAAGTCCCTAATTTTATATATTTTGGACTTTAGAAATACCTAAAAATAAACAAAAATCCTTGAAAATCACAAAAACATTAGAAAATTATAAAAAAACTCAAAAATATTTTAGTATGTACCTTTTCGTTATTTTTAGATACATTTATAATTGAAATGGCCTACATTGTATTATATAGCTATATGTAAACACATATAGTTTATATCTATTTTAACTATTATAAATACTTCCTAAATATTTTTAGACCTTAAATAATAAAAATGGTCGTTCTTTTGATTTTTTGCTGATTTTTGTAAATTTATTGTAGATTTTATATTATATAGTATCTATAATATACATATTACTTATATACAAAGTTATATATATACCTTTATTATATATTAAAAAGAAAAAAGAAAATTAAAAATTAAAAATATAAAACAAAAAATAGTAAAATATAATATTAAACATTTAAAAATATAAATAAAAAATAGTAATAAAAAATCCAAAACCCACAAAAACATTAATGTGATTAATTGAGTGAATATTGTATAAATAAACCTATATATTATTTATTTATTATTTATTTATAGATAAGAGACCTGCTACATTGACTTGTATCTCTATGATACCCAGACTACTTATCCACTATACACATTTATTTCTGAGTTATAATAAATTTTGATCCACATCATTTGCTTTTATTGCTTTATATCTATATTATAGGTTGATTATTTAATTATTTCAGGTTTATGAGCGCTCATTCAATGATTGTGTTTCTGCCTTGTATGGAACATCTGACCCTCATAAAACTTGAGTTTTCAGACACCTGGATCTTTGTTTCAGGTGCCCTTGGATCCAGAAAGGTCCTTGGGGCTCAAGACATGCACTAAAAGTTCGCTTGCTCGAGGCAAAGCTCCTCAATCAGCAAATGAAGTAAAACGACAATATGTATGGAGTGGCTGCAAGGTTATGGCGGGATGGCAGAGGGTGTACCTTGATTCCCAGTTCCACAATGGATATGGTTTGATCTGATAGGGGAATCAGCAGAGAAAGTGAAGGGGCACATAATTAGAGGGAAATGGAGTCGAGGGGACAATCAAATCACGGGAATTTTGGTCTAGAGCCGAGCTCCATGTCAATTGGGACTTTTGAAATTACAACTACTAACATAATAAAAATAAAAAATAAAGTCATGAGTTGAAATTAAAAGCTAAGATTTACCGAATAGCTGAAAGAAAAGGGCCTTAACTTAGCCTGAAGATCGAGGAAGTGGGACTTGTTAGAGGCGGCTCCGACGGTGGTTGGATCTGGCTCTTATATCGCTCCTCCTCACTACAGAGCCCCTCCCTACGATTTTTGTCACCAAGGGGTGACGATTAGTGGATCTATTATAGGCATAGGAGTGATCAAACCCAAAAAGATAGAGGAGGATGGAGTTTTATAGGATGGAATGGAGTAGACTTCGATGATCAATGGCGTGCAATGGAACGAGGTTAGGGGAAGAAGGGATGGTCGGCATGGTTGGTGGATGTGCAGAAATCAGACATGGGGATGGCTCGAGGCGAAGAGGCATGGGATGAAGCACGGAAATGTGTGAAAGTTGCATGCGCATGACTTTTGACAGGGCGGCTAGAGTTGGAGGGCAGTTGACAGGAGGTCAACTATCGAGGGTCTTTGGTTGGTCAACGTGGACCAATCATAAAAGGGGATCCAAAATATATTGTAAATCTGATTAAATATATATATATAATGGATTAATTAATTTTGATTATAAAATAAAAAAAATATTTCTAATTTTATGTAATAATGAATTCATATTTTTATATATTTTTATGAGGTCATTTATTTCAATTTAATATTTACATGTATAAGTATATGTAAATATACATGGATATTGGGTATGATTTTTAAATTGTATTGTATATTTTATTAAGATATATAGGTATTTTATACATTTTTTATTTATTTAATTACATATTTAGATATTTTTGTGTTATTTTTTAAGTTTAGCTGTATATTTAATTAATTATATACACTGTTCTTATAGGTATATTATAGTACATTTTACCTATATGTTGAAATAATTGATTTATTTTAATTAACTTTTGATGGTTTGAATTTATTTCAATTACGAACATGTGTTTTAAATAATATTTAAAATTTTATAAAAATAAAAGATTTTGAAAAAAATAAATAATGGATTGAATATAATATCCAGGTATATTACACAATGAGGGCCCAAAACCTAACTTTGCATCTTAAATCTTTATTAAATATCTAATTTAATTTTATATACAATTAGTAATGAGTTTGGTCAATCTTGATATGGTATGGAGAAGATATATTTCTACAAAGTTTTCTTTGGAACTTTTATTTTGTGTCCCGGACACACTGTGCATTGTTTTTTCTGTGAAATCAATTTTGTATTTTCGTTGTATTTTCATCTACAATATTCGTGTTGAGGGTTTTGTTATTTGAGGTGAAAATAATAAAATAAAATAGGTCCCAAAAAGCAATTATTGGGCAAATTAAATTGGATTTTGTGTGTGATTTTTTGTGTATTTCTATATAGTTTCTCTGCCCTATCTTCCCCTACTTTATTCTTTCCTGACCAAGTTATCATGATGACTGAATCTCGGCGTCTACGATCATTCAATACCTATGTGTCTCATTTATTTTTCTTTTATTCTTTTATTTTGTATTTAAATTCAATAATTATATAGTATTTTGTATAGTATTTTATACAATTAATGTAGTGTTTATTTTGGCAAATTAATGATATATGCATGCATTTAGATAGAGATTTAAGGGCAAAATGAAAGAGTAAATGTGATGAAGTAAGGATTCATCAGTACTCTATTGTGTTGTAGGCATAGGGTAGTTTTCCATACTTCTGCCAGCATGTGTCTTCGGTGTGGCCTACCCTATGACCATATGTCAATTGGGAAAATATACCTCAATGGTCCACCCATGCATGTAGCATATCCTCCTTTACTAATGTCTATCGTTTATCCATATCCTCTACATGTAGCAAATACTCCTATATTACAAGATGTAGCTGTGGTTGAAGGTGTTTATTGGTTAATAGTAGAAATAACAATCCTATTGAGATTGTTGGTGTGACGCCCCTAGGATCCGGATACTCGGCAAACCAATCCACGTACATATATTCCACATTCGAATACCAATGATATACATAGTAAGCAGAAGAAAATAGCACGACACATTGAAATTTAAAACTTTTGCTTCTCATTCAGCATGCTCACAATCATATTCCATTTCCATTCTCATTCATTCCATTGTCCATTACATTTCCATCCATTACATTTGCAATGCCCATTCATATCCACAAAGTATACACGTATGTATGAAAGGAGTGTATCTTGGAATACATTATACGTGCCACGTCTTTCAAAGTGCTACAAGTAAGGAACGACAGAAAAAAACTACTACCAACTGTTCCACAAGGAGTTGTGAAGCTGCACAAAAAGTGATGACTATAAAGTTGCTACTGTTGCGAACCTGCGAATCTACACATAGGAACGTTATGAGCAAAGTTGCCCAATACGAATTAAACAAAGATATACAACAACAAGCATGATATAAATTTAAATGTGTGCAAAAGAGAAAAAAACTAGGTAACCTGATCTCACAAGAATCACATTTTTATTATGGTTATTAGATATGGATATGAGTAACCAAGCTTCATGTATAGTCTATGATCTTGGTCTGGGTGAGACCTCACACTATGACTCTAAGGCAAAACAAACGCCTTAGGGTTGGGGTGCCTCTGTAGGCATGCGGTGGGGTACAATGCATCCTAACTAAGTTCTCAACATGTCCACTTAGCTCCACTTCACAATTGATATCCGATTCACAATCTATATTCCAACCCGCAAAACTTTGCGACTAGCCCAATCCTCCTTATGCACAGGAGATTCATGACTCATTCCCAATTTCATTAACCACATTTCCCGGAACTCCCCTCTTAGCGCTCCCACTAGGAATACCGACCAATGTGGCCTGCATTGGCCCGTACACAAGTGTTAATTCTAAGTGACAAGCGAAACACTAGCTGGCCAACCATGACTACATGGCCTGCGCTCGAGCATCGGGCTAAAGCACGCAAGTGTCGTGGCCAGCACCGTCAGATTAGCACCTCGATGTGCCAAGCAACATGTCCCCCAACCATCGCAGCTACAATAGCAGTTGGGATCGCGGTCATCTAGGCTTCTACCCGGGGCCCCAAGGGTGCATGCCCCTCCCTTGGAAGCACCTAACTCCATTAGTACTTTAACCCACAGTCATTCCAACACACAATGTATAGGTATGCCATTACAAAGGGATTATTAGAAAATATACAAGATGTGTAACCAAATTTTATCCGAAATAAAATCACACCAAGGCATGACAAAGCTCACATAAAGCTATTTATAGATTGTTTGTCTATAAGGTCGGTCTACTCATGCCAATTTTGAATCTTTTAATTTCCCTGTATAACTTATCCTTGTATAGCTGAAAATGATGTGACGGACTGGATTTTAAAGTAGTCACTAACATATCATAGGGATAGATAGCACATAATCAGTTCAAGAAGTATTTTCTCGGATCGATGAAATATGGGATATAGACATAATCAGTTCAAGAAGTATTTTCTTGGGTTCGATGAAACATGGTCCTATATTCTAAGAACCAAAAAAAACTAATCATGATGTTTATCGTATTGTAACCATCGAAATCTATCATGAGTGACGACCTTAACTCCAAATGAACACGTTCATATAGAAGACCTCCTTCCAAGATTTCCTTGCATTTCCTTGACCTCTTTGTGATTATCAACTCATGCAATTTTTAGTTTGACGATCTGTATTATTCTTACAGAAGAGAAATGTGTAACATTTTTTTGTTGCTATCAAGTCGTATGCTTTTGCCGTGGGTGCGATATAAGGTATGGCATGACGTACCATACTGGGATAAAGCCGCACATAAATATGTATAGCTTTCAAACAAGTAGAATAACAGAGAGCTGACAGTACGTTAGGTGCATCTGCAGTTATTATATAAGAACTACATCCATCATGGACAAGTTCGACGTTTACTGCTGATCGACCATTGAAACACGCACCACCCACAACATTCACGGTTTCCCTTGACATTGGTTCACATTGCTGATAAAACACCGATACATCTGGGCTGTAAAAGGATCAATCCAAGTGGTCTAACAAAAGGTGTAAAAGATCATGTTACCCCCTCTATGGTAATGGAAAAAATGCTTACAACTTACAGGCTAGAAAAGGGGCAAGAGGTTCACATAGAGGGCACAGTCGCATCAGCTAGTCAGTTGAACTGAACTGGAAAACTTGCCATCAAAATGTTTTTTCTTAGCCATTTGCAAATAGCTATGTATGTATATGATGCATCATCTAAATGTGAAAAATGTCCAGGACTAAGTTGGATTAGAATGTTATTTGAAGCATTTCCCTAGGATCAAAATAATGGTTCCTGTAGTCATATGATATTAGGTTCCAACGTTTAATGAGTGGATAGAATTCCATTTTGTCAATAAAAAGTAAATAATCATCACACCGATATCTACTAAATTCCTTCTCAAGCATTATGTCATCCAAAATGTGTGTTGTAGTTAAACTCACGTATCTTCCAACATGACAAGGCTGGAATCTCTTGGATAGGAAGTTGTTGAGATGCAGAGCTTGGATACATATTAGACAGTAGCAGATATCTGGAGATTCCAGCATCAATTTCCACTTATAGTGCTCCTATTCCCAAGTCCAAACCTCGAGATAAATCTATACTTCTTAAACCCACACTCATCCTCTACTATATCTGCACGTATTAGCAATTTGTAACGAGATGGAAAGAAGAACAATGTTGCTCTTCTAGAAGTAACCCATATACCACCAACTCGTTAAGACTCTAGGTGATTAAACATATTGATTCAAAGTCGAGTGGGTATCCGCAGCAAGAGGAAGGGACATCGTATCTCAAGAAAAATAGAAACCTCGGTTTTCTTCGTCGGTGAAGAACGATGCGATCAACGCCTTGTCGCGATGAGAACCGCACAAGGGGACACCTTGGACCTTCTCAACGCGATTTTGGCTTTGGATCGCCGATTCGAAGTACTCTGGCGAGCTCCGATGACGAGAAAGGGGAGGAGGAAGAGGGCTGGTCAAAGAGGAGGAGGGTTTTGAGCGTTTTGGACAAGAAGGGGTTGGGGTTTAAGGGTAAAATCCGGATTCGGATCCGGGTTCGGATCCGAATAGGACCCTGACCCCTCCTCGCTAAAATAGTCATATATATCTCGGGCTCTCGAAGTCGGATTTTTACGATCTTAGTCTCGTTGGAAAGCTATCGACGAGCCCTATGCAATGGACTCCTTACTCGAATTTTTTGATAACGGGACAAGTACAGATTTTGCAATTAAGTTAAGACTCAACCAAGATTTGCATTTTAGTCCATGTTCGGTATTCGGGGTTTTGACAATTGTAGAGCTCTGATAATCACCAAATTATCCTATGTTAACATGTCAGATTATTAAAAAATGAACCACATAAAAAAATATCAATGAATATAATTAGTCAATTTATTTTTTTACTTGGGTATATTGTTCAAATAAAATTCAAGTAAAAAATATAAAAATATGAAAAATGATATTTTATACCTATAAACTATCCTAAATAATGTACTTTGTACATGTGTCTTCTTTTGACTTTGAGCTCTTCATGAATGTTGAGATCTATGACTTTTATGCGGAACACCTTCTCATTTCCATATTTATTTTATTTTGATTTTGTTCCTTTTTCTTTTTTGATTTATTTCATACTATCAAGTGGTCGTCCATACAACTTCGGTTAAGTCCACTTGGCGAGCTTCAATTTTCCATTACTCACCATGCATATGACCGTGGTCCATCGAGTTCTCCTCCCAATCATCTGCCTAAAAGTACCCACCATGTCGACCTTCTTCCTCAAACCACTCCTTTATTGTGCTCCACACACGATTGAACCCACATCGTTCTCCTCCCAGTAACTATTGCGTCCACACATCGCATACACCCATGACCAAGCAAGCAAAACAACTAGTTACACATAATCTCCATCAACCAAAGTTTCATCGCGATTCCTCCACATCTCCACCAAAGCCATCTACCCCATGAACACCACCTCTTCCTCCGTCCAAACCTCTCCACCTGTAGTTACATCAACCATCCTTCGGTAGCGAGAGAACGGAGAAATACCTCCAACACAGCTACTTCAGGGTTACAACTTGAGGGAATTGGGGTAATTGTGCAAGGACAAGGCTTTTCTCTTTTCATCGGTGAGATACAAGGATCGAGTAGGAATCCTTTTGCGACATGGTTCGATTGCTGATGTCTGAGCTTCTTAGCTCCTGATCATTAGAGATGATCAAATTGACAACCTTCAGTTCCCTAAGATCCACTTTTAGGCAGAATGATCGACACTCTTAGGTAGTTCCTCCTCCCATTTCCCATCTCGCTTCTTCTTCTTATTTGTCATCACTATCGTCATTTGATCAACCCTCTGCCCCTCCTCGTTGTTCTTTTATTCTTTATCTACTTCTTCTTATTTTGGTTTCAACCCTATGTTATTCCATTCCTTCTCTTCTTCTACCCCGATTTGAATTCGACACCAATCAATTACCTACATCTTCTCTCCCTCCATTCTTTCTAGGTCCCCAACATCTCCGACCTCCTTTGGTCGGAGCGCTAATCTTCTTTTCCATCACCCTTATAGGAGACAAGACCCTTGCTCACTCTACTTCACGTCTACCTCTGAGACTCGAGCATTAAATTCATTCCTAGCATTAAATTTATTTTATTTACAAGATATCAAGTATACATGCAATCTATGCTTTCTAGTTCACTGTTTGTAAATCGTTGAAGCAAACACGCACAAATGCTATCAAACAAATAAGATGTAAACAAAGAGATTTACAAGGCTTATCCATAATTGGGCCACGTCCTTGGGCGGTGGTGATCGGTTTCACTATATAGAGAAAAGTAATAAAGAGGATACTGAAAAGGTACAGATATTGGATGAGAATCAGGATCAGCATGAGGATTGCAGTATCTGATGATCCTAGACCCCCTTTTATATTACAATAGAAGAATGCCAATTGTATTCAGTAATCTAACGTGACAGTTCTTAGCCAATTAGGATTCAAGAAGGGATCAGATGTGTCAGCAATCCAGTCCAATAGCAATCAGCTAGACAGAATTCAGGAGGCGGATCAACCATGTCAGCAATCTATCGTAGTAGCTCTCAGCCAATCAGAAGTCAGGATGTAGATCAAACCACATCATCAACATAACAAGTGGTTAGGATTCAAGTCATATCAACAATCTCGACCTTGAATTAAGTCCTCACATAGCAGAATTAACCACTGCTAGACTCATCGAGGTTGAATTTTTAAAAAGCAGAAATTAACCACTATTATACTCCATCATGAGTTAAGTTCTCCATAGTAGATTTAACCACTACTAGTACATATAGTAGGAATCAAGTCATATTAACAATCTCCACCTTGAATTGAATCCTCAAAGAAGCTTTGCCAAGCTTCACCGTGTCGCTGCCAGTCCATCCTTGGGACTACTACCAACCGATGATATTGAGCAAGTTCAAACAGAGATTGAACTTACTCTCATGAACTGTAGACCTTTGCAAGACATATAGGATCTTCTGTGTGTTGTCCTTGATGACAACAACTCCAACTTCAGTAATCTGCATGACTCCACCTTCAGCATTATACATGTATCTTTTACAGTTCAAGGCTCCAATGGGTATCAGGTTCTTCCTCAGATCAGGAGCATGTCATACGTCTATCACTGTCCTCATGACTGCATCATGCATCTTGATCTTTGAAGGATACGAGGAATCCTCAAGTGCATCACGAAAGCGTGTTGATCGCATCTCATGCGATCGGGATGACTAGTCGCACTAGTCGCTAGGTGCAGCGGAATTTAAAAATTTTAAATCAAAGGATGAAACTACATGATCACAAGAACGTTTCTTGGATCATTTCATCTAACCACAAAGTATTAGAAATACCTCTTGAAGTGTGGTTGCGATCACTAGATCTCTAAAGCAATAGATCCTCCTGACTCAAGTCCGATCTACGAAGATGGCACTTGCGGGCGCGATGATGAGACGCGTGATTCCCGCAATCCTCGATGAAGATCCAAGCCTTGAATCTCCTGATTTCATCCAACGAAATCCGACGTCTCCTTCTAGAGTAAGAAGCCCCAAAGAAGATGGAGATCTACGAGCAATCAAAGCGACAGCACGACGGCGTAGAAGCGATTGCTATTCCCTCAAAATCACAAGGTGGATGGCCACCTTTAGAGAGAGATGGCGAGAATGAGAGTTGAGAGAGAGAGAGTAGGCGTGTACAAAATTGTATCTCAAAGGGCTAAGGTTGTCCTCTTTATATACTAGTTTGGGAGTCCATGGATCACAATCCATGGCATACACAAAATCAATGGTTGGATTGATATGTGTATTTAATGAATAGCCATGATCATTGTTATTCAAAAACAACAACATATAAATTTATATTAAATTAAATATATGTTGCATTATCATCAACATAATTTAATTCAATAAAATCAATTAACTCAAGATAATAGGATAATAATTAAAAGAGGATAATTATCCACCTAAAAACTTGGGCGTCACCCATGACCATCATGAGTGATGCCACCTCATTTGGTGGTTAATTATACACTTTTTATTTTATGTAATTATCTCTTAATTATTTGCAACAACTTTTATTGCAAAATTATCAAATAAATTAATTCCAAATTAATTAGTGAATATTTCAATCATGTCATTGAAAATATGTGAATCATATTCACAGCCCAGACTAAATTGTAAATTACATTCCCAATTAATTTCTTAATGTGAATCCAATACACATTAACAATTGACAAATGCTATTTACAAAGGTGCTCTCTCTCTAATATATTATAAATCACATTTATAATATATACACATACATTATGGATAGTACTATCCACAGTCTGCATTTCCTTGACAATTAAATCCCATATAATTATCTTGGATAATCATTCTTACAATATGAATCTTATTCATATTATTCTTGATAATTAAATCTCATTTAATTATCAACATCTTGTTGCTTGGATACAGAATTCATCAAAGGAATTATTCTTGAATTCCTTAAAGAATAATGTGCTTTCTCCGCAGATACTTGGAGATAAGGACAGAGCGATTGTATTGTTCCACGTATAGTGACTTGGATGTTGAGATCTCATCTCAAATCCAGATCTCACGGACCTCCCACAGATGCTTGATTAAATCAAGACCGCAAATCTAATCTTTTCATTGCATCTGAATCTCATTCAGACCAATGTCCAACACTTGGACCAAGATCAGATTGCTTCTTTACTAAGAGGAGCCACTAAAATCCAAACATGTTTCATCACTCCCTCGGAATGGAAGCGTCATGGTTATACAATCGTTTATGATCACATCACCCTCAGGTATTTCCAATACCTGTACATCCTGCATAATGGAAGACCTATGATCAACCTGAAGATGTAGATCAATTTTACATTGTCTTCTTCAGGGTTTGATCACCAAGTTTCTCAATCTTGGTCATTGGGAATCGGTATCGATCATATGCTTTCCCAAAGCATATATCATACCTTCAAATTCTTGTCATGCTTCCAAAGCACGACGACCATGCATGGAATTTGATCGGTCCCAATACCTCATGAGTGAGCTCATTTCTTCTGGTTCACAAGTGAACCTGTATGATCCCTTTGAGAGATCGTATTACTCATATGCCCTTACATGCACACCACCACGCCAGTGTATAGACCTTGGTTAGGTCATCAACCTATTGGTCTGCCAAATGTACACACTCAGACATATAGCAACACATCTGTCTCCGGTCAGAGGATGTGTGCATATGCTGTGACAGCATTCAACATATGACTTAGGTTATCTCGATCTCGCTAAGTCAACCCTTTGACCTAACTAATCTGACACCTCCGAATCACTATTCCCATGCAGAGGACCTGCATCAAGAGGTCGGTCAGATATCAGCCTCTGTGAGAAAGGATTGGCATCTCCTACTCATGCTGGAGATCATCTCTTAATAATCATTTGACGGTGCTTGATGAGTCCTCTATCGAACTCTTTAGATATTCATCCAAACACTAGCCTCTATGATTCATTTAATGAATCAACAATTATATGATCACCAAGATGTCCATGGTACATAACCTTAATTGTACAGAGGGACATATTATGCAAATTATTTATTCTTCATTTCATATTAGGGAATGATATGTGCAATAACATTTATTGCACAATGGCTCGCCGTGGGCTCGCATGTCCAATAATCTTCATAGAGCCAATCACAAATTCCACTGATATCACAAAAATCAGACACGTGACATATATGAAAGAGGACAAGTTAAGCTACATAGTGCAATTTTCAAACTTAAAAAATGATGTCAGATGAATGCCTAAAGATGCGTGCAAAGACAGGGGCCTAACTGCAATTACAGAAAATAAAATTGCTAAAAATTAAACATACTGATAGGGACTAATATGCAATTACCTATAACGAGGGGGACATGTGTGCAAAATACCCACAAAACACATGCGCTTCATGTGGTGCTCCTGGATGGGACTTGAATGCAATTTGTGAAACCTTCAGGGGCCTCGGTGCAAAATGCCCATACCGCACGTGAGAACCATGTGGGGTCCCATGCTTGGGTGACTTCGGAGGCTCGAACGGAGGCTCGGGGACTCTGCAGGCTTGGACTCGGTTCGGATGGAGGCTTCGGTGATCCAAGCGTGACGGTTGGGGAGAAGGCTCGGAGAAGGCGACATGGCGCATTGTAGACCACTGGATCAAGTGAAGATCCTACGGCTGCTGGTGGCTGGCGTGCGGCGACCCGTTGGATCAAGATCGATCCAATGGTCTCTGGAGCTCGATGAAGATGGATACGTGGGCGATCAACCGTCAGTGAATCAAGATGAATCCAACGGCATCTGGAGCGCGAGCGAGTGGCGACGTGGCATACTCTGGTGCGTAGGATCCTTCTGATCCGGTGGTTGCGCGTTGATGGAGTCATGGAGTTCTCAGAACCGTCCGATCAAGGGGATCGGACGGATACTGCTCTTCGTTCTCAACCGGTCCGCCGCCTCTTGCGGCAGAGGTGGTTGCGCTCCGATGAAGGAGATCTAGCTCCGCCTTCTTCGTATGAGGTCGGTGAAGCTCGTCGGTGGCTCCCAAGTAGCTGGGAGGAATCGTGGAGGCTTCAGGAAGCCGTCGGAGAGCTCAGGAGCGGCTTGTGTGGTCTGGAGAGCGGTGACGACGAAGCTCGAACTAAGCTCCGATGATGTTCCAACCAATTAAAGATAGAGTACCTGGAGGGAGTTAGTTGAATAGTGGAAGCGTGCACAGTGACCGTGAGGTGAACGTGAGTGCGGAGGGAGGCCTAAGGTGCGATGAAGGTTGTCCGGTGATGGTGCTCCGCCAAGGTGGCAGAGCTCTCGTCAGCGTGGGGTGCAGCGCGTTGTTGGAGCAAGCAGAAGTGTACGTGAGGATGCCAGTTCCGAGGCAAAGCTCGAAGGATGGTAGAGAGGGGGTGAATTCAGTCGAGGAAGGCGAATAAATTACGAGAAAAAGCAAAACAAAGAAACAGAGGATCGGAGAGGGGATGGAGGCGTCTACCTGGGAAATGGAGCTTGGATTCGTGCTCCTGGTCGTCGCTCAACGGCACTTTGAATTGGTGTCACCAAGATGAAGGTCGGAGCTAGGGGTTTCTCTCGGGTGTGGCGTATTGGGTCGAAGGTTGAAGGTGACGGAGTATTTGAAGGTGGAAGGCGATCGGTGCAGGTGACGAAGTGGTGGAGTTGGTGGAGGTGTTGGACATGTGAGCCCACGGCGAGCCATTATGCAATAAATGTTATTGCGAATATCATTCCCTGATCTGAAATGAAGAATAATCAATTTGCATAATAGGTCCCTCTCTACAATTAGGGTTATGTACCATGGCCATCTTGATGATCATACAGCTGTTGATTCAATAATTGAATCATAGAGGCTGGTGCTTGGATGAATATCTAAAGAGTTAGATTGAGGACGCGTCAAGCACCGTCAAATGATTGATAAGATGTGATCTCCAGTCCGAGTAGGAGATGGCAATCCTTTCTCACATAGGTTTATATCTGACCGACCTCTTGATGCAGGTCCTCTGCATGGGAATGGTGATTCGGAGGTGTCAGATTAGTTAGGTCAAAGAGTTGACTTAACGAGATCGAGATAACCTAAGTCCTATATTGAATGTTGTCACAGCATAGGCACGCATCCTCTGATCAGAGACAGATGTATTGCTATATGTCTGAGTATGTACATTTGACAGACCAATAGGTTGATGACCTAACCAAGGTCTATACACCGACACGTTGGTGTGCATATAAGGGCATATGAGCAATACGATCTCTCAAAGGGATCATACAGGTTCACTACTGAATCGAAAGACATGAGCTCACTCACGAGATATTGGGAAGAATCAAATTCCGTGCACGGTCGTCTCGCTTTGGAAGCTTGACTGAATTTGTAGGTTTGATATATACTTTTGGAAAGTATATGATCAAGACCTAGATATGATATATGCTTTTGGAAAGTATATGATCGATACCAAATCCCAATGATCAAATGAGAAACTTAGTGATCAAACCCTGAAGAAGACAATGTAAAATTGATCTTGATCTTCGGGTTGACCATGGGCCTTCCAGTATGCAGGATGTACAGGTATTGGGAATACATGAGGGTGATGTGATCATAAACGATTGTATATCCATGATGCTTCCATTCCAAGGGAGTGATGAAACAGGTATGGATTTTAGTGACTCCTTTCAGTAGAGAAGCAATCTGATCTTAGTCCAAGTGTTGGACATTGGTCTGAATGTGATTCAGATGCAATGAGAAGATTAGATTTGCGATCTTGATTTAATCAAGCATCTGTGGGAGGTTCGTAAGATCTGGATTTGAGATAAGATCTCAATATCCAAGTCACTATATGTGGAACAATACAATCGCCCTGTCCTTATCTCCAAGTATCTGCGGAGAAAGCACATTATTCTTGAAAGGGTTCAAGAATAATTCATTTGATGAAATGCATATCCAAGCAAGAAGGACTTGGTGATTAAATGAGATTTAATTATCAAGCATAATATGAATATGATTTATATTGTGAGAATTATTATCCAAGATAATTAAATGGGATTTAATTATCATGGATTAGAGAATGTAGATAATAGTATCCATGAAATATGTGTATTATAAATATGATTTATAATACATATATTGAAGAGAGAGAATTTGTGTAAATAGCATTTGTTAATTAATAATGTGGATTGGATTAACATTTATTAATTAATTAGAATTGCAATTTACAAATTGTTTGGGTTGTGAATATGATTCACATAATGTTCAATGGCATGATTGAAATATTCACAAATTAATTTGGAATTAATTTGGTGAATAATTTTGTGATAATTGTTATTACAAAATTAATTAAAAAATAATAAGATAAAATAAAAAAGGAGGCAAAACAACCACCTAATTTATAGGTGGCGTCACCTATGAATTATTCATAGGTGATGCCCCCTAAAATAAAGGGTGGTTGGTTGACTCCCTTTTTTGTTATCGCATTATCTCTTAATTAGTTAATTTATGTTAAATTAAATTATGTTGATAATGTTGCAACATATTTTAATTTAAATTAATGTTGTTGATTTTAACCAACAACAATCATAACCATTGATTTTACATGGACCAAGCCTGGTCATTGGATCCATGTGTCCCATGGATTGAGATCCATTGGATCCTAAACTGATATAAAAGGAGGGCTAGGGTAGCCTTCCAAGGTACATCATTAAGAGTTGTGTAAGGTTACAACTCTCTCTCTCTCTCATATTCTCGCCTTCTCTCTTTCTCTCCTCCAAAAGATGGTCGTCCATCTTGTGTAGAGAAAGGAGAGACCTTCTCGGCTTCGCCTTCGATGACTCGAGGATCTCCTTCTTCTTTGGAGTTGCTTACTCTAAAGGAAGATGACGGATTTCGCTTGACGAAATCAGGAGATCCATCGCTTGTATCTTCATCGAGGATTGCGGGAGGAACGTGACTCATCATCACGCCCGCAAGTGCGTTCTTCGTGGATCGGACTTAAGACAGGAGGATTTCTTGTTTGGGATCTCACGATCGCAACCACGCTTCAAGAGGTATTTCTTATACTTGTGGTTTGATGAAACGATTCGAGAAGTGTTCTCGTGATCATGTGGTTTCATCTTTACTTTGAAAAAAAAATTAATTTCCGCTGCATCTAGCGACTAGTGCGACTAGTCGCCCCGATCGCATACGATGCAATCAACACGTTTCCATGATGCGCTTGAAGATTCTCCAATATCCTTCAAGTGGTATCAGAGCCATAGGTCGAATAAGGTTTTGGATATGATCCATAGACCTTAGACGATTTGGTTTGGAAAGGGTTGTGAAATTTTTACTGCATTTCAATTTTTGCACCTCTGTCTAATTGAATTTTTCGGTACTGTTTTAAATAATTGAACAGGAATTTTTCAATTAAATTTTGTTTCTCATTAATTAAGTAAACCATAGGATTTGAGTTTGTGAAATTTGGACTTCATTTGCTCAAGATATGATTTTTTGAATATGCCTATATTCACTGTTGCGGGAACTGCGGATTTAAACGTGATTAATGAGTTAATTACGATTTTGATCCGCCTTGAAATGCATGAATTATCACATGGGTTTTTTAATAAATCAAATAGGCAATCTTTGGAAACTGAGTTTGCATTTTTTGGATTTAATATGATCAAGATAAGTTAATTTTAGTGACTGGAGGTCACTGCTGGAAATTAACATTTTTTGATCATGAACCTTGTGATAAGTAATTCAAATATCATGATGAAAATTAATTGTTAATTTTTTGGAATAATTAGTGATAAATATTTGTGAAATATTTAAAGAGATAATTATTTCATTGAATGACATTTGCCTGACCAAGATGATAAGATAATCGATCTTAATCATTGGTTGATTTGAATCCATCAACAAACATTGATTTCATGAAAACCATAGTTTATCCTACAATAGTTGTACGACAACATTTACATGAAAAACCCTCTTGCTTGAATAGGATTAGGGATTTGTTTAACAAATCTCCTTATAATATGATCAAAATTGTTTTGATGTATATTATATGGTATAATTTCGGTTGAAAAACTGATGAGCATCTCAAAGTACATTATGATCTATCTGGTATTATCCTTTCCCGAGGCGGATATGGTGCCTAGTCGGAGAGCATTGGGGTCGCGGGTTGCAACGTATGTGGTCCGTCCCACTCTCGTCGGTACTGGCCATGACAGCGGGTAGGGACTGTATAACGTCGGAGAAAGTCGATGTGTATTTTTCTAATTATTAAAATTCGAATAATACATACTTTGAGAATATATCTCCTATTCAAGTAAAAGACATGCTTGTTGATTGATGATTGGATTGATGATTAATTTAATGCGATTAAATTAATTATATCCAATAAACACTCTATTACGAATAGATGTGTATTTTCCTTGGAAGAATTAATTATGTGAATATGATTCACGATAATTAATTATACAATTTGAATATGAGGTGAAGGATCACATAAGTGACATCCATGGTCTCCCGTCAAGGCAAAGAATTCCGTCGCCAGTTGTTGTATATAGGAGACGCCTGTCCGAAGTGACAGATCCTATATATGATTTAATTGGATCAGGTTCTTTGCTTCTCAAAAGAGTAAGGCCGTATACGTAGTGACCCCAATATCGGGTCCTCATATTATTGGGGCGATATTGGATTGCGTATAGCGAGTATTAAGCCTGTTGACGGTTGGTTCAATTAATGACGGGTCAACATCATCTTAGGGGTGGTGGGCTCGGGTGTTAAAGACCGAATTGGGAAATGCAAGTTGGACTTGCAAGGCGAGATGTGTTCAAACCCTAGTGATCAAACCCTAAAGAAGACAATGTAGAATTGATCTTGATCTTCCGGTTGACCATGGGCCTTCCAGTATGCAGGATGTACAGGTATTGGGAATACCTGAGGGTGATGTGATCATAAACGATTGTATATCCATGACGCTTCCATTCCAAGGGAGTGATGAAACATGTATGGATTTTAGTGACTTCTTTCAGTAGAGAAGAAATCTGATCTTAGTCCAAGTGTTGGACATTGGTCTGAATGAGATTCAGATGCAATGAGAAGATTAGATTTGCGGTCTTGATTTAATCAAGCATCTGTGGGAGGTTCGTAAGATCTGGATTTGAGATAAGATCTCAATATCCAAGTCACTATACGTGGAACAATACAATCGCCCTGTCCTTATCTCCAAGTATCTGCGGAGAAAGCACATTATTCTTGAAAGGGTTCAAGAATAATTCATTTGATGAAATGCATATCCAAGCAAGAAGGACTTGATGATTAAATGAGATTTAATTATCAAGCATAATATGAATATGATTCATATTGTGAGAATTATTATCCAAGATAATTAAATGGGATTTAATTATCATGGATTAGAGAATGTAGATAATAGTATCCATGATATATATGTATTATAAATATGATTTATAATACATATATTGAGAGAGAGAATTTATGTAAATATCATTTGTTAATTAATAATGTGGATTGGATTCACATTTATTAATTAATTAGAAATGCAATCTACAAATTAGTTTGGGTTGTGAATATGATTCACATAATGTTCAATGGCATGATTGAAATATTCACAAATTAATTTAGAATTAATTTGGTGAATAATTTTGTGATAATTGTAATTAGAAAATTGATTAAGAAATAATAAGATAAAATAAAAAAAGGAGGCAAAACAACCACCTAATTTATAGGTGGCGTCACATATGAATTATTCATAGGTGATGCCCCCTAAAATCAAGAGTGGTTGGTTGACTCCCTTTTTTGTTATCAAATTATCTCTTAATTAGTTAGTTTATGTTAAATTAAATTATGTTGATAATGTTGCAACATATTTTAATTTAAATTAATGTTGTTGGTTTTAACCAACAACAATCATAGCCATTGATTTTACATGGACCAAGCCTGGCCGTTGGATCCATGTGTCCCATGGATTGAGATCCATTGGATCCTAAACTAATATAAAAGGAGGGCTAGGGTAGCCTTCCAATGTACATCATTAAGAGTTGTGTAAGGTTACAACTCTCTCTCTCTCTCATATTCTCGCCCTCTCTCTTTCTCTCCTCCAAAAGATGGCCGTCCATCTTGTGTAGAGAAAGGAGAGACCTTCTCGGCTTTGCCTTCGACAACTCGAGGATCTCCTTCTTCTTTGGAGTTGCTTACTCTAAAGAAAGACGACGGATTTTGCTTGACGAAATCAGGAAATCCATCGCTTGGATCTTCATCGAGGATTGCGGGCGGAACGTGACTCATCATCGCGCCCGCAAGTACGTTCTTCGTGGATCGGACTTAAGACAGGAGGATCTCTTGTTTGGGATCTCACGATCGCAACCATGCTTCAAGAGGTATTTCTTATACTTATGGTTTGATGAAACGATCCGAGAAGTGTTCTCGTGATCATGTGGTTTCATCTTTACTTTGAAAAAAAAATTAATTTCTGCTGCATCTAGCGACTAGTGCGACTAGTCGCCCGGATCGCATACGATGCGATCAACACGCTTCCGTGATGCGCTTGAGGATTCCCCAATATCCTTCAGGAGGTCGTGGGGCGACATGGGTGGAGGTCATGGTGTTCGAGGGGGTCGGCGAGGATGAGGGACGAGTGGGGTACGCAACGGTGGTGACAGGAGGCGGATAGGGTGGCTCCCAAAATAGGAAGGGGGTGGCTCGTGCGCAAGGTGGGCGACGTGGGGCGCGGACCTTGCGGGATGTAGGAGACGATGTCTTGACCGTTGGATCGGGCGATCCAACGGTCCGAAGAAGGGCGGAAGAGGATGGCTAGGATTAGATCGGCGGGGTGAGATCAAGGGTCGTGATGGAGCCACGTAGAGGGCATGGGTAAAGGCGCTAACGTGCGGCTGAGATGACACCCTGGGATTTGATCGAATGGTAGAGATTAAGGCCAAGATGGATGGTGAAGATTAAGAGGGAAAGGCGGGCATTGAAGGGTGCGGATGCAACCACATGGCACGAGGAGGGCGCGACGCTGGCGAACGGCCTGGATTTGATCCCGGGATTGATCGTAAGGTTGAGAAGCGCTGCGATGATGGAAGGCCCAGATCAAGAGAGAGGGCGGGCGATCGGACAACGGAGATGGAAGGCGCGTGGCGCGCAAAGGAGCGGGCCGCGTAACGCAATCAGAGGGTGCCATGTGGCCTGCTATGAATGGATGGAAAATAAAATGGATTTAGAGAGAGAAGGAAGCTGAATTTGGAAAACCTCAAAACATGAAAGTTGTAGATCTTGATAAGATCTACAAGTTTCACGTTGACCAAAAATGGAGATGAAATCAAATAAAATACAAAAATACAAGCGTACAAATATACATACATATAGTACACAAAGGGACCCAAAAACCCAAGTTTTGCATACGAGCTCCGATTTTAATGAAATTGATCTCATTTTAAAAGGTCTCTAAGTGTGTATTAATCTGAAGTGAGTAGACCTAATTCGGAGGTTGTATGAGGTAGATATTGGTATTCTAAAGTCTGGAGTCTCCAACTGGGTTTGGGATTTTTATAGGGTAATTTACAAGTTAGGAATTTTAGCATTTTTCCTTATATTATTAACTAGTAATATGTACAGTATAAGGAAGGTTTTAATGAATCTAGAGAGAGGGTATGAAATACAGATAACTAGGTGAATTATTGGTGAGTATTTTACAAGTGAAATAGGCTTCAAATTTTAATGAAAATATGGATGCTAAAATACATGTATTGTGAATGCATGCATGAATGCTATTTATGTAAGATAAAGGGAAATATGCTGCTAAATACTCGGGAACAAGGTTCTATTTTCAACTTTAGAAGTGATGAATCACATATTCATCAATGGGTTGATAGCCATTGGATCTTGTGATCCAACGAGCCAGGTAGGGGCGCGGGTGGAGGGCAGTCATCAGATCCTTAGGATGTGATCGAACGGTTGGGAGACGAGCAAGGTTTAACAATGGGGTTGGAGATGTGAGGGTAAATCTGACAATAGGAAAAATAAAGGTGACGTGGAGGATTAACAGCCGCTAGATGCAACTGGATCGAGTGGTTGAGAAGAAGGCGGAAACGAGAGGCTGATTGAATCCAGGAGTGCGATCTGACAGCTATGAGCGAAGATGAATGAGCATCATAGATGGAGATGGGGGAAAGTGATCCAACAACCAGAAGGGGGGGACAGGTGGCAAAAGAGGAAGCGGCTGCATAACAGCTCCAGAGAGCACCACGTGGTCGCTCTAGAAATTTAAAAATCAATAAAATAAAGCAAATTCGAAAAGAATTACAAGGATGGTTAATTGTGAAAAAGTCGAAACATAAAAGTTGTAGAACTCAATGAGATCTACAAGTTTTATGTTGGACAAAAAAGTCAAAAGAGGTCAATTGTACAAAAGTATATTTTTGGGGGCATTTTTAAGAGATAAAAATATTTCCTTTAGTGGTTTTTGAGTTTTTTTTTTGTATTTTCAATTTATTTTAAAGATCAAGATAAAAAATAGAAAATATTTAACCTAAATTAGATGTGTATTAATAAAATATAAAACAAGGGAAAATAATAGTAATTAAATACATAAACAGGGTCAGAAAATAGGTTAATTACACATATAGGCTCATTCTTAAAGACATAGAATTAATGAAGATTTCTCAGAAAGTTCTTATTAATCGAGGATAAAAATAGCGAACAATGATGATCCTGAGGGAATCATCACCCACCTCCCCCCCCGCACCTCCCCCTGTGAGGAGCTCCGCGAGCCTCTACCCGTGCTGGAAAGTGGTGCAACCTTGACCTGGAAAAGTTCGAGGTCTACCCACTCCCTCTCATATTTCTTTGAAATCATGATCCTCTTCCTATGGATCTCCTCGTGGTCGCATCCCAATATCTTTGTTATCACCTTTGAGAAGATGGGGACCTCTCCATGATTCCAGTCGAGGTCACCTCTCCCTATTCTTGTGTCTAAGGAAAACTCGAAGATCAAGCACCTCCAGGGAACCTCTTTCTCAACCATTCAAGATGGGCACTAACTTCAGCACCATCATGTTGTCGTTCGTGTGTAGGCGGACGCACAACCCTCTACCTTTGAGATGTACCTGCTCCGCTTGATCGAGCTCATCGCACTCTTTGATCGCCGTCTACAGTAGCTTGAGGAGCACACATTGGGAATTTGGAGGCCATGTGTCGACTCTAGATTCAAGGATCACATATCAAGCAAGGCCCATTCTCTAGATGACCTCCAGCCCCTCTAGGTATGGAGGGATATGTTGCTGCTACTTACGTCGGTGCTCAACTAGAAGACAGAGTCACTGATCATTAGTCATTGCATACTATGATGTTATGGTTTTGGGGCTCCGTCGAGGAAGGACCCTCTTCACAGATCTGCTCGAGTTTGGTGTACTTGTGCTAGATGTTGCTACTCTCGGACTCACAACAAGACAGAGAGCTGTAGTTGGGTGTGACTCACGAACAGAGGTGGTCCTGGATGTGGTTCCAGTGCGCTGCTCCATTCATGGGTTGTGTCGATGTTCGATTGAACTCGACCTGTGGTGAAGGTTTTACGAACGGTTGGTGATCTCCTTGCTTTGATTGTGAAGATGAGCAGAAGAAGATGACATGTCAGTTTTTGAAGCACACATTCTACTACTGAATGTGGGAAATACAAACGGATCTGCATACAGGTGGAGGTGGTCTACTGTTGTGCGTAACAGTGGAGCGGTAGTTCCGATGGACGTGCGATGGTGATCGGGTCGGTAACGATAGTATGGGAGCTGTGAAGGAGGTCATAGGTCGGGATTGTGCACAGAATAAGGTTCGTGTGAAGGGGTTGGGGAAGGAGGGGATTGGACAGTAATGCCCTTTTAAATGCACCATGGTTTAGAAAAACTATGGTTAGTTCAAGGGTTTTTATCACTTGTAACCCTCTAAGATATTGCAGTATCAGTTATGCTCCTTCTTTTTTTGGAATATCACTTGTGCCCATAACTTCTCTCACATTTATCACTTGTGCCCTTCCGTTAGTTTAACTATCAATTAGTTCAACTTAACCATGGTCCATTTTAACCAATATTTGGAAGAGAGGCAAAACTGACCTCCCCTGTATGCAGCCCTCCCCCTACCTCTTCTCAGCTGCCCTCTAACTTCGCCTTCCTCAAGAGATGGGTACCTCCATCTCTACCTCCCTAAACCTCGCATGATCCATTCATCGTGAAAGGGATGATGTATGTACGCGACCAGGCGGTGGCGGCGCTGCTGTTGTGGCTGGCGATGGCCTTCTACGAGGTCGTACTAGGTGTGACCGTGGCCTTCTTTGCTGCCGAGACGAGGTCCACCCACTCCTCCTCTTGTGCCCTCCTCAAGATCTGCTCGACCCCTTCCTCTTCCATCTATGACCTCTACCCCCTTCTCTCATCCAAGGACTCCTTATTGAGGGCATGCTCATCGTCATCCGTGGTACCGTCCAGGAGGACCTGAAGCCCCTTATCTCCCACAGAACCGGTGAGAAGGCCGTCATCGTCCAGCATGTCCAGACAGTAATCCTTCTCGTTTGGCGATCCAGGGTTCGCTGTTGGATGTGTCTATTGCGTGTGTTCTTAATGGATACGAATTTCTTGGGAAAATGGCTTCATCTTTACGATTCAATGCATAGATATGTTGCTTGGAAATGGATTATCCAGTTGATTCTTAAAACTCCTGATTGTGTGTTTCCGTGTGCGTTTGTGTGCTTTTGAATGTGCATGTACAAGAAGGTAGATTTCTTGTGATGCTGGAGATAGATGATCTCTTGTGATTGCCACAGTCAATGATTTAATGTTCACATTTTTTCTCCTGCAGTGCTTCTATAACGAGTGGAAGGGATCTTTGGCTGGTTCGGAGGGAGAGGAGGAGGGGCTGGAGGGTCGGGGATGGGGAGGAAGAGGTGGGAGGAGGAGGAGGAGGGACCGGAGGGGACGAGGATGGAGAGGAGGTAGTCGGAGAAGGGCCTGGAGGGGGTGGAGGAGAAGGAGGTCGGAGGAGGAGTAGGAGGGATGAAGAGTGAAGGATATATCTTACCAAATTAGTTAATTTAATTACCTTTTATGTCGCCAAAATTTAACGTCAGTTTGGGATGCAGATGGACAACAACTAACTCGAGGAGTATAAGTGATAAATGTGAAAGAAGTCTGGAGCACAAGTGATATTTCAAAAAAAAAGAGGGGTATACTTGATATTGCAATATCTTAGAAGGGCACTGGTGATAAAAATCTTAAATTCAACTCATTGACACCTAAAATGATAGAAAGGTACAAGTGATAGAACGACACAAGTCAGAGATGATAATTGATATTCCAAAAAAGAGAGGAGCATAACTTATACTGAAATGTTCCGGGAAGGGCATAACTATTAAGGGGTTGATGGGGCTGCTCGCCCCATTTTTGGGCAAATTTTTTTAATTTTTTTTTGAAAAATATCATCATGTATATTCATTTATATATCCCTCCTATATGACATTCGAATTTCGTCAGAAACAGAGACTCCTAGAACCTCCATCCAGACAAGGTTGTTTGGATGGAGGTCGTAGGAGTCTCTGTTTCTAACGAAATTCGAATGACATATAGGAGAGATATATGGATGAATATACATGATGGTATTTTTTCAAAAAAATAAAAAATTGTGAAAATTGTGGTGGAGGCAGCTATATTCGCTATCCCTAGGGGGCAACCCCATTTTTCCTTGCTATTAAACCCCCCACCCCCAAAAAAAACACCGATTACTTTCCCGCCATTCTCCCGCTTTTCAAACCCCCCTCCCTCCCTCCCCCCTCTCTCTCCCCGCACGATTGGGTTCTTCCCATCAGCAGCTCTCTTCTTTTTAAACCATGGGGCGGCGGGGCAGAGGCAGAGGCAAGGCGGGGAGGACCAATAGGGAGGTGAAGGCTCCGCTCTCTTCCCTTGAGCACCTCGATTCCATGTTCGATCACGTCCCCTCCCGCTTCCAGAGGCTCCTCGACGGCGTCGACGATGCGCCCGTAGGCTGCGGGGCGGACAATGACGCTGAGGTGGACGAGAAAGAATTCATCTTGAGTCAGGATTTCTTCTGGTAAAGCCGCATTTTTGCCTTCATATTCGATGTGTTTATGCTGGATTTAGCTCGGGGAAGTGCCGAAATGGGGTAAAGTTTGGGTTTTGGAGCCTCTTAAGGGCGGGGAGATGTCATTAGGGTCAAGTTCTGGTTTCGAGAGGTTGTGGATTTGATGGCCACTTCTGTTTAGGTCAAATTTTGATATTTTTGCATAAAAGTTCGAAACTTGAGTTGTTTCGTGGATGCTGATCGGTGATGGGGACGGTGATGTTGTTTTGTAAACTTCGATATATAACTATCTTTTATTCCGGGATAACATTTGCAGCACTCCAGACTACATCACCCCAGATGCACAGCAAATATGCAACAACTTTGGATCGGTCAAGGTTGGAAATACAAGTCTTTCTTCTATAAGCAGGGAGTTCTTTGTTTCACGAAAGGAACTCACCTTTGTTAAATGCTTATCTTCTTGCATTATGTGCTCAGGAAAATAGCGTGTGTCCAAACTCGCCTGAGAAGTCGACAAATTGCAGGAGCAAAAGACAAAGACAAGGTATGCTTAAGTTTACGCCTTCATCTCTCTGAGGCAACAAATGTATTGAAACAAGGAGCAGATGCAGCAAAGTCTCAATACTTTATTTTAGGCCGGTCTTGCGAGGAAGGGCAACTTATCCTGCAATGGGCTTTGTTTTAGAATCTTCCATTTATGCTACATTTTTACTTATCTTAAAGTCCAACTATATCACGGTCTCTGCTTCACAGTGAAGATCTACCATAAGGAAAATCAATGTGATGCGTTGTCATTCATTCATCTATACTTGTTCTAAACCAATACCAGGGTAAAGATTTCATATTTGTGTAGCTTCTTGCATTCACTGGCTTTGTTTTTTTGCTCATTCCTCATAGTACCGTACTGTGATCTGCCTCACAGACTACTTTAAGGCTCTGTAAGGATATTGGTCTTGCTTTTTTGTTCATTCCTCGTAATACCACCTTGTAATCTTCATCGTGACTTTTTAGGGCCCTACAATATTAGATGCATGCGCAGGCATTCTGAATTTTGAGCATTAAAGTATTTTTTGTACATAGAAACGATTAAACCTTTTGACTTCCTAGAAAAGGTACATTCTTCAATGCATGCATACATTGCATGGTGTATGCTAAAATATGTTTAAACTTGACCAAGTCAGGTGATAACAAATTCCACATGTTCAATGTGATTTCTTAATTTTTATGGGTCTATCTAGAAGTCAATACAACCATTAACTTCAATAATTTACATGGAAAGTTCTCAGCAAACGGGCGAACCACGGATGGGGATTGTGGGATGCTTTGGCACACACACGCATCCATAGTTTTCTTTTACTTTCTCTCTTTAAGAAGGAATGATATATGATATACATACAACCCTACATGGATAGATGGATCCTCAACCATGACAAGTTAATCAACAAACTACTAACTAATCACTCCTTAAGTTTGATGTATAGATCAAACATGTCCAACTTGCCCCCATTTTTATCAAAGTTAGTTGTGTGAATCCCTTTGGCGAATGCATCATCAATTTGCTATTCGGTTTCTATGTATGGTAGTACATACTCCTTTAAGTCAATCCTTCCTTTGATGAACAATTGACCTTTGCATGTGTTATTTTACTGTGCTCAACAAGATTGATTGGCAAATTTATGGTAGCATTGTTACACTTGTATATACTCAAGATCTATTCCACTGTCTGTCAAAATGATTTTAAGTCATAGTATATCTTTATGATCTCCCTTTGTGAAACTATGTATCCGAATTATATATTGGACCTCTTGTAAACATATTCTCCTCTGCTTCTCTAAATCACAAGGTTTACACTTATATACATTCAACATCAAATGGCAGACCTCTTAATATTAGTGCATCCTGACTAGTCTGCATCAATATAGTCCTTTTCTCTGACTCCTCTCTAGATTGTACAAAGCGCACTTTGGAATCTTCATAAGCACATTGGTGGGAATGTGCATAAAATGGCTTATTGCATTGATTATGTTAGGTATAATAGTTAAATTTATGTAGATAAATTTCTTAATAATTATTTACTACTAGCATTGAAATCTTTGCCAAGTTGATTTCCATCATTGATGTTCCAACTTTTGCCCCCTTTTAAAGGCAGTGAAATTGTTTTGCATCCCTATTTTATAATTTCCTTCAACAAATTGAGGACATACTTCCTTCTCTTGACAATATAAATTCGTTGCCAAGAATATGATTTAAAGTTTCATTCTTTAAGTTGAATTTTTCAGCAAGCCTCTCTTTTAGGTGAACAATTTAGACTCGATCACTGCCGGTGATGATTATACATTCCATATAGACTGATAGACGAGCCCCATTGCCTCCACTTGTTATACCGAGCAAAGTTGATGCCTATTGCCCTGGCAATATCTAAAGCCGACCATCACAACCCTAATACTTTTATACCATGCTTTTGGCTAGTGATTTTGTTCATATTATACCTTCTTTAATTTGTAACATTTTCTTTTTTTTACAACTACATGGCATATTTGTGTAGATTTCTTCTTGGAGATCATGGTTGGATAATGCATTTTTGATGTCTATTTGACGGCGCTTCCAGCCTGGAATCATGGCTAGAGAAGGAGGGAGGGAGAGACTACCACTAACAAGAGGGAGAGTAACACTTAGAGTGTTCATCTTTGCTACAATGTTGGACTTGAATCTTATTTTCCACCATCTATCTGATTCGTACTTTATGGTAATATTTTATGCCAATTCAAGCGAACTAGGTGTTCTACATATCAATAATGTCCTGGTGCAATTCTTAGCAAGGGCCACCATCTCTCATTGTTTGAACCCATTTGCGATCGATCTTGGCCTTGATGACATTCTTGGCAACTACATATACGGGAGAGAAACAAAGAATGAATAACATAATTTATTCAATGCGCATAGGGTTTCTTGTACAACGTGAAAGTCTAAACCATGAAAAGAGATAATTACATAAGTAACCTTGAAGTGGTTAGTGGGACTCAATAGAGATATAAAGAGATAAAGAAATGATAAAATTAAATAACTCTTAACAACTCTAAAAAAATCTAACACCCCCTCAAGTTGGAGCCTATCTATCTATCATGTCCAACTTGGAAATCAACCAAGAGATGCGTTTTTTAAATAGGGCCTTCGTGAATAAATTTGCAAGCTGAAGATCTATAGGGATATGAGTAGTGGTCTTCCCTCTCCATGCTGTAACTCAAATGAAGTGTCAGTCCACTTCAATGTGCTTAGTCCGCTCATGGATTATTAACGACAATGTATGTAGCAAACTTGTTGTCACAGTTCAAGGTACATGAGCAGTAACAAGAAGTTCAAGCCCTCGTAGAAAGGAGACTCGCCACGTAACCTCACAAGTGGCCTGAGCCATCATCATATATTCAACCTTTGCACTCGCTCTAGAGACCACCGTCTACGTTTTACTCCATCATGTAACCAAGTTGCCACCAACAAACATAGGATAACATGTAGTCGTTCACTTGTCCTCGAGAGAACTAGCATAATCCGCTTCTGCATAAGCGATGGCATCATTGTGGCCATTAACCCCATAGATGAGGCCTTTCTGTGGAGATTTCTTTAGATTTTGAAGGATCAGAAGAATATCCTGCCAATAATTATAATCAGGTCTCTCCATCTGTTGTTTGGCTTTGCTTACAACATACGATATATCTGGTCTAATGACAATGAGATAGAGCAGTTCACCCACTGAGCCACTAGGCTTCTATATCGTATGGTATGTGGTATCCTTAATCTCAGGAGTAATGGATGTAGCATATGTGTCCATCACTGTTGGGATGCCAACTAGTTTGCATCCAAGTAAGCGAACCTTTGTAAGAATATCTAGGCAGCTTTTTAATATATTGGGGCGAACACCGTAGAGTGTCTCCTCCTTTTTGAGCCTAAAAAAAGAATATCTAGGCAATACTTTCGTTGTGATAGATGTAATCTCTCTGCAGTGTATAAAACCTCAATGTCAAGGAAGTATAGGAGTTGATTAAGGTCCTTGGTGACAAACACGTTATGGAGTTGCCATTGGACCATTGTTTAATGAACACAGAATAATCATATATCTTCCTGTGGAATCCAATAGATTCGATCTCAGTGGCAAGCTTGTCAAGCCAAGCTCTTGAACTCTGCTTTAAGCCATAAATGGCCTTACAGAGTTGACACACACGCTCTCCCTCGACTGAGTAACCCAGTGGTTGCATCATGTAGACCTCCTTGAGATCAAAATGGAAAAGCCTTCTCCAACTATAAGTAGGGTCGGCGTCGACAACATGGATTCTTTCTCAAATCCATGTTGAAAGATTCGATTACATTTTACGTTTGTGTCGACTACCTATCTCAACCTCCACATGGGAGGATTCGAACCCTCCTCGAGATCACCATATAAAAAAGTATTTTCACATCAAGCTAAAAGATGAGCCAATTCTTATTAACTACAATATAGAGAATATTGTGAATGGGGCCCATCCTAGTCACATGAGAAAATGTTTCAAAGTAGTCCACTCCATAAGTTTGAGTAAATCCCTTTGTCATAAGCATGGCCTTCAATTTGTCAATAGAACCATCAAGGATATATTTGGTCATAAAGACCCATTAGCAGGCATCATGCTTTACATCTGAAGGACATGACATGAAATTCCATGTGCCCATGGATGTAAGCGAATCCATCTCCTTATCCTAGGCCTTTTTCCAATCATGGCCTTCTAATGCATTATGATGATCACGAGAAATAGTAAAAGCGATACATTCATTTGTAAATCATCTTTTACAATTGGGTAGACTATCAATTGAAGTAAAATGTGACACACGATGTATATACATTGCCTTTTTGTCCACTGCAAGCTATATGGAGTTTTGGTCGGGCATCCTGAGATGCAGTGGCGGGGACCCTTGAAAAGGGCACAACATCTTATAAATAAGGAACATGTAATGGTACATAGTCATAATGACTTGTGTGTTTCCTTTTATAAACAATGGGCAGTGGTGGAAGCTTGAAGGGCATGTCACTAGCAGACTGAGTAAAGTAGTGATGACCGCCCAATAAACTACGGTTAAGACAATTAATTATGCGAATGTCGTTGAGAAAATAAACCACTAATTAATCAAACGGTGAATGTGAGCGATTTGCTACTTTTATTTACCTGGTACAACGACCAGGGTCAAACACAAGGAGCACAATCAAGAGCTAAGTAATCGATTTCAAAATATTTTTTATTGTTTTAAGCGGTTTTTAATTTTGCAAAATTTTAATTTTCAATGTAGGCAAACAAGTAAAGATACACACAAATACTCTTTTTATATTTTTTAAAAAGAGTAAAAAATACTTAAAAATTGTAATAAAAATATTTTTGGATTTTATATGTTTTATAATATTTTTGGTAATTTTATAGATTTTTCTGATATTTTTGTGATTTTCTAAAAATCAAACAGTATTAAAATAGATAAACAGTGAATAACCGGGAGTAATCTGCAAATTAAAAATAAATAAAGTGCCCAAAACTCCTGAAAGTTATTTTTTGGGAAAATATCTGGAATCACTATTTTTGGATTTTCCCATGATTTTACATAATTTTATAAGTTTTCAAGTATTTTGTAAATTTTTAGGTTTTTTGAAAGTATTGAACAAAAATAATACTGTATCTTAAAGATAATAAAGGACAACTACACTATTTTTTTAGTTTTTTGGAAAAAATTTCATTTTTTATGATTTTTCTGAAACAAACATGACACTTTTTAGGGGTTTTTGAGTCTTTAATAATAGAAAATATAAAGCAAAATTACCACAAACAAAGCATGTAAACATGAGCCACATATATGTTTTGGGGTTAATTAGCTATTTATTGCACTAAATAAAAGACATGTTATTAAAACAATGTAGAGGGACCTTTCTGTAATTACTTTAAGTTTATGGGCCTCTGGAATAATACGATCAAAAACTACATGGGCCATTATGCAATCTGTCTATACAAAACTTGAACCAAGCAAACATGGCTATAAATGCAATTTCTCAAAACATAACATTCGTTCCATAATAGATGAGAAGTTCAAGGCAAATACTGCAAATATCCCAGAAAACTCGTGCTGATGCACATGACTCAAACTCGGATGGACTAATATGCAAATATCAAAACAACAGGGGTCTAACTGCAAATGTTCTGAACTACATATTATATTTATTGTAGTAAAGTGAAATAGCAGAAAAGATAGGACGGAAATGAAATATACCCTTTGTAGCTAAGGGCTACACGTGGCTCGATCTAATGACCTGGGGCTCTGCACTGGCGTACGACTCTGATGAGGCGCTGCAAAGTTGATCTGATGGTTCAAGATTTGTCGGGGACGTGCGGTCAGATCTGACACTCCAGGTCTGAATTGTCTGATCCAACGGTCTGCAGGAGTGATATGAAGGTTGGCCAGATGAGTGATCAACTTTGATCAGACGACTAAAGGCGAGGTGTAATTAGACGAGCCTGATCTGATCTAGAGCTCCATCTTCAAATCGAATGGTAGGAGGCGTTGGAAGAACTCCGCTCAGGTGAACTTCAACCAGAAGTGGAAGGCGATCCACGGGTTCGATGATTTCGCTAAAAGGTCCAACACTGTCGTGAGGTCTCTCTTCGTTGATCTGAATGCTTGGATGAAGGAGATGACAGTCGGATGGTCGAGACGGTGATGCTCCACCTTGAGCTGCTCTGCCTCCTGGATTGGGGCTCAAAACATGCCTCCTCGCGTGTGTGAATACCTGTAAGGGAAAGGTGGACTCAGAGGCGTTGCTCCGGTCATGTTATTGCTTGCTGATGTGAAGAGAAACGAGGTGGAGTGGGTGTTCGACCTCCAACGAAGATGGCAGAAGGAGGTCTTGCCCTAATCCAGCTTCGATGAGCTAGTCTAAGGATGGTCAGGATGCGAGGGAAGGTGGGAGATGGAGTGGCGCGTCGATCATGGGTCTCCGACGCTCGGGTCAGAGCCAAGATAGCGGACGGTGGCTGATGGACGTATTCGAGAATGAACAACGAAATGAATTGAAATGGGGAGTACCTGGGTAGGCTATTGTGGTCGATGGAGTGAGGCGGAGTGGACGACGAGGTGTTGGCCTCAACTGAGCTGCAGAAGGCGCATGAGGCTGTACACGGCGGAGCTCCGAACACGTTGGTGAGCTGCGGCCAATGAGCCACCAAACCAGGCTCCAAGGGCTTCTTCGGACCGTTGTCACACTCTTGGAGGTAGCTAAGGAGGAAGGTAGCGGCAATGCACGAGCTACTGAGCTTGGGAGGCGGAGGAGATACTTTATAGTGGTGCCTCAGGTTCCAGAAAGATCGGAGGTGTGCTTGAAACCGTTGGGCGATCCGGCTGCGCCTAGGGATCCACGAGGATCACGGATCCTAGGAGAGTTGTTGGGCACAAGAATCAAGGCGAATGGAGATCAGACCTGACCGGGAAAATTTTGAGAGTTCGGGTCCCAACGAAGGGGGAGTCAGGTCGGGTCCTGGAGAGGAAGGGTTGATTGAGGTCAATGAGCTGATGTGGACGAATCAGAAATTAGGAATTTACAAAATGAAAGAAAATTAAATAAAAAATAACAAAGAAAATCGTCGCTAATCAATACTTTGGTACAATTTGGAAATCAATACAATCACAAACAAAATGACTATTTGAAAGCACTTCTGGATAGAATGGAAAACTATGAGGGATGATGCCATGGTGTATAAACACATCTAGGATTTTTCTTTTTTTCCCTTGATATAAGAAAAAGAGGGGTGCATAATGTATTGCATGTATATTCACACATGGTTAAATGGATCTTCAATCACAACCTCTTAATCTGAACATGCATACAAGTTGACCGTTCAAAGTTTCAGTACTTTATATGACAAAATATGGTTGATGTATATGAGCAATTGCATCATACATTCAATGACAAAATTTTAAGCCTATTAGAACATGTAGTATACATATATTATGCTTGTTTATTATATCTTATGTCTTATTGCCTATTGCCAATCTTTTCCCATTGCTAATGTTTGTTGCTTAGTTTGTTGGCCGCTATATTCTTCATCTTGTAAATAATTTCAAGTACCCTTCGCCTTGCAGATGGCTTTCGAGTTGACACAATCTGTGAAGGCTTCCCTAGTGAGAAACAGATTAAAGAACTTAAGGATGTTTTATCTGAGCTAGATGAAAATGTTCCTATAAAAAACCTCACTTCAGCACCACAGATGAAAGGTAGTTATGTCTCTCAATCTGCTGTTGCTCTTCGTAATCGAGTTATGCCTCCCCCATGCATAAGAAATCCATTTTTGAATGATGCTGCTTTGACGGATCTGGATATCTCCTCCAGCAGAAAGGTGAAATCTGCAGGTAAAAAAGTTCTTACTTGCACTTAGATATACTTGATTGACATTCATGTAATATTATCTTGTCCTTGTAGGTTACGTGCTTATACTTCAATGTAGTGCTATAGTATCTTTCGTGAATTCTCCTTAAAGAGTTTATTACTTAGCATTTCACTAGTTTAAGATTTCGTGTACTTCTATATTTCCTCCGTAATTTTAACGTGCTACCTCTTTTCGATGCAATCAAGATTCAAAATTGGACAATATTAAAAGAAACTTTTAGCTGGTTACCTGTACTTAAAGAATAAATGCAACATATTGAAGAATTCTCGTCCTTGTAGTTTTAGAAACTGAAGATAAACTTTAAAGTTCATGATCCATGCCTTCAAATTTTTTGTTGCATTGACTCAAAATTAGGGCACATGTTAACCTTTTATTGCATTAGTTGTTTAGATGTTCATGAATCACCTGAGATAGAGGAGTAGTAACTTGTTTCTTTTTTTTTATTAAAAGGACTTGCTTGTCCTATTGTTGGTGGAGACGGCCTCTCAAGATACTATTCCGAATTTCACGAGATTGAGGTATGCTGATCTAGACCACCTGTCTATAATCCTTTTTGGGGTTTCTGGATTAACATCTTTAATTTTTCAGCAAATTGGTTCTGGTAGCTTCAGTCGTGTTTTTAAAGCTCTCAAAAGAATAGATGGTTGTATGTATGCTATGAAATGTAGCATGCGACCATTGCATCAAGATACAGACAGGTATTTGTCGCTCTAGTAGAAATGTTTGTATTCGCCTTTGTTGAGAGATCTTTTCTATAGATAGACTTTTATATATACATAGAAATTTCTTGTTAAATATTTTATAACCCTTTGGGGCAGCTGTCTTTTTATTTATTTGTTTACGGAGCCACCTCATGTAAACATAACACCATCTTCTTCCTACATAAGAAGTGCTAAGGTACCTTTTTTATATACACATTACACTTGCCTTCGTTGCGAGTAGCATAAGCAAGCACACACAAGCATGAAAATGCAAATCACGTGCATACGGATTTACGAGGTTCATCCTTAGCTGGGTACATCCTCGGACAGTGGCGTTCGTTTCACTGTATATGGAGAAAATATAGAAGATACATATCTAACCCTCCTTGTGCTGGTAGGGTATGGTACGCCGTCTTCATAAGTCCAACCGAATTATGGTTAGGGTTCAATGCATGTCAACAATCCTTTCTCTATTTCTCTCTGCATGGTATCATAACCCCCATCAAACCCTAAATGTTAAACTATAGTCTCTCTCCTTCATCTTCTCTTACCACCAACACCTTCCAACGACATGCTCCAACATCGCCACTACCCAATCGGCTCGCTCCCAGCCATGCGGCACTCTGCAACCCTTAATGTTCTAGGCAGTGCAATACCTCCTCCATTTAGCATGCCTCTCCACAGCAAACATCTCTTTCTAACATCGCTGGTGTTGCTCTAGCAACAACCCTAATTAGGCTGCCTCCAGGAGATCCCTTAATGGTCTCAATCAAGGGTAAATTTTTTTTCCAATTTTCTTCTTGATTTGTTTTTTACTTTATCTCTGCAATGGAAGATTAAATGGGGATGTCATTTCATCATAGGATCCATAAAGTCGATGGTCTTAGATGGTAGGAGGTAGGATTTAATTATGATATGCGAGCCATGCAGTTCACTAGCACGGTGGAAAGCATCAACAATGAATACATGCTTTACACCTATGCTGATTGAGAAATTGAAGAAAACAATTAATGGAAGCAGGATACCGCTTCTGCGAAGCCGCATAGGTATGACTGACATGCTCTTTTACGTTCAAAATTGCCAACGACCTTTTGAATCATCCTATTGCCAATGCTATGTGGGATATCTTGGCCACCATATACTTTCAAGCCAAGTTTGAAAGCAAGCCTCTGTAATTCCATCCCAGTATCTATCTCCCAAAATAGGATGATTGTCCCCTCCATATATAACCATATACTTTCAAGCCAAGTTTGAGAGCAAGCTTCTGAGTATCTATCTCCCAAAATAAGATGATCGTCCCCTCCATATATATTATAATACCTTTAAGGCCATGCTTGAAAACTCCACTACTATCTTCTACTATGTAAGTTGGGAAGATTAGATCATACATGAATATGCTCACGATTGAGATATTTCTGGTTGGGTTTGATCCCACCTACAATTTAACCCGCTCTCAACACTTGACACACACACTACTGTACCTTTATTAGAGGAGATTAATAATAAGTTCAGTAGCATCATTGTTCCTATTAACGAGTTATTTGTGCTCTTAACTTTGTCATGAGCCTGCTTTCGATTAGTTAAAGTATAAAAGATTTGAACTTGTTGAGGGAAAACATAAGAGATAACTTTCCATCAAACCCGGGAGCTCTCTTATATAGGAGAAAAGCTATTGGGTAATTTACAAAGACATGACAATTAAAGAAACTAAATAACATAATTATTCTAACACTCCCCCTCAAGCTGGAGCACATATATCTATCATGCTCAGCTTGGAACAACAGAGATGAAAAGGGCCCCTAGCAAGAGCCTTGGTAAACATGTCTGCAATCTGGTCTCCTGATGATACATAAGAAGTCGAAATAAGCCCTTTTTGAATCAAGTCCCTTGTAAAATGACAATCCACTTCAATGTGCTTTGTCCTTTCATGGAAGGCTGGATTATTGGCTATAAACAAGGCTGCCTGATTATCACATTTCAGATGCATAGGAAGAGGTACTTCAATAGTTAAATCAGTCAAAACAGATTTAACCCACATCATCTCAGCACTACCTTGGGCCATTGCCCTATATTCTGACTCTGCACTGGATCGAGCGACGACAGTCTGTTTCTTACTCTTCCAAGCTACTGGTGAGCTGCCAACAAATACAATAAAGCCTGAGGTAGACTTTCTATCATTAGGGCACCCAACATAGTCTGCATCAGCACAACCTGTGACAGATATAGAGGTATCTCTTCTAAACAGAAGACCAGCACCTGGAGACGACTTCAGATATCTTAAAATCATAAAAACAGCATTCATGTGAGCCTGCCTGGGTTGCTCCATGAATTGACTTACCTTATTCACCGCAAAGGCTATATCCGGTCGGGTAATAGTAACATACAACAACTTTCCCACGAGCTCTCTATATCGTCTCGTGTCCACCTCCTCAGAGTCATCATCATAAAGTTTAGCATTAGGATCCATAGGAGTAGTAGCTGGTCTACATCCTGCCATACCTGTCTCAGATAACAGATCAGTAACATACTTCCTTTGTGTCATTACTGTGCCTTGCGCATTTCGTGCAAACTCCAATCCCAAAAAATAACGAAGTGTACCCAGATCCTTCGTAACAAACTGCTCGCTAAGAAAATCCTTGGCTGCTTGAATGCCCTGTTCATCACTGCATGTGATAACAATATCATCTACATATACTAAAATGATCACAGTACCTCGCTGATCTCTCTTTACAAAGAGAGTATGATCTGCTGTAGATCTGACGAAGCCCTTTGTTTCAATCAACTCCGAGAGCTTCTGAAACCAAGCCCGTGGACTCTGCTTCAGGCCATATATGGCCTTATGAAGACGACACACCATACTGGACTCCCCCTCAGCAGCAAACCCTGGTGGCTGCTGCATATAAACCTCTTCCTGCAAGTCACCATACAAGAAAGCGTTCTTGACATCCAACTGAAATAGGGGTCAGTCACGGACAACAACAATTGCAATTAGAATCCGTAAGGTAGAATGACGTGCTACTGGAGAAAACGTCTCCTGATAGTCCACCCCATATGTTTGGGTGAACCCACGAGCAACCAACCTGACTTTGTATCTATCAACCGTACCATCTGCCCGATGCTTAACAGTAAAGACCCATTTGCTGCCCACTGTTGACGCACCTGGTGGAGGATGCACAATACTCCATGTACCACGCGACTGCAACGCCGCCATCTCCTCCATAGCTAAACGCCACGGACTACTCTGTAGTGCCTCCTGATATGACTGCGGGATCTGTACTGCTGATAGCCCAGTAACAAACTGGCGAAAGTCCGGAGATAAACGCTCCAACGAGGCCTGAGATCCAAACTCTATCCCATATTTAGGATTCATCGTCCGCACACGCTTCTGCCTTCGATGTGCAATAGGGATATCTAGGTCATCAACTGAAGGAGTAGAAGTACCATCTGTACCCTGTACATTCATCTGCGTATGCAAATCACCCGTACCATCAGAAGCACTCAAATGATCAGTACATACCTCGGGCGTGCTGGATGATGGAGGAGACACATGAGCAGAGGGCCGACGATGATAGACTTGAGGATAAAAAATAGTAGCTGGTGGTGGCGGCGGTGGTGGTGGAGTATGCCGTGGTGGTGGTGGTGTTGTTGGAACAGAGCATGGAACAGATGGAGGAGGAGGAGACACATAGATATCATTTCCTTCCTCTGAGTGAATGAGTCTGTCACCTGTAGGAGAAAAATACATAATGGACTCAAAGAAGGTGACATCTGCACTGATATAGTACCGTCGTCTAACTGGATCAAAACAACTATAACCTTTTTGGGTTTTGGAATAACCCACAAAAACGCATTTGACAACTCTAGGAGAGAGCTTGTCAAGACCAGGAGAGAAGCAATGAACAAACGCAACGAAACCAAAAACACGTGGTGTTAGGGAGAAAAGATCTGTTTCGGGAAACGCAATCAAGAATGGGATCTTCTCTCCTAACACTGTGGAAGGCATACGGTTAACCAGATAGCAAGCAGTTAGAACCGCATCCCCCCAATAGGAGTGAGGGGCACGACTTTGAATCAAAAGGGTTCTGGTCATATCCAACAAGTGACGATGTTTCTGTTCAGCCACCCCATTCTGTTGGGAGGTATATGCGCAAGACGTCTGATGCAAAATCCCATGAGACATAAGGAATTCAGAAAGTTGGGTACTACACAATTCTAGAGCATTGTCAGACCGGATATACTTCACTGTAGCAGAGAAAATATTTTTTATTTCAATAATAAAAGACTGAATAACATGTCCAGCATCGGATTTATTTTTAAGAAGAAATACCCAAGATAACCTAGAAAAATCGTCGACAGCAACAAGATAAAACATGTGCCCTTAGAGATCAGGGACACGACTGGGACCCCAAATATCAAAATGAAGTAACTCAAACAGACCATGACGACTTGGACCTAGACGACTCTGAAACGACGACCGGTGATGTTTCCCAAGCTGGTACGCCTCGCATTGAAAAGTAGACCTGGGAGAAATTTGTGGAAGAATATGGACCATCTTTTGCAACGGAAGATGACCAAAGCGGAGATGCCATGTGTAAGGAGAGACAGATCCAGCACTTACAGAAGAGACACCAGCATAAGGAGACTGCACCAGTCTATAGAGACCCCCTTGCTTACGGCCAGTTCCGATCACTCTGCCTGTTAGGATGTCCTGAAACACAAGATCAGATGGGTCAAATATGGCACGACAATTTAAATCTTTAGTGATTTGACTAATTGACAGTAAATTCATTGAAAAGTCCAGAGCATAAAGAACATTATGAAGCCATATCGCAGGGGTCAACTGCACCTCCCCCTGACCAGTGATGGGAGAGTGTGTCCCATCAGTTATCACCCCAGATTGTCATGTCTGAGTTGCATAAAAACCATCCAATTGCTTTTTATCACCACATAAATGATGAGATGCTCCTGAATCCATGATCCATTCTGATAGATCTGCTCTGTAACAACTAGTAAGGGCATATGCTGTACCTGACGTGGATGCTGATGCTGAACCAGCTATCTCTGAAGACCCTGATGTACTTGCTGGCCCCTGACCTGGCATGATCTCTCTAAGCCGCGCCACGAACTCCTCGAACCTCTGATCCGGGACATGGGAAGAACCCCCATCCTGCTGAGTCTGCTCCGCCACACGTGCTGTAGTAGTAGGAAACCCATGCTTAGAATAGCATGTTTCCTCAGTGTGACCAGGCCTGCGACAGTAGGTGCACGGCTGTCGAGGAGGTCTGTAACCTCCTCCTCTGCCACGACCACCTCTACCTCGAAACTGTGGAGATCCTCTCCTGCCACGAGATGCTGCCATGGCTGAGGACGTCTGAGAACCACCATGAGATATGGAGAGTCTGCTCAACCTGCGATAGGCTTCTTCCATAGGAGGTATGGTAGCATCTGTAAGAATCTGTGATCTGGCGACGTCATACTCCTGATCAAGGGCGGCTAGAAATACCCCTGTCATCACTGAGTCCCTATATGCCTTTAGCTGTTCTGGTGTGGCTGTCAACGGAATGTACCCGTGTAGCTTCTCAAACATACCCCTCAGAGAGGTATACAGGGTGTGAAGAGGACGGCCATTCTGTTTCATAGTGAAAATGTCATGATGGAGTTGTAAGATCTTGGACTCGTTCTTGGCCGGAGAATATGTGGCAGCTAGGATATCCCACATAGCCTTCGCAGTGGGTTGATTCAGAATGTCGTTGTCTATCTCCATGGACACGGTACCTGATAATCATACACGTGCATATGCATCGTCAGCCTCCCATGAGGTGTTAACCCCAGTCTTCTCAACAGGTTCCTCTTGTGTGAGGATATGCTTCTTGCCATTGCATTGCATAAGACTCATGAACTGCATGGCCCACAGTTCATAGTTCGTGCCGTCCATTTTCACAACGGGTGCTGGACCTTTAAAGGCACCCAGAGACGGAAGATCAACTTTGTTGTCTGACATGATGACAACAATATTCTGCGACTGGGGTTAGACAACTAGACAATAATGTCTACGTAAACATATAGGAAGGCCGTTGTGAACGTAGACTCAAACCACAACGCCCTCCATGCCTCGGACGGAACCGTTGTTGCTGATAAGGCAAACGGGAACTTGTAATCACACGCGCACCCTCAGTCACGCGTGAATGGTTCTCGCGCACGGAGGGCAAGCCAGGGGCACGTTCACGCGTACAGAAGGCTTACGCGTTGGATGGCGCGCACGCAAGCTTTAGACTCTAGGCAAGAAGGTGCGCAAGGCTTCAGGCGCACGCGCAAGGTGGCGCGCAAGGCGGCTCACGAGGCACGCAGGAGGCTTCATGTGCGGGAAGAGACGCGCACGAGGCTTCACGCGCAGGAGGCGCGCGAGCAGTGGCGCAGCTGCGCGTGCGGAGGAAGAGGGGGGGAGGCGGCGCCGATCGGAGAAAGAGAGAGAAAGAGAGAGGTCGATGGGTGGGGTAAGGTAGGGTTAGGGTTTCGAGAACTCCGGTCTAGGACCGTCGCTCTGATACCATGTTGAGGGAAAACATAAGAGATAACTTTCCATCAAACCCTAGAGCTCTCTTATATAGGAGAAAAGCTCTTGGGTAATTTACAAAGACAGGACAATTAAAGAAACTAAATAACATAATTATTCTAACAGAACTGTTGCGCCATCTTTGAGTATAGTTCTATTTTTTAAGATATCCTTATAGACAAGGTGATTAGATGGGTTTGTGAGTAAGGTGGTCTCTATAGGCTAGAAAAGTTCCTGTTGGCATGCCCATATTTTCCATAGATTGGTCCCAATTCATCTATTTTTGCCACTTCCAGTTTAGACATATTCCTGTTCAGAAGTTTTGTCGTATTTTTCCTCATGTTTCTCCTAACTTCAAGTTTTAGTGTAGGACAAGCTAGTTAGGGAAGCATCATTGTCCTAGCTTCCGAGAATCCGAGTTATCCTATTTACACTAGTAGCTTTCTTTTGAAAGAAAAAAGGTGGCCATCGTATGGTGTGTGTCATATTTACACTGGTAGTTAATGTTAAAATTCTTTTGAAAATCGATTCACTTCAATGTTTGGGCTCTTAGTCGTGTCCTTGATCTCCTGGGGCATCATTTTTATCTTATAGCAGTTGAATTTATGTTTGTATTTTGTGAGTTTTGTTATAGCAAAATAAATCTGAAGTTAGAAATGTGATGAAACCTTTACTTTAGAGACCAAAATTTTATAAGCTACCTTAAATATGTTATTATCATAATGCTCTTGAGTTTTGCAGTTTATCCCTAATCGAATTTTTCTAGGTGCATGATATTCTACACTAAATATCAGGTCCTTACACATCTAAACAAAATGGCTTATATAAATAGGTGGTCTTGCCTCCTGTTTTGATAACTTCTGAGCATGCCAACCTAGCCTCAACCATTAACAAGGTTTATACCAGGAGACTTGGGCCAGAATCGGTTATAAATACTGAACTTAATCACTATTGATGGCATTGGTAGTGAACTGCCTTTGTAGGAATGTGCCACTCAACAAGGTGAACCCACAACAGAGGCCCATCTACCGGTAGTCTTGAGAGAAGGTAAATGGAAGTGCTCATTTATCTACCTAAACACCAACTACTTTGCTCTTGATCATTTATCTTTAGAGTAGAAATAATTCGCTTTAGCCATGGTATTAAAAGGCTAGCCTCGAGGCGGTCGAGGCGGTCGAGGCGGAACAAGGCGGGGCTTTTTAGCCTCGAGGCGTACGCCTCAGAAGGTCGAGGCGGTCCGAGGTGGTGAGGCGGTCGAGGCGGGGCGAGGCGGTCTGTGAGGCGTTTTCTGAAATTTAAAGCATTTTTTAAGGATCTAAATTGTCTTATTGGTAGTTTTAGATGCTTATAAATGTATAGTTGTCTAGAATATATATTTACAAGATGAATGCTTGAAAATTTAAGTTTGTTCATATTCATATTAAGCATTAAACTTGTCTGATTTTTCCAAGAAGTTCTTAATATTACACTTTTAAATACACAATCAATAAAGTTTTAAGAAAAACTAGTGTTAAGTGAGGTGACATAATGAGAAACATAATATACCAACTAGAAAAAAAACAAGATTAGATTCAAGGTATGTCAATGTTGTCATATTTTATATATTAGTCATGTAACAAATACATCTAATGATAATTTTTCATGCACCACAATATTTTTTAGTGAAAAATATGTTGTCTTTGATATTTTAATGACAATTATAGCTAATGATTCTATTTTTTATTGGGTAGAAATTCAGTAGATGGGTTTATGGAATTTACATATCCTTTCTTTCACGTTCTTATCTTCATAATTTCACCTTATTTTTTACAATGTTATATATTATATATATGTCAATTAAGATAATTTCATCATAAATATATTTATTTTACTTTTTGTAAGTATTTTTCTATACAAACTGAGGCTTACGCCTCGACCGCCTCGAGGCTACGCCTCGCCTCGCTTCCACGGAAAACGCCTCGTTCCGCCTTTCGTTTTTTAAAACCTTGGCTTTAGCTCTATCTAGGGGCATCTATCATGTTGAACGAGTCGAGTCACCTCTGACTTGGACTCAAACTCGATAACAAAACTTGGACTCGAGCTTGTACTCGACAATCTTTTAGCCAAGGAATGCTGACTCAAAGTCGAACTCGTTGAGTGCAAGTTGGCTCATGAACCTCTTAGTGAGCCTTTTATTGTTGGCTAATTTTATTTTCCTTGTCCATCATTTTTTTGAAGTAAACGAACTCATTGGTAATATAATTAATAATAATAATAATAATAATGTATGAGCTTTTTGTTATGGAGGTGGGTATTGAGTATTGTGCTACTTGTGCACGGAGGAGAAGCCAAAAGTTGTATAGCCGCATTGGCTGCTTGGAGTGCTTGTGTTGCTTGTGCACGGAGGAGAAGCCCAAAGGGAGATGATGTTGGAGATGGGAGAGAAGCCGTAGCACCGCACATGGCAGCCCCATATGATTTTGTAACTTGTGCTACTTTTCTAATCATATTCATAATCATATTTATGGATTTTGAACTTGGAGAGAAGTTAAGAATTAAGAGAGAGGATGATTAAACATCACACAACTCCAAATAATTTGTTGGTGCTGCACATTTCCTCATATTAATGCATGCACATTCAAATATAATGCATGCACACATGAAATGGAAAATGTACAAAAACTTATAAAATTAAAATGAGTTATCGAGTTTAGCATGCCTCAACTCAAACTCAGCTCGATAACCCTAACGTGTCATTTGTCCGATTCGAACCCGAACTCAATAGCTTTTCGAGCTTGGATCACAAGCTCCTATCAAGTTGAGTTCGAGTCAGGCTCATCGGGGTCGAGCTTTCCTGACACCCATAACTCTATCTGTTGTAGACATTTTGCAGACACACCAGGAGGCAGTGACAGATGAAAGATGGAAAGCAACCATGATAGAAGAAATTGGCACATTACTGTCCAGGGACACATGGACACTTATCTCACCTCCTGATAATGCAACCATGGTAGCTCGCAAGTGGGTCTTTACAACAAAGCACCGAGGGGATGGTAGCATTGAGCGCTACAAAAGCTCGACTAGTGGCTTTTAAGTTTACCCAAACTTTTGGCATTTATGACCACGTGACTTTTTCATATACCCAAACTTTTGGCATTGGACTATGTGACTTTTTCATGTATTGCTCAACATGTCTTTTTGTATTCTCCTTAGTCCTTGCTGTCACAGCTAGCAAGGACTGGTCTTTATATCAAACTATCATTTAGATATAAAGAACACCTTCCTCTATGGGGACATTGATGAGGAGGTCTACATGCAATAACCACCATGGTTTATTGCCGAGGGAGAGTCGCAATATATGCTGGCTTCGAAAATCGATATATGGCTTGAAGTAGAGTTCTAGAGCATGGTTCTAGGAGCTCTCAGCCGTCATTTAGGATCAGGGTTTTATTTGACTCTACAACCCATGTCTCCTCATCTGAGTGGACAACTGTCATATTCACCAAAGCTCTCTCCAAAGTGCCATTCCGGAAGTGTGTCCAACATGGACATGCCAAATTTTTATAATCCACCTTGAGGGAGAGTATAGAGAGATACTCTATAGATAGATATTTCATATTAGATATCGGGGTTATATCCTTTACTTAACCTCCACCACCCGTAACAATATCCCTATCGTCTTCTTATATAAGAAGTGCTAGAGTACCCTTTTAAATACAGAATGCAATTAGCTTCTCAATTTCTCTCCGAAGCCTTATTTTAATCATTTATTCTTCTGTTTTGCGTGTTTCTCTAGGAGGAGGGCGTTGATGGAAGTTCAAGCACTGGCAGCTCTAGGTTTCCATTCTAAGTCATTTAACTTTGTTATATTGCACCACTTTTCTTTTTTGCGTGATCAAATGTGTAAGCATATTCTTTGCAGGTTATCATGAAAATATTGTAGGCTACCACACTTCATGGTTTGAAGACGAGAAGCTTTATATCCAGATGGAGCTCTGTGATCATAGTCTATTTATATACAAGTCTCAGGCCCTTGCAAAGGATGAAATTCTTCAAGTTGTATATCAGGTAATTATGTTGCTTTGACTCTATGTCCCATGGTTGCATTCTCGTTATCAATAAAGGATGCAAGTCGTGTTATCTAACCACAAACTATATATTGCTGTTACTTTGCAAGGGAAGATAGTAAGACTTACCTTAATGCATTTGATTTTCTGGTCACGATTCTTTAGATTGCCAAAGCATTGAAGTTCATTCATGAAAGGGGACTTGCTCACTTGGATGTGAAACCTGATAACATCTATGTCAAGAACGGTGTTTATAAACTTGGCGATTTTGGTTTTGCAACGTTAATCAACAGAAGTCTGCCCATTGAAGAGGGCGATTCACGTTACATGCCCTTGGAAATCCTAAATGAAAATTATGAGAACCTTGATAAGGTAGACATTTTCTCCTTGGGTGCATCATCATATGAACTCGTGAAGGGATCTCCATTGCCCAACTCTGGAGCTCCATTCTTAAATATACGAGAAGGGAAGATTGCGTTGCTACCGGGTTATTCAATGCAGTTCCAAAATCTGCTCAAGGTGACATTTCTCTTTCTCCAGGCATAACTTATTTTATCATGGCTGCCATAAAAACCAAAGATGTTTTTTTACTGGGAAAAAATATAATATCAAGATGTAATTGATTGTTCACTTGCATGTTTTTAGCATTGACATGTTGACCACACTTCTTTAGGCCATGATGGATCCTGACCCTGCTAGAAGACCATCGGCAAAGGAAGTGCTTGAACATCCCATATTTAGCAGAATACATAAACAATGCGCGAGCATAAAATAATCTCAAGGCAAGTCAGTTTGCTGGGAGGCCATGCTAAATCTGCAGTGCTCTTTTTCTTCTTTCCCATCTCCCCTTGCATTGTTAGTTTTTGCAATTTGCTTTAGTGCAAATTTTGTAAAGAAATTGAGAGCTGCTTTTAAGGGAAAAGTACTACTTGGTGCCCATATATAAAATTTTGAGAGGGGTTTTGTAACTATCCTGGTGAATGTTATTCCCACTTAATCATTCCCTTGTTTTCTGGGACAGTAGTACCAATTACGAATGGTAAGTACAACGATAAAAAATATGGAACTTGAAGTGAGGAGTAATTTGTTGCACTTTTTGGGTTAGTTGGTTTAACAAATATATTGCTCGCATGATAGTAACACGAGCCGATATTGAGTAGATGGTAAGCATTTTTTCCGGTGCAGACTTTGTCAACTAGTCCTTTATATTAGTTGATTGGAGAAAAATGTTGATCGACTGAAAAATCAAGTCCAAAATGTCGGCTTAATCTCTCGAGAATAGATGATTGCTGAATCCAATAGTCGATTCATGGTGAGATTAGTCGGTCGAAAGTTGATTGCAGAAAAATGTTGACTGACTGAAAAATTAAGTCCAAAAGTCGGCTTAATCTCTTGAGAATAGTTGATTGATGTATCCAAAAGGCAACTCAAGATGAGATTAGTCGGCTGAAAATGCGATTAGTGATGAGCTTTTGGCTTATTTTTATGAGTAGATTGAGAAAAAACAAAATCTGTAACATCGATTTTTGACAAAAATAAAAAATTGTAAATCATTCGACTTGGTGATTTTTGCAAAACAGTGCTTGTTCTTCTCCAGTTGTTCCTGAGCTTCTGAGATTTCTAATTCTCTTTATGTATCCCTTTGAGGTGTGGGTTTAGAGTTGAGCTTTTTCAGATGATGTATGTTCTGATTCCACACAATTTGGTTTTGTAGGTCTTAGTTTATGCTTTTGCCAATTGAACGAAAAAAAGGAATGCAATCAATGTACTTATACAACCGCCTCCCATCTTTTCGTATATGAGATTGAAAATAATAGTCGGCAACATCTTGAAGCTTCACATGAATTAAATAAAAATTACACAAGAATTTTATCATGATTGATCATGTCGGAACTGTACAACATCAAATAGTATGGCAGTTGTGTGAAGCTTGCTTCGTTACTAATATGTAAATAACTATATGCTTTCTTTATATTGAAAGCCAATTAACTACAAATCATGCCTTAGAGACCTCCCCCATCAAATGCAGTAATTATATGGTTGGTGTTTCACTTTCTTTTGACCTTAGCATGGACAGAAGTAGACATTCATTACGTCTCCTTGGTGATTGCGCGAAGCATGTTTCACTTTCTTCATAAACCAATTCGGCTTTAGCCCTCTTTCCTCTTCAATAAATTGACCTACAACTCAACCGGTGCTGGAAATATCTGCGAATCGCTGGAATCAACGAGAAGATGAACTTTGCAATAAGTTTATGAAAGATTTTCATATTTGGATATCTTCATCTTTACTAAGTATGGAAATATAGATGATAATCTATTTTTTTATAAGGACATTCCTCTTTATCCGTGAGCCGCAATTGTATGATATATATAAATTAAATATGCCATTAGTAGATACAAATCCAAAAAGACAAGCCAGAACTCCGCGGGTGGGTGAAAGACGTAACAATTAGTGTGTCATGTTCTCCATAATCTCTTTGCAAATAGGGGCTCGGGTTGCGTACCGTTGGAAAGTTTCCAACAGAGATACGGAGATCATAGTGCTTGTTTGAAGCTAGGTATGCCTGACATTAAATTTATGATAAAATGATCGGAAGCGTTCAACCCATGATCTTTGCCAATGATTGAGAACCACAATTCGCAATTCCAATCTATCATCCGAGTATATCTTAATCATGCATATTTTGGGTTGTATCGATAGGAAGAAAATCATGTGATAGACTTGAATCTTCACAAAGAGTATATTCTTAGGAATACTGATACATGAGACCGTAATAAGTAATAGTTGAGACACAATGCTCAAACCCATTATGAGGGTGGTAAATGAGCACCTCGAATTGTAAAGAATGATATGTCACCCACGATTATGCATTGTCAAGTGATGATTTGTAAGTACTTATTTCTATCCAATGCGTAACTGCACTTTATAAGATAAAATCGATTCTTCCATATCTTTATTCAAATATACATAAAATTATTAGAAACAAGTGGGATTTATGACCACTCTTATCAACCGACGTATGACTTCTTTACGTTCCCCCACATATGATGATTAGGCACGAGTGGTCTATGTGTGACCATGTTCGAAACCAGGTCTAGCGCCATATCCAAAGCCTGAACCACCGTCGCCACCACCATCTCTGCTGCCTGATTTATTGTACCCAGGTCCAGAGCCAAATCCAGATTCTGACCCCTGCCCCGAGCCACTAGACCCGCCTCCACGACCTCCTCCACTGCCACCACCTCTACCACTAACACCCTTACCACCACCGAATTCTCCCCCAGATGCAACTCCATACCCGAATTCCTGACCAACACCTCCACCACCTCCACCACCTTATCCACCACCACTACCTCCACCCCACCACCTTTAGCTCCACCAAAACCACTTCCCATTCCAAATCCAGAATAATGAATATCTATTTATTCACCTTTATTGCTTTATTTTGTCTTTAAATCCCTACTGAAATTCATGTGAATACATCCAAATTATACAAAAATACACTAACGTTTGTTTGTAAATAATACATTAATACATGTATTTAAATTAAAAAATAAAAAAAGAAACATAAAGAAGGTATTGTAAATACCAGCTGACCCTAAACTTCGAGATCAAGTCAATATTGAGTAGGTGACGAATATCCATTGCATCACCTTTATTCTATCATTTTGGTCTTAAAAATCCTAGCTAATGCATGCAAATGCCCTTAATTTGCACAAATTAACATTCATTCTTTGTTATATAAATACTGTATAAAATACTATTTCTAATACCAAAATTATAAAATAAAGAAAATAAAAGGAAAGAAAAAGAATAAAAATGCAAAGGTATTTTATGACCCTAAACTCCGAGACCTAGCCATCTTGATGACTAGGTCAACAAGGAATAAAGTAGGGGGAGAGAAGGGTCAATAAACCTAATAAAATCCCATTCATCAATAATGCATTTTTGGGACCCATTTTATTTTAACCTTTTTATACATAAAATAAACTTTAAACATGAAAGTTGTATATAATAATGAATAGAAAAATAAAAAATTGATTTCATATAAAAATAATACACAACGTATAAGTTATACTCTAAATAATATTCCAGAATCCCAACTTTCCAGACCCATATCTCTCAAATAAAAACTCAAAAATACATCAAAATCACTCTTTAATTGTGTATAACTTTTCATAAGCTATTTAATAAATGTGGTTTCATATTTTTTGGAGTTAAGACGTGAAAGTTAAGTTTTGGTCCCTTATTGTACAATATACCCCATTAAAATAATCTTTTTATTTATTCTTCACTATTTTTATACATTTATATTTTTGTAATTTTGTAATATTATTTATATCATATGTACATATTAAAACTAGAATAAAACACTAAAAAACATTAAAATAAAATATGTATACTAAATGCATAAATGAATATACAATTTATATACCTATATGATATATATATCTATATTTATTAAGTGTATATATTACTTCATAAAAATATAATAAAAATATATTGATGTATATAAAAATAAGTTATAATTTTATAAAATAATAAATAAAACAATAAAAATAAAGTTTACAAAATAAAAGACCAAAAACATAGATGAATATACCTATAATTAAATCCTAAAAACTAACTTGTAAATAATAACCTTTGAAAAATAAAGAAAAATAAGAATAAAATACTAAATAAAATAAGAAATAACTTTTATTTTACAAATTTAATTTAATAAAATCATTTATTGTTTTTTATTTAATTTACATATAATATTAGGGTCGATTTTTCCTAGTTGGTCCACTAGACCAACCAGGTTGCGTCCTTAATTGACTCAGGTCAACTGTCTGACCGACGTATGAGTTTTAGTCAAAATGACTTCTGACCCATTTTCTCGATTTTTTTCACTCCATTTCTTTCACCAACCAGCTTGGATTCCTTCTAAGCTTTTCTTCCTCTTTTTGTCTCCAATTAAGCGTGAGTGATTTTTTTGGGGGAGAGGAGCATAGATTTGCCCGATCTCCCTTGATGTTTCCACCGCTTCCATCGTCTGTACAAAGATCAATCCTGAGCTCCTTTTGATTTTTGAACCTCTTTTGGTCGTGTTTTCTCCTCCATTTGGTGCTCACATGCTCGAGGAGGGTGTCGGCCTCCTCGCCTAGTTTTTTGGTTTATCGAAGACCAGTCTTAGGTGTGTTCCACAATTATCTCCTGTTGTCGGCCATTGAGGTCTCAGCTTCGAATTCTTCCAGCCACTAAGGTACTGTTTTATCGCTTCTTAGATGGATTAGATCATAGGATTTCATTTCTTGCCTTCATTTTGTATTTTTAATCGCTCTATTTAGCTGTAAAATCACCCATCGTAGTTCACCGGAGCACGGCTCCGGCGAACCCTTTCCATCGTGCATCCACCATTGACCAACCCTGCTACCACCTCACTCTTTCCCCTTGACCTTTCCTCACGCTCTTCCACCTTTCATTCAACTGCCTCCTCCCTGGAGCCGGATCTCGGAGGCTCCTCCTCCTCACTTCACCGGAGACACCGCCACCTCGACCCCTACACGTTCATTTCACAACCTGGAGGGTCGATGAAATTTTCCCTTAACCCTTTAACCCTTTTGTTGAAGGTCCCGGAGCTTCATTTCCAGCTGGAGCATTTTTGGTGGTAGGCTTGAGGTTCCTGGAGTGTCACAGCTCCGCAGGCCTCGTGTGAGCCTTCCGATAATAGCCAGAGTGTTTTGAGGCATCCAACAAATAGAAGACCCTCTCAGGAGCATTTAAACTATTTTGTAGCCCCAAAGAATGTCGGAGAGGCTAGATCTCATCGAGGAAGCTCGCATCACCGGAGCTTCCTCCTTATTCTTTCCCATCTCCTCTATACCATTTGATCAAAGTCTCGCTCAAGTCTGTTCCCCAGCTGTTGGATGCGCCAGTAACCCACCATTGTCTTGCTCCCGAGGTTTGGTCCCAAGTGTCCGCAACGAAGCGTCATCGCGCCACCAGAAGGCGCTACGTGTTTGAGTGGATCAATCGTGCCCGTCCGTTTACGCCTAATGCTGGGTATTTTGCATCTTCGACCCATCGATTTTTGTATTTATTAATTAGTTAAGAAACTTTCCTCTACAGTTTATTATTTTTGTAATATTTCAAAAGACCCCTTTACTTTCTTTATCTATTATCTAGTCCATGCCAGCTCATCTCACGTGTTGTTCCACGTGAGGTGGGAATTTTGTAGGAGGGCACTTGGAGTTCATTGTATTTCATTTTGGACCAGTAACGTTTTATTCCAGTATAATTATTTTGTAAAAATTACAGCAAGACTCATGTACTTTATTTTAATTACATTTATGCCTCTACCAGTACATGCATTTTGTTAGTTGTCTCTATTTATTAAATAGCTACTATGCTCCATAAATCACCAAAAAGTACACGTACACTTTTGATTGCTCATACTTCCATGCCATAATTTTGTTTTTGCAATTCAGGAATTTATTTATTTATTAAACATTATTTAGATCATAAAAAGTCTTTGTCTACAATATAAAATACCTAAAAAATACAATTTCTTTTTAAAAAGTTCCAAAAAATATATTTTACATTTGTTTATTTTATTTTTGACTCCAAAAATTGAAAACCCTAAAAACAAAAAAAAGAAAACTCCTAAAAATTAAAACCCCCAAAACCCTTATAAAAATCTATGAAATTCCTAAAAAATCCAAAAATATTGTTTTTTATTTTATTATTTTATATTATAATCTATCTACTAATTTTTTTTGAAGAATTTTGGACCGATTTTGCTATTTTAATCTTCATTTCAATATCAAATATTTATTAAATCCTTAATTTAGGATATTTTTGACTTTAAAAATATACAAAAATTAGTAAAATTATCAAGAAATTACAAAATAGTAGACAAATATTTAAAACCTAAAAATATTTTATTTCTTAAAATTGAAATATTTTCTTTAGTATTTATACTTATATTAGTTTAGTTTCTAGAGTTAGAAAATAAACAAACAAACAAAAAATATATATTTTTTGATTTTTTCAAAAAATGTTTTCTGTTTTTTTTTGGTATTTTCAAAACTAACATGGGACATTTGTGCTATTTTTTTTATAAAATAGAAAAAATGCATAAAATTAAAATACAAAAATGTGGCATGAATTTATGACATATCAGGCTTCTAGTCCAATTTTTGGTAATTTTTGGAGCACGAGATCTATATTTAATAAATAAAGAAAATGCACAAAAATCATTGAACTGGTAGGGGCTTATTTGCAATGTAAAATAACTTCAAGGGTTAAGGTGCAAATATACCACTACTTTATAAATGTAGTTCGAATTTAAACCACTAAAATTAAATTATAGAAGGCTTGGGAGCCTTCCTACAAAAAGGCACGTCTCACATGAATGGCCACGTAAGATGCATTGGCAAAAGACTTGATAGCAATTACGATAGAGTGCGGGGGTCCCTTAGCAAATAATACAAAATAATCTGAACGACAAAGGAAAGGTTTGATTATAAATATTAAATATAAAAAAGAAACTAGGTGAATAATGCAAAATACCCAACTAAGCGGAGGCGGACAGACATGATCGATTACTTATACACGTATCGCAACTGCAGCTCGAGATGCCGCTTCATGCAGATGGTGGAGATTAGATCTCTGTGTGAGATGAGCAGTTGTCAGCGGGCACGATCTGACAGTGGAGATGCGAACGGGGGCGGCTGATCTGATGGGACGACAAGGAAGGGCTCAAGAAAAACCGAGCAAGAACTCGTTGATGGCGAGTTTCAAATTCTTCACGTAGAGAATCTTTTTAAAACGGATGTTATTTATATGCATTAAATATACGGGTTTTACTAATTGGAATAATTTGTAGGATGTATACTATAGATTTGCAACCATCATCACATACACGTAATTCATGCATTGTTTATTAGATTATTCTTCTGATTCTTCTTAATTTTACAAAATAATACAGGACAAACATTGTGAGTGTTTTTCCCTTGGAATTTTGGTAAACTTTAATACTAACTTTCATTTGAAATGGACAAAATAGTTATTTAGATTAAATATGTGTACCTCAAATTGGATTTGAGATAATTCACTTTTAATGGAAGGAACTTGCTTGATTTTATTAGCATAGTAACGTGCATATCAGAGATTGCTTAATTGATATTTTTGTTGTTGTAATTGCTGGTAAATAATGGAAAATAATAAATTAACGAGCACATTTCCTAAAGAGGTTAAAAAAATGACGACGGAAATGGAGAACAATAATTAGGCTTGTAAATGAAGAATAATTCATTTCGATGATATTTATAGTATACGAAAATGTAGCATTCTAACGTGGTACAAAAGAAACAGAAGTGTTTAAGTATAGTTGATTATGAGTCACCAAGAGATTTGTTTCATAAAAGTTGAGATAAGATATATGGATATATGAATTACCCATGCACTAAGAAATGTGTTATTTCCAATAGATACGTTAACTAATCACGTGGGATAATCTATAGGTTACATCTAAAATCTTAATAAGACAATAAATGTTATTATTATTATCACTTGATAGAAGTTATTGAGGTAAATACGTTGTTCATATTAAAATTAAGATTTTTGACACTGACTCAAGTAAGGAAAGTATACATTTGTATATGTATATATCAGCTACACATATTGAATAATGAATGCTTCTTGGTTAGTGAAACTGAAAGCTTCTCAGTAAGTATTATGTAATGAAAAAGGAAATGTTAGAAAAGAATTGGAATTTTATGAATAATGGTACTATGACGATAAGCGGAGCTAAGTGCTACACCTAATGGTGGGAGCCACCTCTAGAGTCCAATTATTGTAAGCCCAAGGGGCAACGCCGCAAGGACCTCTGGTTGTAAGGAACCATAGAGGCAAAAGCTAAGTCCTCTACAGTTGAAGCTACACTGTCATGGACAGCTAGTGCCAGCGGTAAAGTCAGCAAAGTCGCCTATAAATTAAAAATCAAGACAATTCTAAACACTGAATAAGTCAAGGTATATGTGCAATTGTAACGATGTTAAGGCATGTACAAGTATTATGAGTTTAAGTTCTTATATGAAATTATGTTATTGTCATGATCATATGTGTGATTATGTTAATGTTAATGTATATGAGCAAATGTACTGAAAACTCGTGCAAGAAACGAGTTATAAAGGTAACCCATTATAAGATTGTAAAGAAACAAAATTTATAGGCTCTTCCTTTTGTGGAGATGTGTCTATACTATCTGATGCTCATCACTGATGATCAAGGTTCAGGAATGTGGTATGCATTTACATTCGGACATGTCATGTCACCACATAGTGAATAAGCGTAATGTGAGTGCATATATATAAGGTATATGCAGTTTCTTGATTTTTAATTATAGCTATAGATATTTTTGCCTTTTGAATTTATGCAAAAAAAACAAGAGTTGTGTATAGAGTTCAAAACAATCTCTATTGATAAAAAAGTTAGCATGTGATAATGCTAATCACCAATATATAAGTAACAAATACCCAAAATGACAAATAAAAATGACAAATAATCCTAAACTAAGTATTATTTGTCACTGAAATAACTATATCTATGAGTCTATGTAATCAAGTAGTAGCTGCTTATAATAACACTATTTAAAAAAATTGTAGTACTAAAAGTTTAGGGAATAAAAAAATTAGAGAATTAAAAAACATTATATTCAGAAAAATGGCAACATTTTTTTACATTTTTAAATAAAGTATAGCAATATATATTCCCTCCAACATGATGCACTTATTTGATTTTAGATATTTTTAATATTTAAAATTTATAACATATAAAAAACTGTAGTTGTAAAATGTGATGTATATGTGATGGAACGAACACAAACAAGTTGGCAACGGCACATTCAAATGAATGCCTTAAACACGTGCAGAGAAATAGAATAATGGAAATATGAGTAGGAAATGAGAGGTAAAGATAAAAGGTCAAGCAGCAAGTAGGAAATAATTGCGATAAAAAATAGCATAAAAATATGTGGTTTAGTGATGTTTATATTTGTTAAAGTTAAAATAAATAGTAATTATTATTATTATTTAAATAAAAAATCCGAGATTCAAAAATAAAATTTAAGGTAAGTTGTAGATTCAACGTATATTTTAACAATAAAATCATATAAATATGGAATATGACTAATGAAAATAAGTAGTAAAGTTTTAGTAATATTCCAATTTTATTCAGAATATGGGTTGAATACGTGGTCTATGCGATCGAATATGCGGCTATGAGAACTGAATATGTGGTGAAGATTGCACAGTACATTGCATAGATTATGCGATTCGGCCTACCTTTTGCATAAGCATGTATGGTCGCATATGTGGTTCATACTGAGGTGATTCTGATCACTGTTAATGATCAATGGGAGGAACAATGACTAGTCGAAGACATTTTCTCTAATGATAGTGAACTAAACTATACGATGCATGATCTCGAAGAAACTAATGACCAGCTGATGAATCTCCATTTCATCACTTTTATTCTATCATTTTGGCCTTAAAAACCCTACATAATGCATGTAAATACCCTTTATTTGTACATATTAACATTCATTCTTTGTTTTATAAATACTGTCTAAAATATTGTTTTAATGCCAAAGTTATAGAAAAAAGGAAAAGAAAAAGAATAAAATGCCAAAGGTACTTTATGACCCTAAACCTCGATACCAAGTCAAGAATTGATTTGGTCGATAAAGAATAAAGTAGGGGGAGATAAGAGCCAAAAATCACCAATAATTTCCGTTCTTTAATTCATTATTTATTCATTTTTGGTATCAATTTTATTTTCTATTTTTTGTCCCTCAAATAAAGAAACTTTGTAAATGAAAGTTGTAGATAATAATATATAGAAAAATATAAAATTAATTTCATACAAAAATAATATACAATGTACTTTTTATACTCAAAATAAAATCTCAAAATCCAAACTTCACAGACCCATATCTCCTAAATAAAATCTCAAAATGCATCAAAATCATTTTAAATCGTATATAAATTTTAATAAGATATTTAATGAAGGTGGTTTCGCATTTGTTGAGTTAAGGTTTGAAAGTTATGTTTTAGATCCTTATTGTATAATATACATGTATAAAATATTCATTTTATTTATTTTTTATTTATTTATTATTTTTTATTTTTATAATCTGGTAAATATTATTTATAATATGTATATGTATTAAAACTAAAATAAAACCACAAATAATATATTAAAATAAAATACCTATATAAAATACATAGATGAAATACCTGCCCTTGTACATATATATATTTAATACCTCTATTTATTTAAGTGTAAATAATAAACCAAAAAGTATTATATGTGCGTATGTATAAAATACGTTAAAATTATATAAAACAATAAAATAGAATAATAAAATCAAAAATTCAAAATAAAAATAAAATACTTGAAACATAGATAAATATACCTATAAAGGAAACCCTAAAAATTAATTAACTCATAAATTATAATCTATAAAAAATAAATAAAAATCATAATAAAATACTTTATAAATTATAAATAATGAACATTTTTTATTTAGAACCTAAAATTAATAAATTTATTTATTAATTATTATAGATTTTACAATGACTTTTTAGGCTAGTTTTTCCTGGTTGGTCCACGTAGACCAACCAGGTCGCTCCGTTGATTGATCTTGGTCAACCAGTTGACCTACGCATGTGCTCTTGTCATAACTAGCTTCTGTTCTCACTTTTTCCCCGATCAATGTATTCATTGATCCGAGTTGGTCCATTTACCAATTTTCCTCCTCAATAATCCCTCTTACATGCCTGATTGATTACTCAATCCGAGTTCCATCAATTCGCCAATTCTTCCTCGATCTTTAGAGCCACTTGGTCACCGTGTACATAACCCCATCCGAGCTCCTCCTCCCATTTTGAATCCCTTTGACCTAACTTTGCCCCCCCTTCTTGCGTTCGGGATCGGAGAAGTTGACAGCTTCTCCTTTTTTTGATTGTAGCGCAGCTAGGCGAAGACCAAGGCAGATCTACACCCATCTCCAGCAGCTCTGCCGCCACAAGGTCCACCTTCTTTTTAGCTTAGTTTTATTCTTTAGTTTTGTTTATTGTGTTTATTTTGCATTTTAATCACGCGCATTAGTTGTAGATCATAGATTCATAGTTCACTGGAGATTGACCTCCTGCGATCTCCTCTGCATGTTCCCGACTGTGTATTTACCCTCCGACACCTCCATCCTCCTGACCATTCACTTCTTGTCATCCTAAGCACCTCCAGTTCTCCCGACTCCATTTGGATCGGACCCACGACGCTCCACCTCCATCACCTCGATGGAGCACCGCTGCCACTTACCACCCTTCACCCATCGTCGCCAATAAAGCCCCAGCCTCTTTGTTTGTTTTGCTTGAGCTTCCTGCAAGTGCTGGTGGGTCTAAGGATGCCATTGGGCATAAATTTTTGCGTAAAGTAGGTACCTGGAGCTTCGACCCATTCCCATGCCCGTGCGACTTCACAGGAGCTCTGAAGGACCATTGGAAGCCACCATTGGGAGTGGAGGAGCCTTAGGGATGCAAACGGTCGGATACAGATACGGATATAGGTTTTATCATATCCTTATCCATTTTTAAATCCGAATACGGATGCGGATACGAATGTTATGCGAACGTATGGATCGAGGAACCATATCCTTAGAAAACGGATACGGGTGTAAAACGGATATTCAAAAAATCGGATACGGATATTCGACAAACGAATACGGATTATCCTACGAATGTTTTGACTTATATATCTTTATAAAAAATGTTGATAACCTATACAATAACATTCACATGCACTATAAGATAATCATTAAAAAAGGCAATTAAAAAAGGACATACCCATCTTTTTTATCATAATCAATAGGAATGGTGTGTTTCCATCTTTCTTGTTTATCTTGTATCCTGTAACAAGTCAAAATAAACTACAGTATAAGTAAAAAAAAGTAATTTTTAAATTAGTTGAATGAAAGACATGGTCACAATAATAAAAAATATACCTAGTAGTAGATTTCTTGAGAAGAAGATTCACACTCTCACCAAATGGTCATGTCATAGTCACATAAAATGCAAATTGGATAATAATACAACACAACAAGCATGGTATATTTCATAATAGCAACAAAAATATCTAAGAATAAATTAAACGACATAAGTTAACATCAACCAACATAAAAATTATAACAATTTTGGTTGCAAATATCATGAAAGTAGTATCGTTTTTACACTGAATGAAAGTGATATAGTTAATGTAATATCAAAAGTAAAACAACATAAAAGTTCTCGCGCATGACTTGATCTATTGTAGTGCGCCATCACCTGTAAAATTTAAAAAAGAAAGAATGCTTTTACAACAATTATATGATTACACAAATATTTATAATTACAAATACAAATATCGTAGAGATAATTTAAATGTATATGTCATACCAAATGTTATGATCCATAATATCTGCTTCACCTCATGCTTCAACTTCATTCTTCTCACTGTCTATAACTGGAAAAAAACAAAAATCAATGATGTTAAAATAAATTCAAAATAATATGTTAAATATTAAATAACATCAAATAAAATCTCACATTCTTTAGATGGTTCAAGTTGTACCACAACTTCTACTTCTTCATCAAGATTGATGGGATCGATCGAATCATCAATGACATCTATATTGTAAAATACTTTATTAAGATCTATGGTGATATATGATAAGAATGGAACAATAAATAAATAAATTCTAACCATTGTTGTCACTCTTCAACCAATCTTGAGCGCATATCAACGTCTCCACCATATCAGAATTTAGTCTACTGCGGTATGCATCGACTACCCTTCCACCAGTGCTGAAAAACAGATTCAGATGCGAGGTGTCGATACTGGGACTCCAAGAATATCCTTAGCCATTTTTCCAAGAATAGAGAATCTTTCAATATTTTGCTTCCACCATCCCAAAATATCGAACTTACTTCCACAATCATCCTTCCATCTCAAACATTTTTCCTCTAAATATTCATCCAACTCAATTTTTAATGGTTGTTTATCTTCGTCATCCATTAGTTGAGCAAATCTACTCTTTTTTTACAATATGCAAGTGAAGGATGGAGAATGGGAGTAAGATCTTGATCCGGAGTGCGTGTGATACGAGCGAAAGCAAATGACTATGCATGAAAACAAAGCATGTCCATGTTAAAGAAATTCACCCAACTATCTCCATCCAAAATTTCACTAAAACAACATCATTACGAAACATCTCCTGCAAACTTTTACTGTAGATTGGTAACTAGTTGTGCAAAAAATAATGGAATGATTTTCGCAATTGCTCTTTTTTTAATACATGATGTAATAGTCCTTAGGAGGATTGTGAGTATGTGATCCTGTGATTTAGTCAAGAAGCAATTTGTTGGCCTCAAATTAGTCTCTTCCAGCTAATCAATAAACTACTATTTAAAACATATACTTAAAAAATAAGAACATAATGTTAGCTTGAGCAATACATGAAATCAAATGAACGTGCATACCTGGGAGGTCTTGCGCAGATGTTGGTGATGGCGGCGTCGGGATAATGTGATGTGGATAAGCAGGTGCCGGGACAGAGATCGACTCAACGACGTGGCTGACGGCGATGGCGTCAGGAAAACGTGTTGTGGCGGCTGCGACGTCGAGACATGGGAGGAGTAGGTGGCAATGCGGGGAGCGACCAGACGTGTTGTGGCGGCAACGATGTTGAGACAGGGAAGGTGCGATGAAAAACCAACCAGAATGGAAATCGGAGGAAGTGCAACGACGGCGTGGGGAATGGACTGGAGGGAGAAACGAAGGAGATGAATGGATTAGGGTTACAGGTTTGGTGAAACGGTGAAAGAGCAAATGGGATTGGCGAGTAGTGGGGTAGGGACGTGGTTAGGGAAAATTGCATTTAATGTATTATAATAATTATTATTATTATAACATGGAATGAATGGTTTGGTTATTGGTTAACGGCAGTCTTCATTAAAATTAGAAATACACATATTAAAAACGAATATCCGTATTCGTATTCGTTTACAGGTATATATTCGTATTCGTATCCATATTCGTCAAAGTTTGAATTTTAACATCCGTATTCACATCCGTATTCGTCGAATGCTAAAGATGAACATCCACATTCGTATCCATATTCGCCAAAATAAAAAAAGAGCATCCATATCCTCATAAAAACGGATACGGATATATCCACATCCTCTTGCATCCCTAAGGAGCCTTGGCTCCATTTTTCTCTACGTCCTAGATATCCAGGTGGCAGGAGGAGCTCAGTAGAGCTGATTGAAACTAGGTATGAGCATTGGGTAGGGCCGGCCCGGCCTAGCTCGATGCCCGTCTTGCTAAAGCCCAACCTAGGCCCGTGCCCAAGCTATATTCGAGCAGTCTTGGGCCTAATTTTTGGCCCATATGGAATTTCAGGCTGGGCTCGAGCAATGATGGGCCCGAGCTCGATGCCCGTGGACCGGCCTAAAGCAACAGGTTGCTCTCTACGAGTCTACCTTCGGTTCTACCCTCGAGGAGGAGGAAAAGAGGGGAGAAAATAAGTAGGTATATGATATGACAAGACGTATTTAACAGGTTATGATTGTACCAGTAAAAGATCAACGAATATTGGAAAGAACTTGAAGGTTATCAAAAATCCTTCATCATACCCTTAAAATGCAATCAAGTTTCTTCCGGTGCACATTTAAATTTCTCTAAAATGATATCCATAAAAAAACATAATAATTGCTCATAATCAATCCTTTTCACTTAATGCAAAATAGTTCACGAAATACTTTTCCATTCTTCCTAAGATGATTTCAAAAAATTTATGATGATCTATTTGTGCGACTCGGAAGTGATGTGATAGCAACTATAATACATTGTACATGTTTGACACATACATTTAGATATCGTAATCCTAAGCCGATACATACCTCAATTCCGACGCATAATTCTTCCGGACGTAATCGTCACGCCGCCTTCCGATCACGGGCTCGCGTTCCTCTCCGATTCAACGTCGCCCTCTCCTGCGACGAAGATCAATCTCTCGTAAAGCATTCTCTCTCTCTATCTCTCTCTCTCTCTTCTCCTCTCTCAAAATGCAAGGCAAAAGTGACGTGAGGGGTGGGATCATTGGGATTTTAAGATCATAAATGATGGGGGAAAAGGAATGTGGTCTGAAATCCCATTAAATTGCGTAATAAATTGGACAATAATGATTCAATGAAAATGTAACTGGGATTCTCCCCAAAAAATCCAACCGTTACAAAAACAGCAGTTTTAAGTATTTTATTATTATATGATTACTCAGCCTTTGCAGAGGATACAGAGGGTTTGATATCGCAGACATATTTGCAAAATCAAGTCTTTTAAATCAGATAGATTAATGCGTGGTTAGTTTGTGGCATCACATTGATCCTACACGCTCTTTACATTATACTAGGATGTTACCCGCTTCTACATGCTCTTTACATTATACTAGGATGTTACCCGCGCTTCGCAGCAGTATTAAAATGAGGGGAAAACTATTAAATTCTAATGTGAATAGCTAGACATAGAAATCATTTTGAAATAACAAAAATAAACTGTTCTTAAAAATATAAAATTCTGGCGTTGATTATGCAGAAGCAACATAAACAACTATTGCTGCACTGAAATATGAAATGCAAAAATACATTGCTACTGTGAAATATGAAATGCAATTGTCAATTGTTCAAAAGAAAGATGAGCATGTAATCTACCACAATCTTTGCAATTTAGTTTTAAATTGCCTCGCGCTGCAGAAGCAAACATATCCGAACATAATCAGATAGCTTGCAAAAAATCTGATTATATCACCAAATAACCGTGTTATATAGGCAGGCTAAAATCCACAATCGTATTGCATCACCCGTTGTAGAACAAACAAACACAAACCGTAAAAATACATATTCCATCAGTAAGAAGTAATTTCTTACGTTATTGCAGTCAAGATTTAACATGTTCGGTTAATATAAGAAAGAGTTGTTAGCATAGCCTTCATGATAGGGCCTTCCATATAATGATTAATTTTATACCATATTTTAAACTATTGATAGATATTGATGAATTAATAATACCAAAACCAATAACAATAACAGATGTAGTTATTGACTCCATTCCTGTCACATCATTCTACACACAATATCATCCAATATATGAATATAATAAAAAAGGGATATTTACCCAGCGAACCCTGAAATCTTTCAAAATTAGCTCTACGACCTTTGAAACATCGATATTCCTCCCTAGACCCCGTAATCTTGCTCCGTCTTACCCTATAGACCCTACCGTTAATTTAAGATTTTTTAAGTTAACTTGTTTGGGTTTAAGTTGAGTTAATCTAACCCTAGCAAATCCGAGGGCCCTCCCCCTCCTTCTCTCCCCCTCCTTCTCTCTCGCTCCGACCACCAGCTTCATCCCTTCCCCCCAAAGTCTTTCCTCTTCGCCGTCAACCTCCAGATCCCCTCCCACTCCGACCACCACAGCACCGTTTTCTACTTCGCCTCCGACGGCTCCCTCCCTGCCGGCTCCCTTCTCCACCGATTCGCATACACAGACGACGATGCCTTCCGTAACCATCGTTTCAAGCTCGTGAACCGTATCGTCAGGGGGTCGTGGCTCGTCCGGGCCGCAGTTGCGAACCACGCGGCTTGCCTGCTCGGCAAAGCTCTCACTTGCATGTACCACCGAGGGGAGGGGTACCTGGAGATCGACGTCAACATCGGAAGCTCTGTGATCGCCAGTGCGATACTGCACCTGGCGCTCGGGGCCGTCTCGGCGGTGACGATCGACATGGGGTTCGTGGTGGAGGCGCAGGAGGAGGAGGATCTGCCGGAGAGGCTCATAGGGGCCGTGAGGATCGCACAGATGGAGATGGGTGCCGCCAAGTACGTGGACTGGAGGGGGACGGCCACAGGAGGCGTCGGGAGGGCTAAGGTAGTCGATCATCAGGATTCCTTCGGTGGGGAACAGGTCTCCGGCTGAATCCACTGTGATTTAGGTTCTTCGGCCTTGTTTATTCTTCGACAAAGGGGGAGAGTGCCGCCGCCTTGCCTTCTCCTCCAAGCAAGTGCGACGACAGGAGCCAGCGGGCTGTAGTAGCGGCTCCGGTGGCTGGCAGCCGAGGCACGCTAGGGCCGGCGGGGGAGCAGGGGAAGCGACGCCGGGGCTTTTGACGGCACTGTGGGGTTGAGGTTTCGAGGAGGACGGCGGGGAGGGCCAAATCCAAGGGGAAATGGCAATGAATGTAAATTTAACAAACAAATTGGGTATAATGTAAACAAATATAACGGAAGCCGGTTAGTTTTAACGGACAAATGGATGGGAGTTAACCAGAGGGTCTGCACGGTAATGGTTAGCAAGATTACGGGGTCTAGGGAGGAATATCGATGTTTCAAAGGTCGTAGAGGTAATTTTGAAAGATTTCAGGGTTCGCTGGGTAAATATCCCAATAAAAAAATATCTGACTGTAGAACAACACTTTCAATGTTAATTTTTTTCGTCACATAAAAGCAACGTCATAGAGTTACATTTTATAATTAAAATGGAATAACATCAAGGAAAATGCTCCCATTCAAAGCGCACAAATCCACACAAAGCAAAAACAACAAAACACCAAATATAGTACTGCAAGAGAACTCCATATTAATCCTAAACAAAATTTCAAGATAAGTAAAAAAGAAGAAAACTTGCATGATAAAGCATTAAACATCTTGAATAAGAAATATTGAAGTTTAAAGCATACGAACCCAAACAATGTAAAATCAAACAAAAACAAAAAGAGAGCAAGTGTATGTATCATCAAGCTTAAGAAGAACATTACACTCTCTAAGGCACCATTTCCATGAACACCCAAAACAATGATCCTATAGTTCTAATAACATTATTGCACAAACAATATCATTTAACATAAGCGGATGCAACCACATAATAGAGAGAGAAAACACTCCCATTTAAAGCAAAGTGATACAACAAAGGAAGAGTACCAAATAAAAACATAGCAAACAAAATGAGCACGCATTCATCAAGAATAAGCCATGCAGAACGACCACCTCTATAACAGAAAGGAAAAAATAATAAAGAAATATCTGCCTTCCTTCTTCAAAACCTCCATAACCCACCATCAACCACCATCCCTGAAACAAACGAAGTAATAACATTCAAGAAATACAACAACATTAAAATTTAATCTTACAATTCATCCTTCTGAGGAAACTCCAACCCCAAATCTCCAACAACCCGCAATGCAGCAGAGATAAAGGTTGCTGGAAAGTCGAACAAAGCAAATAAAGTGGAAGTTCGAATAACATACCCAATGAACGATAAAAGTGAACTGCTTCTGTCTGGCGGAGATACTAAGACGGATGAAAGACAACTGGCAAACACTCAAGAAAGGAAAGAAGACAAAGCCTCCCAACACGTGGCAACATAGTCCGGCCAAGATGACCACATGAAGATCGGCACAAAGTTTCGCCCAACGAAGGACATGGAAACCCTAGACTACACACACGTGGAACACCAAATGGTGAGGGCGAAAAATCCCGAAGTACAACACTTGAGAATCGAGAGAAGGCTAAAGAGCCTACCCACGTGTCAACCAATATGAGAAAAGCCCAACTTTAACTTATGTATATAGATAAGAACAAGGATTTTATACGCGATTCTGCATAAACCTAATTATCATTGCAGGTCATAAGTTAAAGGACGTGTACGCATATATAAAAAAAATTGGAAGAACCCCAAAATGAATGCGCATAACCTTTTTCTCAAACATGGTTTTATAATTAATAGTGCATTCTCCGTGCAAAGATGTATTCTCGAACAAATACACATTAAAACCGACCAAATTTTTTTCTTACTTTTTGTCTCAAAGTGGCAACAAATATTAAAAAAGATTTTTGCATCGCCATTTAAGTGCAACAGTGACTATAAACCAAGGTTCAGCTTTATGATGAATGACTATAATCGTTTTAAAAAGAAAAAGAAAAGCGAAAGTGACTATAAATTCCAAGTATTCTGAATAAAATTGACATAAAGTATGAGAGTATTACAAATAGGGGAAAATGGGATTGTCTCCTCGAGAAGCTGATTTGGTTCATTCCGTCTCATTTTCTTTACTTTTTTTATTTTTTTGAAAAATACTTCCATAGATTTTCATAACTATATCTTTATATTATGTCGTTCAAGTTTCGTGTGAAACAAAGACTCATACATCCTCCATCCAGAGGGGGTCGATTTCAACAATTCTACAACTGTTAAAAAATGATCGTCTGGATGGAGGCCGTAGAAGCCTCTGTTTTGCACGAAACTCGAAAGACATAATATAAGGATATAATGATAATTTTTACAGATTTATTTTTGGTTACGCTAGACAAGACTAATCTGAGTTTTTATTTTGTTAAGAAATGGAAAACTACTCAAAGTAACTGTGGCGAAGGAATTTTAGTTGTCATATTTGAGGATATTCTTTGCAGTTTAGTTGGTGGAGGCGGTGGAAGCTCTTGTGACGGCTAGAATTCCATTGACACAGCTACTATAAAGTAAAGATTGTCATCGTAAAATTACATGTGGCCTCAGATAATGAATCTATAGTGATGCATATTATGGAATCTTTCATTGTATTGTTCATTATTAAATATATAATGACGGATATTATTCATTACAAATTCACTTTTTGTACTTGAAATTGGCAATAAATAACGCTACATTGGTAGTGATGATTTATATAGCAACGATTATTTATCATCTTTGTTAGGAAAATTTACATTCATTACTGCTAAAAATAGCGATAATTAATAGGTTTCTATCAATTATGACACTCTGAGATATTGCAATATAAGTTATGCCCCTTCTTTTTTTGGAATATCAGTTGTGCACCTCTCGTCGTTCTGTCCTACGCCCCTCGTTACTTTAGTCGTTAATGAGTTGAAGTTAATCATGATTTTTTTCAAACCATGGTGAAGTTAAAAGAAGCATAACCATCCAAAAACTCCCCCCACACATCTCCTCCTCCGCCCCACGCCCTCGGGTCCTCCTTCGTCATCCTTATTGTTGCACGGATGTGGAGTAATGGCGTTGAAGGATGGGGGAGGAGGATCAAGGAGCAGAGGAGGCTGATGAGGGGGAGAAGTAGGAGCAAGGGGTGGAGAAGGTTAGGGAGGGGGGGGGGGAGGGGCATTGGAGGTGTATAAGAGGTGGTAATAGAGGAAGAATGATATGTGGTTGCTGAGGACGACGCCATTGAGGATGAAGACCATCCAAAAGAGGGAGAAATAGGAGCCTCTACGATGGGGAGGGGGTTAGGAGGTGACAACAACATCTTGGTGATGATTCTCCATTTCATTACCTTTATTCTTTCATTTTGGTCTTTAAACCCTAGCCAAATGCATGTAAATGGCATTATTTACGTTAATTAACAACTATTGTTTATTATATAAATATTATACAAAATACTATATTGAAAGTTAAAATAAAATAATAAAGAAAAAAGAAATAAAATGTCAAAGGTATTTTATGACCTTAAACCCGAAGACCTAGACTGGGTCGACAAGGAATAAAGTAGGGGAAGATAAGAGCCAGAAAATAAAAGAACCCTAATTCATAAATGGCTAGTAATTCACTTTTGGGACTTATTTTATTCTTATTATTTATACCTCAAATTAATAAACTTTGTACATGAAAGTTATAGATAAAAATATATAGAAAATACAAAGTTTATTTCACACAAAAATAATACAAAATGTGTAGTCTCTACTCAGAAAAAAAAATCTAAAATCCAAACTTCTCAAATCCATATATTCTCCAAAATGCATCAAAATAACATTTAATTGTATATAACTTTTTATTAGTTATTTAATGAAGGTGGTTTCATTTTATTTAGAATTGAGATGCAAAAGTAAATTTTGGACCCGTAATGTACAATATACCTGAATAAAATATTTATTTTATTTATTCTTTATATTATTTCATTATTTACCTTTTTATAATTTTTTAAATATTATTTAAGAATATTTACAATCATAACCCCGAGTAATTTCGTAATTACCCTAAGAACCCTCGATAATCATGAATTACATCCAGGACCTTGAATAAGTGCTCCATTTTACACCGATAACCTTCCATTAGTTTTGATCATTAACTCAACCCGAGTAATGAGTTAATCTAACCAATCCTAGATCTAACGTCTGAAGTTAAAATTAAAAATAAAAAACAAAGAAAACCCACCTCCTACTTTCTTCGTCCTCCAACGCCTCCCCCTCTTCCTTCTTCCTCCTCCCACCCAACCCACCCACTCTGACCACCTCCCCCTCTCCTTCTTCCTCCTCCATCCCCCACCCTCACCGACGCTGCCATGGGATATGGGTGAGCGGGTGCATGACGCCACCAGGGACCAGCAGAGCAAAGGGCCTCTGCTACATGCTGCAACCACTCTACCTACAAGAGATACCCCCCGCACCCCCTCCCCTGAGTGCCTGCAAGAGGTCCCGCCCCGGCACCACGGCACCAACCGCAACCAATTTGACACAAAACCGCAAGTGCGGTCCAGGTCTGATGTTCATAAGAAGCCAACGATGGCTTCGGAGAATGCATGCTTAAAGGGTTTAACTGTTTGTTGCTGGTGAAAACTCGTTGTCTATTAATCTGATCTGCATATTTTGAATTGGAGAATTATACTGAAGAGGATTTGAACTATGCAAAGCTTGAAATTTCCAAGAGAAAACTTCATGAAGGCTACCAACAAGCACAAAATAATTAGCATATTTCCCTGATCATTTAAATCGACTAAATTCTTCAGTTTTGACCAGGACCTTCATTCTTGTTTCTTCACTGTGCAGCAAAGAAGCAGTAGATGATACAAGTCATGGAGCTAACGGATCTGCCAAAGCAACCAACAATCCATAAGCCTCCTCACTCAAAACATGGGAGACACACTAAGAATTGTGCAATTTGTCGGTGCTAGGATTTATCAAATTAATTTAAATCTTGATGTGCACAGTGCTTCAATTGTACAACTTAAATGAGGACACAATGGAATAGCTCTGATGCATTGCTGATGGATATATCCAGTCTGCAAAGAGAAGCCAAACAGAAGAACACAAGTATATCCTAGTTGACTCATATGCACTGCTGCAGGTGCCCTCTATCGTACCCGGTAGAGCAAAAGGCCTCCTACCCGCCACAACCATTCCACCTGCAAGGGACACCCCCTGCACCCTCTCTCCCGACTGCCTGCAAGAGGCCCCGCCTCGGCACCCCTGCCCTCGCAAGAGCCCCCCACAACCCTGCTCCCGATCGCCTGCTAGAACCCCCCAGCACCCCCGCACTCGACCGCCTGCAATACCCGACTACCATTTGAAGCTCGAAGCCCTCCTCTCCCTTGGAAGCCTCCTACCCCGACTGCCTGCAAGAGTCCCCGCCCCAGCACCCCCGCCCCATGCAAGGAACTCCCGCACCCAGCCTGCAAAACCCCTACACCCCTGCCCCCGACTGCCTGCAAGAACCCCCAACGCCCCCACACTCGACCACCTGCAAGACACGTCTGCCATTTGAAGCTCGAAGCCCTCCTCCCATGGAAGCCCGTCCACCGTCGAGTCCCTCTCAAAGCACCCCCAACCTTGCAGAATCGAAGGATGGTCAAGGAGGAGGAAGGAAGGTCAAAGAAAGAAGGAAGGGAAGGAGGAGTGGTACCATTTGTAAATAATATGAACTTAAAGGTAGATTACATAATGGATTTCATCATAATTAACGGAGAAATGGATGAAATGTACTCCTTAGGGCTATGCGTGTAATTAAGAAACTAGTAAGGGTTATGTAATGCAAGAGTTTATTATGACTCGAGGTCCTATGTGTAATTCGTGATTATCGAGGGTTCCTGGGGTAATTACGAAAGTAAACAAGGTTATGGGAATAAATATCCCTATTATTTATAATGTATGTGCATAATTAGAATACAATAAAATCATAAAAGTATAATAAAATAAAATAGTATACTAAAATACATAGAGAATACCTATACTTATACATATACACTATATACCTTTATTTATTTACGCATACATATTATATCAAAAAAATATAATAAAAATATATTTATGCATATTTAAATAAGTATATAAAATAATAAAATTTAAAACACAAAATAAAAATAAAATACATATTATATAGGTAAATAAACCTATTTTTGTAATTATAAAAATAAACATATAATTAATCAATCCATAAAAGTAAATAAAATTGGATTAAAATAATACATAAAATAAATAAAATTATTTATAACTTTTATTTAGTGAATTTATTTATCATTTTATTTTTAATTATTTACGATTTTCTATTCTATTTTGTTCTTTAGTGGTCCTAGTGGAACTAATGGGGAGCTGCCCACTGCTGATTGTCGGTCATCTTCTGAGTCATAGCTATGTCAGACTAGTTGGATCCCCCTTGCTTCTCGAATTTCTCCTCCATGATATAAGGCTCGAGGGCTTGTACATCTTCATAAGATTTGATCATCATTCATCCAGGATCCTCACTGACTCTTCTCCTAGGATTGAACATCATCGAGATACCCGCTAACCCTAGGCAAAATCTCCCCATCACTCGCTTGTATGCAGCCTTCCACTTCTCCATTTTTTGAATTTGGTTCCCTTTCGCTCTGCTTCAACTCCTCAATTTGTGCCCAAGGGCTCAAGCTTGGTGACAGCGAGCTCGCTCCACCATTTTGTAGAGAGGAGGGTAGCGTAAAAAGTGGTTCCCAACCGTCTCCGATGGTGCTTCACCGTGAGGTTCCATTTATTTGGATCCAGCCAAATTGAGGACAATTTCTTCGTTTCTTAGGTAGATTTAGTTCTTGTCTTTTGATTCTGCATTTTAGTTTATGTTTTGATTGATACTTTAGCATATATTAGTCCGACTTTAATTCATCAGAGCTCTAGCTCTTAGGACACCGTTTGTCACTGTGAACCGCCTGTTCTGAGCCGCCTAACCACCCCACTATCTTTCTCTCTCGCTTCTCCACCTTACACACCACTTGTTTCATCCAGATGGACCTTCGATTTGTTCCACCGATGTCTTCCACCACCTCTTTGCGGACTTCCTCGATCCATCACCATTCCCCCTTGATTTCCACCATTAACAACCCAAGAGGCATCGTCGGAGCCCCCTTGATCTTTCTATGTAGGTACCGCTCTTGGAAGGGCCCATCTAATGGTCAATTGCATCAAGAGTAGGTCTCTAGGCCTTCATTCAGACCTTCAAGCTCCATGGGCTAATCAATAGCCCCCGGACACATCCGAGGTATCTAGGAGTTGCGGGACGTCGATAGGAACAAGTGGCACATCTTAGCTGAGCTCCAGGTGGCCAGAGATGCACGCCACACCAGATTCAAACTCATCACTGGTGAGTTCTTCCAGTGCTTCCATCAGCCATTAGATCAAGAGCCGAGTCCCGAGCTTATATGAGACGTTCGATCATCCCAACCTCCACTATTGGATCCTCCTCTTGGATCAAATCTTTGCCTTCGAAGCCCAATGTAATCATGCGAGGAGGACACACCATTCGTCAAGTGAAGCCATCTACATTGCACGATTGGTCTCCCTTTAGGGATATTTTGCACTTTTCACCCCCTTCTTTTTATGTTGTATTATTTAATATTCAAACTTCCAGTCGTAGTTGTAAAATTTTGTAAAAATTACTAGGAGAACCCTAGGGTTTATTAATATTGCATATAGGTCCTTGCTAGCTCAACTCACGTGGTCGCCCACGTGAGCGGGGCATTTTGCATAGAATCCCTCGTAGGTACATTAACTGTTATTTAGTCTTTAAAATTCAGATATTAGTTATAAACTTTTGGGTATTTAGCACGTTGTCTTTTATTTTAATTGCAAATATATCCCTGCTAGTTCAATTAATTTTTATACTTGTTTTATATTTTCTAAAAATATCACACTTGCTCCAAAAATTATGAAAAAATAAGATTGTGTGCCTCTTTGCATTCTCTACCAGCTATATAATTAGTTTTGCATTTTAGGCATATTTTCTATTATTAAAAATCAAAATAGTACGTTTTATTTTATATTTGCTTTAAAAATCCGAAAAATATAAAACCACATTTAAGAATTATAAAAAAATATTATTTTATTATTATTGGATTTTATGCTTCTAGGGTAAAAATCTCTAAAAATAGAACAAGAAAATCACTAAAAAGTAAAAGGCTCCAAAATCCTCATAAAAATTATAAAAAACTTTAAAAATCCAAAAATATTTATTCCTATCTCTGAATTTTCTTTATATCATATATCATCTATAAAAATATTTTGGAAAATTACTTGTAGATATTTTTAAATTCCAAATAATTCGTCTTATTTAAAAATCATTGATTTTATGTATTTATGACTTTACTAATACTTAAAAATGGGCTAAAACACCTGAAAATCACAAAAACATTAGAAAATTATAAAAATCACAAAAAATTTTTTCTAAATTTTGGTTATTTTTGTTGAATTTATAATTATAATACCTTGTAATGTATATATAGTTATATATAAACCTTTATTATAAATTAAAAATAAAAAGAAACTAAAAATCAGAAATTTTAAAAAAAAGGAAATAAAATTTATAAAATAAAAAATCTAAAGAAATAACTATATAGAATATAAAATATCAAAAATAATTTATTTTTTTAAAACCCCATTAATTAATTGTGCAAATATTATACAAATATACCATTATTAGTTACTCATTATTTATAATTAATAATTAGTGCTATCATGTATTGCACCATGTGCTCGAAATTCTACATACTTGCACCTATACACACTTTCTATAGAGTTCAATAAAATAAATTTTAACTTAATACACTTTGCATTTCTTTAATCATTGATTGTATGTTAATTGTTGCTTGAATTGAGATTTCTTGTGGGTCGCCACGTTAACTTTGTCTTTGCCTTGTGAAAACATATTAGACCTGCAAAAAAGCATGTTCAACAAATGGCGTTGTTGCTGTAGAGCAATGGAGTGTTGCACATTTAGTTGTACATTATACTGCTTATTTTTCTTTTCATTTTGTGCGATTTATTTTTTATATTTATTTGACTGCTTCTGACCATCTCTTTCTTTGTTGATATTTCTTACGAGAAGTTGACCGGTAACGGATACTTCTTGGGAAGTTGACACACCCTAGTTGACTAGGAGAGAGCAAGAGAAGGAGGCAAGGAGAGAGCAAAAGGAAGATCAATATATTTTAGTTTTTGTTCTACTTAGTGAGAGAGCCTTTCCTTTTTGTTTCTCTAAAATAAATTGTAATAATTTTGGACTTGGACATTGTCACACCTCACAAGGTCCAGTACCCGGGTGATTGTTCACTTTGTGACATCGTCGGTTTTTTTGTTTTTATCGCTTTTCTTTTTCTTTGTTTCATGAGTTTTGAGTTTTTTCAACTTTCTTTTTATTTTTTGTGTGATTGAGTCCTAGTTTAGGGTTTGTTTGGTAGATAGATTAGTTCCAAAGCCCTAATTAAAACTTCATGTACATATAGTTCGCTCTTGGACTTAGTCAAATCCGAATTTTGATTATTTAGACTTAAGACCGTGTGTTGCAAGAGGCTCCGCACAGCACTTGCAGGACTCATTGTGGCGAGCTCCGAGGAGTCTCCAAGACTGAACTCTAAATTTCTTTTCTAGATAGTCAGCTCATGTTCTTCATGATAATAGCATCTCTTGTTGTAGGGTAATTTCATTGGCTTGCATTGCATATAGAGTAGGTTTCAATTATGTATAGCATCCTGCACGAAGAGAGCTGGATGCAAGGTGAGCACCATCTGTCTTTGCATGCAGCATTGATTGTCGCTTGTATTGCTTTTCCGACTCTCTCCCTCTGATTTTGACCACATAGGATACTCAAGAAATTGATATCTTGCTAGGATTTGTGTATTTTTACTAAAAATCTAAAAAATGATAACTAACAAAATTAGGACTGCTAATTTTACTCAACCCTAAAATCAAAAAGAAAAATCCTTATTTTGGGAGAGTAACCCCCTCATTGTATTCAACAAGTTATACTTGACACGTACACACTAAGGATTAGTGCCCCAATCCCAGGCCTTCTTATGCACGTGTACAATTTTTTTGAAACTCACCTAACTCTAAAATTTGACAAGATAAAAAACCGAACCTTCATGGTCATCATTGTATTAAGTTGGTGAATTGAAGGATTTTCTTGTTTATATTTGTGTTTGTTTGTATGATCGATCTTCTCTATGCATTTGCACCTTGTTCTTATATTTCTTGACTTTACCATCATGATCTCCCGATCCCCACTTTTTGTTTCGAAGATGGCTGACTGGAGTAATTTTTATCCAGACTTCGAGGATCCTTCGTACTCTCCAGTCGGTCCGCCTCCATTTTACCAAGACTTTGCTCCTGGTTTTTCTTTTTGTACATATCTGCTTCATCCACAGTTTCAAACGTCAGAATTTTACCCACCACCACCATCATATAGCCCACCATCTCACCTACCCGAGATTGAGCTGTTAGAATCACCTCTCATGGACACCACAACTGAGTACTTGACCCACGTAGTGGAGCAAATGAACTCGAGGATAGATTACCTCATTTGCATAAATAAAAGTTATATCGCCACTTCACCATCCAATTTCATGTATTCATTTGAGGATGCCTATGAGAGCTTGCAATCGTCCAAAATACAAAAAATGAGAAAATTTTAAAAATCTAAAAAGAACTTGGGTCCCTTGTAAGAAAGAGATAGAATTTTTTTTTAAAAATATTGACTCTCCTCGAATTGGTGGCAGCTATTCATGATATTATTGATGCTCCACTTCAAAAGGCCATGAACCAATTGTCTGCACCCAAGCTCAAGAAAAGAAAGTGAAGAAACAGATCTGAGCGACACCTTCTTACCATGGCCACTGCCCATGTCATCACCCACCGTCCACACAATAGGAAAGGGAATACTGTTAAACCTCTTGTGAGATGGATCATTTCTTACTATTCTTGTGATTATACTCTCCTTGATGGTGGTGCTTCGATTAGTGTAATACCCTTCTCGTTGGTACAATCTCTTCATCTTGGGCCTCTCAAGAAAATAAAGAGGCCGAGGGGTATTTTAGAAAACATCGTCATTTTTTGTATATCCCATGGAGGCCTCCACCCCTGTGGAGCATCATCCGATCATGGAGACCTACACCCCTGTGGAGCATTCTCCGATCAACGAGACCTCCATGGCATGAGCTTTACAATAGATTTTTTTGTATTGCCCATGGAGACCTCAACCCTTGTGGAGCATCCTCCGATCATGATGGGACGATCTTTTCTCACCTCTGCGAGAGTCGTTATTGATCATGGATCTAAAGAGATTTGTTTTCATACTACCGACGAGAGCGTTGTCTTGATCGTCGTACCCTACAATGATCAGAGACCCGCATTTGATGAGAGTGTACTCGTATTAGCCGACCATAAGGACTATGACCTTGATGTTGATATAAAAGAGGTTTACTTTATCATGGATGATTTTGAGAACCGATGATTCCTCTTTGGTGAGGAAGACTTGGAAAGCATAGACCTTGGAGTTTTCCCTTCCGGTGTGTATCGATGTATTGATGAAATCTATGGTATTTACACCATATATATCTTAGTGCATAGGGAATACTTAGAAGACACTTCATAGGACGAGTTTGTGCCTTTTCATTTTGAGATTTGTGAAACTTCCCAGGCTGAACCTGACCACACCATTTCCACCAACCAGTTCATGCCTTTCATTTTGGAATTGCTGATGATCTTCATCAGGTCGATCCTGATCAGTTTGTGTCAGCTGAGCACCTCAATATTGACCCGCACCTTATGAGATCCATTCCTCAACGATCACGTGAGAAGGTCTGCTTTCTACCTTCTTGATCTCTGTATAGCCACCACCTTGTATATTCGCTTTCGTTTACTTCCATCTACCATTGTGCTCATCCACTTCATTTCATGTGTTTGCCTTGCTTCGGACGTACTTTATCCTAAGTATAGGGGAGGTGGACAAGTCGAGTGTTCTTTCTTCCTTTTGTTTCATCACTTCTATTATTACCTATACTTAGGTCTCTTTTATCCTAAGTATAGGGGGGTGATTCATACATTCACCCATCGTATTTTTCTTTTTTTATTTCTGTTTATTAATCCCCTCACATGTCTCCTCTCGTGTTACTTAGGGATATCTTATCCTAAGTATATGGGGAGACATACCAAGCCTTGATCTATTCATTCCTACCCTCGACCCTCCTTGCATATAGAATACAATATGTTATACTTAGGATTAATTGATATATATAGACTTTTTTATACTGAGTACGAGTTATGTCTTCTATTTTTCTCTTTGATCAATGAGGACATAGCTCAAGTTAAGTATATGGTGGTTGTATATACATTGTACATACTTAAGCCACAACTCGTATTATTGTATTTTCAATAAGTATGGATAAAATACAATTAATTAAATGTAAAGAATAGTCTTGTATAAAATTCATTAAAATTCCTTGTATATATTGATTAATAAATCGGATAAATTTTTTTGCAAAATGTTTGGGAAAATGGTTGAAAAATATCTTGAAAACTATTTGAAAACTATTTTGTGAAATGATTTCAACCTTTGTAAAATATTTTGTTTATAGAAACTTCTTTTATTTGTGTGAATAAAAATGTTTTGAAAATCTATTTGAAAATGGTTTCGAAAATGGTTGCAAAATATTATGAAAATCTATATATACTGTTTGAAAAATCTTTGCAAAATTATTTTCAAATTTTGTAAATGTTAGGAAAATTTATTTGTCAAATTATTTTGAAAAATAAAGTTTTCAAAATATTTACAAAAATCTTTTCAAATTATTTTGAGAAATATGCATATGATTCAAGCAAATAAAGATCCTTTACAAATCTTGTATATGCAAACATGTAAATCTCTAAATATAATATTCATGTAAATAGCAAGACACGTTTCTGTGTATGTATTTGCACATATTTCTTTTCCTAAAATCTTTTTTTTATTTTAAAAAATCCTTAAAATTTTGCAAAATAAAAAATACAAAAATATTTACAAAATCTTTTCAACAATCCCATAAAAATTTCAAATCTGAAAATTGTGTCACAAAAATATTTCCTTGCATCGTGCATAACATTTGCATTTCTCGGATTGGTAAAATCTGAAGATTGTATATTGGTTGGACCTTAATCTATTTAATCATAGGAACCTTATAGGATTGGAATTGAGACACTTCAAGTCTGCTAGACTTAATTCCTTGAGACCACAAGACTTAGTACAATGTCATCTTGATGGCCTAAATGGACATTTTGGAACACACGCATGACTCTTATCCACGGTGACATAACTTGCACACCTGCACCTAGCACGTTGCCCACCTCAGTTGAAGTGGTAAAGGGCTAGATTTGCCAACATGAGACACAAGCTAATGTAAACATCGGAAGTCACACATTTGTAGCCATGGTACCCCAACTTGATCCAGTTACCACTAGATTTAAAGACAGAAGTTGTGGGTTGCAATAATACTTCAAAAGAGGGATAGTCTACTGGTTCAAGAGGAAAAAGTCCATATGTAAATGCTATTATATATAGTATTCAAAAAAATGCAAAATCAAAACTCCAAAAAGAAAAATGGGCATAAATCAAGAAAAATCAATTTCTGTCATAGTATGTGTATATTTATATATATCAAATAAGAAAGCTTGAGCTTCGAAGTCACATGTATGTGAGCCTATAGTCGGATGACTTGGCTACACTGGTCAAGCATCCTAGAAAAGGTTGATACACTTACAACCGTCCATTCTTCTCTCCACCTCCTCTTATTGAGCAGGTCGCACTTGAACTTAGAAGAGAATACCTACTTCTCGAGGAAAGAGTTGTTGGAGTGGGGAATTAGGGTCACCATGTTAGAGAAGACTGGCTTTTACTGCTTCAGCCGAGGAGAGCCACATATCGTTGACAGTGTACAAGGTAGACTCATAGTAATAAGGGATTGTGTGATGAACATGAACTCTACCTCTTTAATAATGTGGAATTGTCGTAGTATAGGAGGCATATTTTGGTCAGCAAAGACCACAACTTCAAATATGTAGACATTATTTTACTTCGCAAGTTTACAAAGGTCGAACTCAGGGACACAAGCCTCTTTAATATATTTATCAAATTTTGTTAATTTAATGTGTGATTATCTTCTCAATTTTTAGGCTTTCATGCATATGCGCAATAAAATGCATATCAATGCAAGGAATGATACATGTAATTTTTTTAATTTAAGATGCAATTTTAAGATGATGCATGAACATAATGTATGAATGAATGCAAAAGATAGACATGCAAAATATGAATTACAAATATGCTCAAGAGAAAATGAGCACAAATTATGATTCGAACTTAGAGTCAATTAAAGCATAAAAATCAAGAGCAAAGATCTAGTAATGGCAAAGATTTATGGACCAATAGGCACTATATACATCAAAAATTCATCATATTTCTATTAGTGTATAAAATTAAATGTGCCATTAGATAGAGAATTAAATAAGCCACAAAATGACATTGAAATCATGCAATTTGGATCTAAGGTGCTCAAGTTATGAAAGAAACAATGTAGGGGCATAAATGTAATAAAAATATGAGGAAATAAATGATAAATAAATACAAATATGACCCTAGAGGGACCTATTTACAATTTAACAAAATTGATAGGGGCCCTATGAAATTTTTCCATAATCGTGGAGGGACTTCTTTGTAATTTTATAAAGCTCCAAGGGCCTCCCTGTAAAATACCTAGGCACACGCGTGAGGCGCACGCCTGGGGACAAAAATGCAATTTGCAAAAGTTGTAGGGTCCTTCATGCAATTTACCCAGCCCTTACACGCCTTGCACGTGAGGGGGCCAGGCTCGGGAGGATTAGCTACTTCGAGCCACGTGGCTAGTGCGTGGTGCTCTGGTGTTTGGTTCAAGTTGCTTGAGCCTATAGGATCGACGTGAGGCTCGTGCAGCCCACATGGCATCACCAGGATCGTATGATCATGAGGATCGGATGATAATTATATCTTCGTTGTCTGTTGTAGGTCATCGGAGGAGGTTGTGCTTCGACGACATCTGTGTGGCTCCTCCAAGCTCTAGCTGCTCGCATGTGGGTCGAATAAGAGTTCTGAGGACATGATGAAGAGGATGGAGGTGCGGCGAGACTCCAGGAGCGATTAGATCGACTGGTCGACGGGTCTCTCCAGTGGTGGAGCTTGAGCTCGGAGTTGAAGCGCGACGTCCAACCATTGGGTACTTGTAGGGGTTAGAAGGATAGCCGAGGCATGCAAGTGCAAGTGTGGGTGAGGTGAGGCGAATGGAGGGTCGTAGGGCAATGGGAGGCATATGCCCTTTGTTTCTTCTCCGACGGAGTAGGGAAGAAGGGGGTGGACATAGTAGAGGTTGACGAGAAGGGAGGGGAGTAACCAGAGGTGTCGACGAGGATGAGGGTGGCATGGCGGAGCTTGTGAGGTGGTTAGGCGATAATGGAAATGATTGCGAGCATTGGGAAAATTGTGAAAAATTTGAAGAGAAACTAGGGGGTGGAGGTACCTGAAGATTGGGAGAAGAAGATGGTGGTCGGGGAGGCTTGGGCTAAGGTCCAGAGGAGCCTTCGGTCGTCACACAACCCACACAGCCATGACGGGTGCTCAGTGGGGCGAAACTGCCGCAACACAGCCATGTTGGTTGTGGGTCGACACTGGGGTGGAGAGCCGTCGTCTCCTCGATGAACCACCCCTTTGTTGTCACTGAAGGGGCAGGTGAAGATGGGTTATCACCTGGAAGTGGTGGACGGAGGTATCGGGGGTCGACGGAGGTCATTTTATAGGTGGAGGACGATGACAGTTACGTGGTGGTAGGGGGTTAACGGAGGTTTGATGGAAGGGGGTGTAATAGAGGTGGGATGATGGTAGTCGCACAAGTATGTGGAGGGACAGGCGACGTGGTGGTGGCATTACGAGAGGAGGAGCGTGGCTAGTGAGGGCTCCAAAATAGGAAGGGGTTGGGGTTGGTTGCGGGTGTAACGCTTGGGGAAGGAAGGGCATTGAGGAGGAAGACGAGACTTGGATCGTTGGATCATGTGATCCAACAGTCCAGATGGAGGCGCTGGCATAGGGCTACGATCTGATCAATTAGATCAGATCTAACGGTGAGGGTTGTAGCGGGGCAAACGATTCAGATGGGACTAAGGGTCCCATCCAATGACGGAGATGAAGCGGGTGACATGGAGCGAGTATGGTCGTAGGATGCGAAGGAGATCGTACGGGCGAGGTTAAAGCGCTAAGGTGCGGTGGAGATCTTATCCAGAGGAAGATCGAACGACTGAAGATGGAGTGGGGATCAACAGTGGAGATGGAGGTGATCCAAGGGTGATTAGAGGTGGTGGGTGGTGTAAGAGGGGGGTGGGTCACGTGGGCAGCCAAAAGGGCGCCACATATATATAGGTCCTTCCTAGCTCAGCTCAAGTGACCGCCCACGTGAGCTGGGTATTTTGCTAGAAACCCTCACGGGTTCTGTACTTATTGTTCTATCTTTAAAATTCGAATGTTAGTTATAAACTTTTGGGTAATTGTGTTTTGCACCCTACCTTTTATTTTAATTGCAAATATATCCCTACCAAATTAAATAATTTTTATACTTGTTTTCTATTTTCTAAAAATATCAAACATGCTTCAAAAATAATAAAAACATAGGATTTTGTGCTTTTTTTTGCATGGTCTTCTACACTATATAATTAGTTTTTCATTTTAGGCGTTTTAACTATTAGCTAAAATTAAAAATAGCTTGTTTTACTTTTGTTTGCTTTAAAAAATCCAAAAAATGATAAAATAGTATTTAAAATTTCTAAAAAGATAGTGTTTTATTCTTATTGTATTTTATGCCTCAAGGACAAAAACCCCTAAAATATAAAAATAAAATAACTAAAAATTTAAAAGCTCTAAAATCCTCAGAAAAATAAAATATCTATTAAAAATAGATTTGAAAAATTTAGAGGCTTGTAGCTATTTTTAAATTCCCAAATAATTCGATCTATTTAAAAAATTCTTGATTTTGTGTATTTAAGACTTTGAAATTCCTAAAAATTAGAAAAAATCATGAAAATCACAAAAAATAGAAAAATAGAAAAATAAAAAAAGCAAAAATATTTTATCCGCAAATTTTGGTCATTTTTAGTTGAATTTATAATTATAATACCCTATATTGTATATATAGTTATCCATAAACCTTTATAATAAATTAAAAAGAAAAGGAAACTAAAAATAAGAAAATTATAAAAATAAAATAAAAATTATAAAATTAGAAATCTAAAAATAAATAAATATATGTATTAATATAAAAAAGAATTACTTTGTTTTTTTAAAAACCGACAAATTAATTAATTAATTGAGTGAGTGAGTGAATATTGTATAAATATACCATTATTAATTATTCATTATTTATTTATAATTAATAACTACTAATACCATGTATTGCTCCATGTGTTCTTCACTCTACATACTTGCACCTATACACACATTTTGTAGAGTTAAATAAAATAAACTTTACTCCACGCACTTTGGATTTCTTTGATCATTGATTGTGGGTTAATTATTGTTTGAATTAAGATTTCTTGTGGGTCGCCACAATGACTTTGTCTTCACCTTGTGATGACTTATTAGAACTACGAAAAACCCTATTCAACACCTGGGTAGCCTAGAGGAGGGCAACACCTAGGCCGAGGAGGGTGACTGTGAGGATGGGGAAGGTTGGAGAGGGGCGGTGGCTGTAGAGAAGGAGAGGGAGTAGAGAGCATAGGTGGAGGAGCCGAGGAGGAGGGAGAGGTGGGGTCTGAGGAGATTGTGGAGGGTTCCAGCGAGGACATCAGAGATGAAGAAAGCAGCGTAGAGGGTTGTGCTAGCGGAGTCGGCGATAGAGTGGTCAAGCTAGCAGCTATCGCTGAGGCTGGAGAGGGTGTTGAACATGCCTGGGCAACAGAAGCAGATGAGGCAGGCGAGGAGCACCTACGAGAGTAGGGAGTTGTATCGAAGATGGAGGGAGGAGCCTACCATTATCGTGCGAGGAGAAGCTCTCGATCGGAGAACGACAACTACTTAATCCTTTCGTAGCTATGGCAATTATTATCTAATAATATCCTAATCAATAATTAGCATATTAAGCATTTTATCCTTTAGGTCCCTTTTTGCATTATCTTCTCTTCACTCATGTCCCGTCATTCTCTATTCAGTTAACAATGAATATTATTTCAACCTTTTTAAACTTTATTCCCTGATGTCCTCAAATTTAATGTTTGTTTGCGTTGGAGTTGGATGACAAATAATCCGAGAAGCACAAGTAATCATTATGGAAGAAGTCATGAGCAGAACTGATATTCCAAAAAATGGATAGGCATAATTGATATTACAATATCGTAGAGGGTACAACTGATAAAAACCCCAATATATTTTGATGACAAAGGTTCCAACCTACTATTGTTATATGAATCGTTATTATCGTTATAGAAAGGTGGTGTCTTTCGTTGTGAATTTCAATTTTTTTTTGCAACGAATAACATTCATTGTTATATATTTAAGAATAGAATATACAGAGACATGTGTTAAATATGTGCCACGATAGACACAGAGTTGTTGCGTTGAGATGGCAATGTTTTGAGTTATGACCTTTAAAGCATCACATACAATTTGTTACTAAAAAAGGATTACAAGGAAACACCAAGAATGTGTTTGTCGACATTGTGCTATGACGATGAAAAATTAGTTACATGACGTCATATCTCACGAATCCGTCGATATGACGTCACGTGGAAGATTTTATGTCGATGGAAACTCCGTTATCACAACTATTAAGAAGGAAGCGTGTTGTACGGAATTTAGCTTCATTAAGCTTTTAAGCGTCATGTGAAATTCATTGTTTAAAGTACGCTAACAATGAGTTGGGTTAGCATTATTGACGATAAAAATTCATTATAGACAGACTATAGTAAATTTGTGAGTTCTCATGGCTAAAATTACATATAGTTTCAATTTAAATCCGTCGATCTTAATACATATTTTAAAATAAAGATTGCGTTAAAATTTCTGTTTATTTGAGTTCTGTAACTCATCCATCAAATGATGCATGATTCCTTTACATGGGTTGTTGATTGTTTATAATTGCATGATATTATTTACACTAGCACTTTGACTTTATGAACAAATAAACAGTGCAAAATTATTGGCAGTTCACATTGTAATATCTTAATATCTAACATTCATCCCAGTGCTCGATTTGTTACCAAATGAGGAGCAATAAAGAATTTGCACACATACAAAGAACCTCAGAAAATAAAAGAAAAAAAAGCATGCAAACTCATCTTTAGAAAGTCCATGAAGGTGAAATCTGCAGAATATCATCTGCTTCCATCCCATCAAATGCCTTTTTTAACCTTCCATTCAAAATCACAACAACCCACACATGAAAACCCATAAATCTCAATATGAACACGCATTAAAAATCCTGCACTGTGTGTCATACCCTAAAGAGAAAGATCGCGATTAATGGATATACCATAGAGATAAAAAACTGCAATCATCTCCATTTCACTTGTCGTGCCTCTCCATATTTCCTTTTCCTCTATAAAAGGATACAGATGAGATGTTGTGGATCAGTTCCTGTTAATTATATTAGGGTTCTTAATCCCATGGAGTTGCTGTCGTCTTCCTTTCCTGAAGGATTGAGAGTGCTCGTGGTGGATGATGACGCAACCTGCCTTAAGATTGTTGTCAAGATGCTTCAGAGATGCAAATATACAGGTATTAATCTTCTCCGCAATCAGAAATCTCATCGAGTTCTTCCAGTTTTTCAGGAGTTTTTCCTGTTTTGATAGTTTTAAAAAATTGGTTTAGATCCAGGAAATGCTTCTAAATCTATGGAGGGAAGGAAAAGTTTGTTTATAATCCTTGTTCTTAAGTATGATCACAATACAATGTTAAAATTTTTAAAATTGAACATGAAAGGCCTGAAGTACTTTCAGTTTCTTAGTTACGAAGAAATTTTTTCAAAGAACATATATTTTATTTTGACGTAAAAATATAAATGCAAAACTTCTGTGAAGGAAAAAAGGAAGAAAAATCCACTGTAATAGTATACTTAAAAATGGATAATAACTAATTGCCTTCTTATTATTTGTCACATGGAAATTAAGTACTTATTTTGAATTTCAAGTGAGATGTTGATCAAAGTCCTCGTTTACATACTTCGATTCAGACTGAAATTTTGCTTTCCTTGGCAGTTATTATGAGAAGGTATAAGATCTTCACTACATGAAAAATGTCTTTTCCCAACGACAAATTCTGTCACGTATAGTGCCCAATCCGTCGGAAATTAATCCGTCGGGAAAAGCCCCGTAGGGAATACTATTTGCGACAATTTGAACGTCAGAAAAATATTGTGTCCGTCACAATACAACTATCAAAAATTTTTCTATCTAGATGTTACTTGAGAAAAATTATCCGTTAGGAAAAATAGTCTCCAATAATGACAAATTGTCAATCTTGAAAATTATTTATTAAAAAATATTTTTTAGTTTACAAAAAATATATTCATATTATTTTTATTCTGATTTTACATTTAATAAGATACACATTAAACATGGATGCAACATCCATACATTGATTAATTAAAGAAATCATTTCATAAAGCAAATCATTAATAAAAAATGATTTTTTTTAAATTCTGACATGCCCAAAAATTCACTACATTAAACAAGATAGCATCTAAAACGTTACATTAATAATATAACAACATACATATTATACGATCTAAACTTAATCTAGACAAATTCGAGTTCTAACATGATCGAAAGTAACATCTCAAATGAACAAGAGATGAAGTAACTAAGATCCATCCATTTCTTCCATTGCAAGATATGCAATTGCATCTATATTGTCGACGTCTTCTAGCTTGAGTCCTGATCCATCCATTTCTTCCCCTATAAGGCACAAAATTGCATCTATATTGTCACCATCTTCATACTCTGAGTCTTGACATGATCTAAAGTAACATCTCACTTCAACAAGAGATGAAATAGTCAAGATCTATCAATTTCTTCCGTTGCAACATATGCATTTGCATCTATATTGTCTTCGTCTTGATTTTGATCTGTTTATTACTATCTTCTATGTTTTGACATCTATCCGGTCATTGAAAATAATATAAAATTCAGTTGTATATCAATAAAAAAAATCTATCAAACGAACAACATAGTTAAAAAACTAATAAATCCTTAGTTCATGTCCTCCAACGAAATCAACATGGGATAATAAGGTGATGCATAGTTATTAGAAATCTTGATCTTATGTATAGTATACCATTTAAATTGTACCTCTTAGTAGAACTTTATGTTAGAGTGCGTCAAGCGAAAAGAAGAGCACAAATCAGTAAGATGGATTGATTCAGCGTGATTGTATTTGTATGTCTTATTCATGAAATTGAATGCTCTGAACAACTCACAAGCAACGTGGACCTATCTGATATGCTTTTGACAATGCAGTGCAGTTGAGATTTTGAATGAAGTAGAAACTGGGAATTACATACATTCATAATAATCTTTTGGTCAATATATTATCAAATTGAAATATTATATTTTGGAAAAAAAGCAAATTGTTGCGATTAAAAATGAATTCTTTGTTGTGATTGTAATCAAGGTTTTCTGTTCCATTTTTTATCACAAACTTGCTATATGTGGATGAACAAACTCCGATAGTTAAGCTGCAATTATCGTTGATGTTCAAGCAACTTCCTATGTCAATAACATGATCATTTGGAATGAGAGAAGGCATCTCCCATGTGATATTTGTTGGCTCTATGCCACTGGAACTTTCTTGTTTGACACATGTTCCCTTCTTATTTATTTCATCATGCTAACCTCCATCAATTAGATAAGGCAATCTTTCTAAGTTATTTCATTATGTTCAATTACTCACGCCCATCAATACCCCTCTCAACATCCCTATGAACTCTATGGCCTCTTCCCTCCTCCCACACACCCAGTAGAGGATGACTACCTTCACCTTGAGACTGAAAGCAACCTTGAGCCTGATGCACTCGATCTCACACAGCAGCCCTGCAACTTCCCCACCAATACACCCATTTTCCAACGTTGTAATATAACAGATGATTGTTTTTAAAAACACTACCGAAACTTCTCATCAAGTTAGATCAGGACAAAAGAATAACATTATTGAGTAGTAAAAAATTCTGAATAAGGTAGCATTGGTCAAAAAATTGCAAGCAAGCACTCTCAGTATGAAAGAATTAATAAAGATGTACCTCCTCCATGTGTAGGAATATTTTGATCCTACAACTTCTGATATTGTCTTGAATTTCTTGCAACTTCATTTTAGCAAAATCTTGTATTTTTTCCAATCCCCGCAATTTTGCAAAATCTGCATTTAAGTTGTACAAGTTAGAGTAATCTAGCTTACACATGCAATGTTTCTCTAATGCCATGGCCAGTGTATAATCAATCTGTTGTTAATAAGATTACCACTGCATATATTAAACAGTAAAACAACGGATCCAAATGAATTAACAGGGAAACAACACCGAATAATAATATATTAATCATATGTTTCCCAATCATTATCCGATTGTAATATGCAGATAGGAACCGATTAAATGAACAGAAACATAAATCAGGGCATGATCCAGAAAGGGTAAAGCAATAAACATATTGCGACAACCAAAATGAAATAAAGATTAGTTTAGAATTCACCGAAGCGTCCATGAAATGGACTGTCCTTAGAGAAGATATCGCCCCCACAATACCGGTACGTAGGGTACTGGCGATCCGCTTTCAGGATACGACGACTCACGATCTTCGTCGGCGCACACCAACGGGATCGTCCTCGATTGAACCTCAGAGAACTGCAGCCGAGAGAAGAAGAGGAAGACGTTCGTCCATGAGAGGAAGAACCAAAGAGAGAGAGAGAGACGACGCGAGTGGTTTTTCTTGCGAGTGAAGAAAGACGGCGTCGGGTTAGGAATATATAAAGAGGGGCTTGTGTGCCCTAGCGCGCGGTGTCCTTTGGTTTCCGAAAACGCGTCCCGAAAATACAGCCTTTCGGATCCCAAAATCGCGCCCATAATGGCGAGTTGAATTCCCATTTAAGTCGACTTACCAAATTAATCGTTTGATTAATTTAATCGACTTACCAAATGAAAACCGCAGCAAAAGTATCGAGATCCGAATTGACTCTCCCGAGCCCGAGCCCGAGACGGAGACAGAGCGGAGCGCGCGCGCGTGTGTTTGGTCCTCCATTCCTCCTCTCTACTATTGCTACAAGAGCTTGGGGTGTGAACTCATATATAAGTCCACCAAAAGTTTAGTTCTCCACGATGTGGTACTAAACTTCCACCCAAACTTCCATATTTCAAATTTGGGAATTCCCAACTTTCCCTCCAAAACACTTGGTTTCCCAATTGAAACCAAATTGTAATTACATAGACTTTCCAATTAAAGTCTAAATACAATTTTGAATACAACAATCTCCCACGAATTCACCAATTTGAAAAAGAGATTCAAAAGGATTTAAAAGACTTCTTTCGGCTGCCCACACTTTGCTTTCAGTAAAGGTACCTTCCGATTTGAACCTCTACCTGAGTTTACTACTTTCACTTTAAGAGGAACGAAGTGAAATACGTCTTGAACTTCAGACCTTGGTGTTAAAGTATACGGTAGAAACAACAAAGCGTTGTTCTTGGTACAATCTTCAGGGTTGGTGTTCTTAAAGGCCATGCACCCTTATCCTGTTTCATGAGTGTGTTCAGGAAAGACCCTCTTCCTTTAACTGCGGTCCACAGTAACACTCACATAGGTGACGTTCTCCAAGGATGCACTGCTAACATCCTGTCCAAAGGCTTGAACCCATTTAGAGCCTACACTCTTCCTAAACTTGCAGCTTAAATGGCACTCAGGCTTCCAGGGATAAGACACTCATGCTTACGCATTAAAATTAGAGTGCCAACCAGTTCTCCAAACAGCTTGTTATTACCACATTGAACCTACTTTGTGGGATCTCCACTCAGATAGGTTGGGTTGCTACTATAGAGGAACTCCCAATGGGTCTCAGTCCCATCCCAAGCCTAGACTTTAGGACTAAAGATCTATCAAGTCCCTTAGTCAACGGATCTGCCGTGTTGTCTTTGGATCCAACAAAATCCACAGCCAACACTCCTCGAGACACCAAATCCCTTAACGTCTTAAGTCTGATTTGTATGTGTCTCCTTGTTTTCTGATTGAACTTTGAACTCTTGATCTTGGCAATTGTGGTCATATTATCACAATATACCGAGATCGCAGGAATAGGCTGACCTACTATGGGAATTTCAGACAGAAGTTCCCTTAGCCATTCAGTTTCAATTCCAGTGGTGTCCAAAGCACACAGCTCGGCCTCAAAAGTGGATCGAGCTAGAATGGTCTGCTTCACAGACCTCCAGGAGACTGCACCGCCTCTAAGGGTAAATACATACCCTGTAACACCATTACTCCCAGACTCCTCTATTTTCCCTATCCAGCTTGCATCACTGTACCCTTCTAGTACAGATGGATGTCTACCATAATGCAAACTAAGGGAAATAGTTCCCTTCAAGTACTTCAGTACTCGATCCAGAGCCTCCCAGTGAGTGCGGTCAGGACAGCTAGTGTATCTACTCAGCTTTGCAACCGAGAATGAAATATCAGGTCTCGTGCAATTTGCAAGATACATTAAACTTCCTATCACTTGTGAATACCTTAGCTGGACTACATGTACTCCACTTTTATTCTTAAATAGCGTTTTGGATGAATCAAAAGAAGTGCTTACAACTTTGCAATCTTGATATCCAAATTTCTCAAGTACCTTCTCAACATAGTGAGATTGAGAAATTACAATCCCATCAACTGACCTTGTCAGTTTGAGACCCAAGATCACATCAGCAACACCTATGTCCTTCATCTCAAACTTGCTACTCAAGAAAGCCTTAGTCTCATTAATAATCCTCATATGTGATCCAAACAATAATATGTCATCAACATATAGGCATAAGACAATACACTCATCACCTTTCACCTTGGAATAGACACACTTATCGGATTCATGAACGTTAAAGCCACATGACAAAATAGTCTTGTCAAATTTTTCATGCCACTGCTTTGGTGCTTGTTTCAATCCGTAAAGGGATTTGACAAGCTTGCAAACCTTTCCCTCATTCCCAGGAGCCACAAGCCCATCAGGTTGATCCATATAGATCTCTTCCTCAAGATCGTCATGCAAGAAGGCGGTCTTCACATCCATTTAGTGGATAGAGAGATCATATACAGATGCCAATTCTATGAGCATCCGGATTGTGGTCATCCTAGTCACAGGGGAATAGGTATCAAAATAATCGATACCTTCCTTTTGCCTAAAGTCCTTGGCAACTAATCTGGCTTTGTATTTTTCAATTGATCCGTCAGGTCTAAGCTTTCTCTTAAACACCCACTTGCACCCAATGGTAGAGCATCCTTTGGGTAAATCAACCAACTCCCAAGTCCCATTAGCCACAATGGAATCCATCTCGGATTTGATGGCTTCCTTCCATTGTTTTGCTTCAGACGAAGCCATGGCTTCCTTGTAACTTGGTGGATCACCCTCGATCTGGTAGACAACGAAGTCGCTACCCAGATCCTTGGCTATCCGAGGTCTTTTACTCCTCCTTAGCTCATTCTCTTCAGAAAGATCAGTGGGTTCAGGTTGAGTCTCAACCCCCACATTCGTTATCCTTTCCACTTGATCTGGAATAGATCCTGATGTGGAGGCGCCCTCAATGGTCAGATTCTGAGGAATCCCAGTCTTCAACGGAAAGACATCCTCAAAGAAGGTAGCATCACGGAGTTCAACAATAGTGTTGACATCTATTCCCGGTATCTCAGACCAAATTACCAAGAACCTATATGCGTAGCTATTTTCCAGGTAACCTAAGAAGACCGCATCAACAGTTTTAGGATCAAGTTTCTTTCTCTTGTGTTCTGGGACTAAAACCTTAGCGAGACAGCCCCACACTTTGAGATATCTTAAACTCGATTTCTTATTTCTCCAAAGTTCAAAGGGACACTTTTCCATATGTCTTGGAGGAACCCTGTTCAGAATATGACAAGTCGTATTCTAGGCTTCTCCCCACATATAGGTTGGAAGTCCAGAACTTTGTAGGAGAGCATTGATCATGTCAGTTAATGTTCTATTTTTCCGTTCTGCTATCCCATTTGATTGCAGTGAATATGGGGCCGTAACTTCATGAACTATGCCAAAAGATTTGCATTGTTCATCAAATAAGTTAGAGGTATATTCACCTCCTCTATCTGACCCAAGGCGTTTAAGCACTTTTCCTGTTTGTGTCTCAGCCTCATTCTTAAAGATAAGAAATTTCTCTAAGGCTTCATCCTTGATTTTCATTAGATATACATAGCAGTATCTACTGCCATCATCTATAAAGGTGATAAAGTATTTCTTATTGTCTCGGGTCAACACACCATTAAACTCATATATATCCGTGTGCACTAGATCCAAGATCTCACTATCTCTAGAGACACACTGAAAAGACTTCCTAGGTGTCTTACCTTGCACACAGATTTCACATTTTTGAGTTTTATCAATAGTGTGTTTAGGGATTAACTCTAAATTCATTGTTCTTTTAATTGAATTTAGGTTTACATGTCCCAATCTACCATGCCACAGATCACAAGATTCTAGATTATTTACAACATGAGATACAGAAATAGAACATTCAGAATTCAAAACATTCAATTCATTAATGTTTACTGAATCACATCTAATTCTAAATAACAAATCAAAATAAGCCAAATAGCCTTTTCCATAAAAAATGCCATGTCTCAGAATAACAACTTTATTACATTTAAAGTTTAATTCAAAACCATTTTTAACTAAGATAGAGCCGGATAACACATTCTTCTTGATGTCAGGAACATGCAGCACCCTGTGCAACGTCCAGACACGTCCAGAGGAGAACCTCAAGTTGATTTGTCCCGATCCTAGCACCCTGACCGCAGAATCGTTCCCCATCTTCACAGTCCCACCGTTGCAGGTCTGATAAGAAGAAAACAACGTTCTGTCAGAACATATATTTACATTGGCTCCTGTATCCACAAGCCACTCATTTGGATCATGGATATGGTATAGTTCAGGTTTTACAGAGACATACCCCTCGCTAGCCCCGAGTCCCATAGTGATCATGTTCACTTGTGGACTCCCGTCTGTAGCCTTAGGTTGAGCCTTCAAGGACGGACAGTCCTTCTTCCAATGTCCAACCTGATTACAGTGCCAGCAGGGTTTATTCTTTGCCTTTTTCTGGATCTTGCCCTTTGGTTTCATTTTATTGTTATTAGGACCCTTTCCCTTTTTATCCTTGCCCTTCGAGGTCATGAAATTGACCTTAGCCTGAATATCAACAGGAAGCACAGGTTTTTGTTTCCTGTGTTCCTCCTCTATGGCAATTGCCACCATCAAGTCATTCATAGAAATCTTCCCCTTTCGGTGTTTCAGGGTCATACCGAAGTCTTCCCACGACTTGGAGAATTTTTCTATGATGCACATGACCTGAAACTTCTATGGAAGTTTTATTTCGGCATCCTCTAAACCATGGAGCGGGAGTAGAAGCTCGTGTGCCTGTTCAGAAACTGATTTTCCCTCGACCATGGAAAACTTCAAAAACTTAGCTACGGAGTATTTCTCAATACCGAGGTCTTCGGTATTATACTTCCGATCCAAGTCTTCCCATAGACCCTTCGCAGTCTGCGTAGACGAACAATATACGTCAAACAAAGTGTTGGACAGAACCAACAAGATGCAACCATGACATATACGGTCGCGTTCCTTCCACGCAGATTGCGCCTTGTGGCTATCGGGTGAGGGGTTTTCCATCTCCACCGTAGGACAGTCGTTTTCAAGCATCGAGATTAACCCTATGGTGGTTAACCAGATTTTCATGCGTTGTTGCCAACGCTTAAAATTCTGTCCACCGAATTTTTCAGGCATACCCGTCATATCTACCCTCGATTTAAACATTGTTTCCGACATTTTAAAACTGGTTCCCGATATCTTCTCTAAGATTGTTGTTAATAACATTACCAGTGCATATATTAAACAGTAGAACAACAGATCCAAATGAATTAACAGGGAAACACCACCGAATAAGAATATATTAATCATATGTTTCCCAATCATTATCCGATTGTAATATGCAGATAGGAACCGATTAAATGAACAGAAACATAAATCAGGGCATGATCCAGAAAGGGTAAAGAAATAAACATATTGCGACAATCAAAATGAAATAAAGATTAGTTTAGAATTCACCGAAGCGTCCATGAAATGGACTGTCCTTAGAGAAGATATCGCCCCCACAATACCGGTGCGTAGGGTACTGGCGATCCGCTCTCAGGATACGACGGCTCACGAACTTCGTCGGCGTACACCAACGGGATCATCCTCGATTGAACCTCAGAGAACTGCAGCCGAGAGAAGAAGAGGAAGACATTCGTCCGTGAGAGGAAGAACCAGAGAGAGAGAGAGAGAGAGAGAGAGACGGCGCGAGTGGTTTTTTCTTGCGAGTGAAGAAAGACGGCGACGGGTGAGGAATATATAAAGAGGGGCTCGTGTGCCCTAGCGCGCGGTATCCTTTGGTTTCCGAAAACGCGTCCCGAAAACGCAGCCTTTCGGATCCCAAAATCGCGCCCATAATGGCGAGTTGAATTCCCATTTAAGTCGACTTAACAAATTAATCGTTTGATTAATTTAACAAATGAAAATCGCAGCAAAAGTTTCGAGATCCGAATTGACTCTTCAGAGCCCGAGCCCGAGCCGGAGACGAAGCGGAGAGCGCGCGCGCGTGTGTGGTCCTCCATTCCTCCTCTCTATTATTGCTACAAGAGCTTGGGATGTGAACTCATATATAAGTCCATCAAAAGTTTAGTTCTCCACGATGTGGTACTAAACTTCCACCAAAACTTTCATATTTCAAATTTGGGAATTCCCAACTTTCCCTCCAAAACATTTGGTTTCCCAATTGAAACCAAATTGTAATTACATAGACTTTCCAATTAAAGTCTAAATACAATTTTGAATACAACACAATCCACAAGCAACAGTCTAGAGATTGCAACTAGGTACACATTCATCATAAAAAGCTTCACTTTAAACTAAATTTGGCAAAAAAAAGTACTAGGAAAGAAAGAAACTATAACATTCATAAAATCATAATTGGGAGAACACTTTCTTGATGGTTGTCAGCATTCCAATTTAGTGACCATAGCAAAATCAATCATGATGTATCTGCATGAGAAAAATAATGAGTGATCAGAAGAACGTGTCATCTAGCTACAGAATTAACTTAAACCAGTGCAAATCCGTGGTTAAACCGAGATACAAACTCAAACTCCACTTTCTCCATCTTGATACAACAATTAATTTATTTGGTTCAATCTCGAGCAAGAATCAAAGTAACTTGTGTGGTCCTAATGAACCACTTGAATTCCCAACTTTGACAATAAAGAGATCCAATCAAGTATCAATCTTCACACTCTTTAGTGTACCTATAAGCAAAATTCAAACTCACAACACGTGAACAAAAAAGGAGCCCTTCATTGGCATTCAATTCCCACACCATCTGGAACAATGTATATCTCAAACTGAACAGAACACTGAGACTTTCTTTCGGATTCCAACTAATGTGCATGTAGATATGTTGCGTGAAATCAGGAAAAATCCAAGAAAACCAAACATACATATGATACATCAAAAAAGAGGTTAGTTCAAGATAATAACCAACAACATATATATTTCCATTGGTAGACAAGATGACATCATTCCGGTATTTTCCTCGTGTCCAAAAAAAATCCACTCTCCGATCTCTTCACTAAACTTATAAAACGAATAAACCGATAAATTATAATAATCATCAGTAATTGAAAAACAAAAATATATTTCCCTTCGTTTTAAATGGATGCCACTTAACCAGAGAGAATTCCTTGTAATCAACAACACATATTTCACTTAATCTAGACTGATTCTAATTATTTTCATCCAAATCAAATTTATCTATCACTTTTGAAAACTCATATTATCTATCGGTTTAACAAAACAACTATCTAATAGTGATCGATTTTAGCAATATGCAATGTGGTTGATCAACTATTATCATAATTATTTCTTTACCTTCTGGCGCTCATCTATGCATCTCCCACGGGGGAGCGAGAGGCGGCGGCAACACATCCACATAGTGTGGGTCTCCACCTGAGGCACGATAGACATGCGATGATCCTATTGGAGCACAACACTGTCGCTCGCTGGAGGCATTGATGTTAACAATATTTGGATTGTTTACTATTTATCTAGTCAAAGGTGTAGCCATCCTCCTCCACCCGCATGCAATGGAAACCATAAACTCGCAAGTCTCCACGCCATGGTGGTTCTCTCTTCACAGCAAGTTGAAGACCTCGAGTGAGCAGTAAGAGCCCGTTCTTTCCAGGGAGAAGTAGACGAGCACGTGCTGGAAGTCTATTGGGGAGAGCTCCTCCACCATCCCGTCGCACACATCGGATGAGTCACGGGCAGTGGGATCGAGCTCCTCCATGGCGTCCTGGAAGCTGTGGCCCTCTGCCTTGTGCATGTGCATGAGGAAAAGAGGTCGTGATGGTGAGGTACGAAGAGGGGGTTTGTGGTGGAAGTTGTGATTTTGGGTGGAGAGGAAGAAGAAATTTGGGATTTCCCGCAAAGAACAGTGTGATTTTGGGTGGAGAGGAAGAAGGAATTTCAGGGTTTTCCTCAAAGAATGATGTGATTTTGGGCGGAAGGAAATGACCCTAGAGGGAAAAAAATTGATTGCCCGCCCAGTCCTTTTCTCGACTGGTAAATTGGAAGAAAAAGATGATACTCATTCCCAACGATTAGTTCGTCAAAAAAACTTTATAAATGTGACGATTAGTTAGCTGTCCCATAGAACCATCACGTATGATACATTTTCCTATAGTGCTTGGCATGTCGGGCATTAATCTTTACGTCGTTTTGAATTTTTTAAAAACAAATCGATTGTATCCATGAAACCTATTGCAAATTAATCTCAGAAATGGCTGACTTTTGAAGAGCAGTAGGAATTAAAAAAAAACAAAATGTATCATTGGACATATATACTATATACCATTAGAAATCAACTACGTACGTAAGGGAAGATTTTGATCATATCTGCATTCTCATCCATGTTCTTCAATTCTAGTCACTGCATGCGACCACCCTGACGACGCATTGTCGCTTCTTCGCGAGAAAAGAGCAGATTTCGACCTTGTGATAACGGATGTGTGGATGCCAGGGATGGATGGATTCAAGCTTCTTCAGCATATAAGCTTGGAGCTCGACATACCAGTTGTTTGTAATTACACATAATCACACTCCTTAATTTACTAATCCGACAATTATTCTTTGCGTTAATTCCTTTTTTAATCTATAATTACAGTGATGTCAGCTGACAGTGAGAGGGACACTGTGATGAAAGGCCTGACCCAGGGAGCCTGCTTCTACCTGGCTAAACCAGTTAGAGTGCACGAGCTCATGACCATATGGCAGCACGTCATCAGGAAGCGGACCTGCAGGACCACCGAAGTTGAACCTTCTGGAGCTGTCGAGGATGACGAGGTCCAGAGCAAGCCACCGGATGAGGCCGGTGTGGGATCCTCGGCGAACGAGGGGAACTGGATCAACGAGAAGAAGCGGAGGAACGAAGACGAAAGCGACGTGAAGTACGACGAACTTGGGGAGAGTCATGACAAAGGAAAGAGTGTGGAGGAATACGATCAAGACGACGGATTGGAGAACGAGAACAGCTCGATGCCGAAGAAGGCGCGTATCCTTTGGAGCGGGGAGCTACACAAGAAGTTCCTCAGTGCCGTCAATCACATCGGGCTCGATCGTAAGTAATAAATGAATTTTCTACAAGAGGGGTGTTCGGTTTTCGAGGAAGGATCGCTATCGCTCCGACCGGTGAATCGAATCTGGACTGGTCCGGTTAATTGACATATATCGGTCGGTTCGATTATTCAAATTTTATTAATCATCCAATTCAATCTATTTTTTTACATGATTTAATCATGTTCAACCGAAGTTAAACCGCATTTAATTTTTAAATTATTTTAAAATATTACTAGTAGTGAGAGTTGAACCCATAACTTTTGGTTACCTATTCAAACTTCTAACCAATTACACTAACACAATTTTTTTCATGTATTGAGTTTTAAATATAATTAGACTATTATCATGTTATATAGCAACTAATCTAAATAATATATATGATATGTTATGATATGATATTTGATGGTGTATAAGAAAAATATTTTATGTATAGTGTGAAATATATACATTATCTATGCATTTTATTTATATTTCAAGTATATTTAAGTGTATATTATATATATTTTATTTCATTTTGGTTTGATTAGCCAGTTCACCGGTCCGGTTTTAAATAATGATGACGTCATCATCCGGTTGAACCAATTTGATTATATAGTTCAACCTGATCCGACCATTTGGGTAATGTTTCTGATTCGGTGTCTGGTTTTGTTTCAAAAACATTGCTGTATAGATTACATTTTTGACTAATGCTCCATATATCTTAAAACTTTTGCTCAAATCCGAGGACATTTGCTATTTTATCTTAATGGTCAAAGATTCGATCAACATGTAAGCAACTTCAATTCCATGTAAAAAAGAACCGAACTTTTGATTAAGATAAAATAGCAAATGCCCTCGGATTTGAGCGAAATTTAGAGAATACGTGGAGCATTAGTCAAAAATTTAATCCATAACGTAGAATTTTTTAAATCAAAATTTAAAAAATAAATTGGATCATTACAACATCTCTGATGTAATACCCATTACAACAGAGGATGATCTTTCTAGATTTTCTCACGTTAAGTATGATTGATGTTAAATATGAGGGGAAACAAAGAAGGGTTGGTGTGAACGACTGTTATACATCGGACTGTTGTAATCTGTGAGCATGCACGAGCTGCTTGATCAAGATCGAGTGGTTCGCAAAGTAAGGGCCCACAAAAACCCCGATTTCATCCGAACCGCCCGATCTTGATCGAGCGGCTCGGGCATGTTCATGGATTACAACAGTCCTCTGCCTTACAGCAGAGGATCTGCTCATGGTGTGAACATTAAAGTAAGCAACGTTGCCCAACTATTACGTATCCTCTTGTGTTATTGTTTTTATACGCGTTATTTATATAAAGATCTCTGCTTGTGTTTGTTGATTGAATCCATTCCCAACGGGTAAAACAGAAAAAAAATATAAATGGATTTTGGTTTATGACGATTTGCAGGGGCAGTTCCAAAGAAGATACTAGAGTACATGAAAGTCCCTGGATTAACTCGAGAAAACATTGCCAGTCACTTACAGGTACGTACCAACAATTCGCTTATTTATTTTTTAATCCCAAGACTTTGATTCAACAAAATTGCAATCCAAATTTGCGTTTCCCGCGTCTTTTTCAAACCAGAAATACCGGCTTTATCTGAAGAAAGTAGAGCGAGCTAGGCTATGTCCGAACAACGGGACCAAGCCGTCGAACCGTGTCTCGACCAAGTCGATATTCGGGCCAATCCCCAACCCCAGTTACAATAGCTCTTCTATCCTTGGGAATTCGCGTCCGGCGCTAGGAGGCCTTCACTCCTACCGCAGTTTGCTCTATCCTTACATGCCCATCTCCACATCCTCCATCAGCAATTTCCTTTCGAGGTTCACCAACGAAAAAAAGTCCGGTGACACCGCCGATGTCCCTCCGGGCAGAAGCATGCAATCGAAGGCTCTCTCGCCGTGGAACGACAGGATCTCGCAGTCGGAAATATGGTTGGAGAACAGCAATCAGCTGGGTTTCTGTGATACTTTGATCAACAATGACACTCACCAGGATAGCTACCAACAGTTGGTCGACACAATCCAAACAGGCATTGATCTAGCGCAATATGGTCTCGGGGATTCGTCGAACATCCTCAGCCAGGAATCTGATTTTTACGGTGTTACCAATCTGGACACTGGGGAGCTTGAGAAGATTTTTGATACCCCGCGATTGCAAGAACAAGGTGCCTCCAATTTCACATGGGATAATGCTTTCGACGATTCGTATGGTGCTAGGTCCTTCACTGAGTTGATTCAGTCGGATAAAATATTCACTTGTGAAAATAACTCGAGGGCGGGCGACGAGAGCCTCGCGGATGTGTTGCGCGGTTTCCTAGCAGACTCGAGCTCGCTCCTTCGCCAATTCTCCAATGATGATGTTGAAGAAGTTATTTCCAAGGGGGTGAGTGAATCATATTTGTTTGATTACATACCAATCTCGGGTAGTTTATAATGCATTTGTTTCGATCGCAGAAGAACGACAAAGATGATGTCAACATCGTCGAGTCGGAGATCCGCGGCAACATGGTCGGATCGGATGCGATCCATTGATGGCTTATGATCGTTGGTTCGGAAGAAATTCGGAGTCTGATTGATTTACAGTTGCATTTGAGGCAGTGAAAAGAGAGACATTTTTCCTTCTCTTTAATAGGCAATGCATATAAAGAACTGATGATATGTGATATTGTTAACTTCTGTTCAATGAGCTCATTCCTTGTAGTGTGAAGGAAACATTGTCATTTACCTAATTCTAATAAAATATATGTAAGGATCTTTCTTTATTGGAATTCTTAATTTGAAACATTACTTATTGAAAAATATATGTAGCTTCTTTTTGGTTAGTTCAAAAGTTAGTGGAACTCATATGTAATGGAGGTCAGAGGGTTGGAGGGGTCGTTGCATACTTCTGCTCGGGCCCGATAGAGTTAATTTGGATCTTAGATCTCGAAATTTTGTTATAATTTACTTTCTAGAGTTTTGGATAAATTAATCTGTAATGGACCGTTTTGTCATCTCGGCCATTTTAAGAATGGTCGTCCCGAGGGTGGATACTTCCAGCCGCAGCGAGGTGTTCGTCAGGGGTGTCCTCTGACGCCGCTCCTATTGGTCTTGGCAGGGGATGTTTTACCTCGTATGGTGAATCAAGTTGTGGCTCATGGTCTCACGGTGGGATATTTGTTGGGGGACATATCTATTCCGATTCTTCAATATGCGGATGATACTATTTTCTTTATTGAAGGGGGGCCTGCTGAGGTAAGGAATATGTCGTTGGTTTTGGATATATTTGGTGAACTTTCTGGTCTTGAGATCAATAGAGAAAAATCTAGCATGATCCCTTTTGGTCTTTCTGAGGAGGAAAAGATGCTTGTTCTGAAGAGTTAAGATGCCCTTGTAATACGAGACCGATTAAATATTTGGGCCTCCCATTGGGTTGTGGTCGTCTACATCTTTCTGACTGGCTACCGGTGGTAGAGAAACTGGAGAGAAAGCTGGCTGGATGGAAGGGTTCTTTGCTCTCTCGTGGTGGGCGCTTGATTCTGGTGAAGGCGGTCCTGGCAGCAATCCCAATTTTCTTCTTATCTACTAGGCTTCTTCCGGTAGGAATTCGTAATCGGCTTGAGAAGACCATGTGACGGTTTTTTGGGGAAAGACAGGTGGGGATGGACGTGCCTTGCATCTTGTGGATTGGGAGACGGTTTCTTTACCGAAGGAGGTTGGGGGACTTGGTGTGCCGAGGCTGGAGCTGGTAAACCGTGCATTACTGTTGAAATGGGTTGTGAGAATCTGGGGCGACAAGGAGGACTTATGTACAAGACTCATACGCTGCATATACAGGGTCGAGGTCTGCTCTATTAATGCTATGCGTAACATTCGCTTTGAGACGTCACTATGGAAGGGTATTCGTGCAATTGTCCCAGATCTTCCCCAACTCCTTTGTCCGAGATTAGGTGATGGCAACACGTTCTCCTTTTGGAAAGATGGCTGGATGAACAACGAACCTCTAGCCTCCCGCTTCCCACGTTTGTATGCTATAGCTGAGGACAAAAGTGCTCGTGTCGCATATCTTTGGGATAACGGCTGTTGGAGACTTAATTTTGTAGGTGCACTCTCTGAACGACGTATGCAGGAGCATCGCGACTTGATGGAGTCTCTATCTAGGTCTGAGGGTCCCACTATTGGTAAGGATCATTGGGTTTGGAGAGATGGTGATTTCTCTGTCAAGAAGGCCTACACTGTGCTGATCAAGGGAACACAATTGCTTAAAGAGGGCCTTGCTAGGGATTGTAGGATTATTTGGGAGTGGAGACTTCCGGCACGTATCCGAGTGTTCATATGGCTCCTGAGACATGGTAAATTACTCACCAAGGAGAGACGTGCTCGCATCTTCCATTCTGATGATAACTCATGTGTTCTTTGCAGCTCAAATTTGGAATCCGCTGAGCACCTATTCCTGGATTGTGATAAGACGAAGGATTTGTGGCAGAGGTTAGATATACCTTGGTTTGATCTTAGCAGCATGACGTCCTTCTGGGAATCTCTCTTCAACTCCAGATTTCGTTCAACTGCCGTGAAATTAATGCCAATTGCGAGCTTATGGGCTTTATGGGTTACTAGAAATGGTGTAATTTTTCGTGCTGAGAGGTTCTATGTTGAAAATGTAGTCCACCTTGCTTGGACTCTCCTCGAGTACTGGTTGTTTTAATCCTCTTTTATTAATATATTGGGGTGGGCACCAATGTGTGTTTCCCCCTTTTTTGACTCAAAAAAAAAAGATTGTAAAGAAACAAGTTATAAAGGTAGCCCATTACAAGTATAGAAGGAAATTATTTATAAAGATAAATCATTACAAATTATGAAGGAAATGGTTTATAAAGGTAAACCATTACATGTTATGCAATAAAATGATTTAATTAAAGATAAACCATTATATATTATACAAGAGATGGTTTACTAAAGAATAAACCATTACAAGTGTACAAGAGTTGATTTAAGAAATGTAAACCATCAAAGCCATGGTGGCTAAAATGCAAAGTGATTAATATTATAAAAGAAATGTGTACTTACTATGAATCGTATGAAATATGCTACCACAAGATGAACGAAATGCATGCCACATTTTCTTGTGCAATTTACATATGTATATCTATGGTCATGAAAGAATGCAAATTGTACATGTTACGAAGCCATCTTAGACATGCATGGGAACAATTAGGCACGTAATGATGCATCCATAAAAACCCAAGCACATGATTCATAACGGATCAAGGACCGTTAGAACACCCATGCATGGACCCCGATGCATACTGGGCATTAGGCTCATGAAAAAAATATGTTGTCAATTTCAGGTGAAGAACAGGGCTGATTGCACATTCAAGATCATGTTACGGACTACTCGGTATTTCTGACATGGTATGATTCAACTTATGAAGAACTGAAGGATATCTATATGCCGACAGGAACTGGTGAGATGTTATTTTAAATTTTTAAAGTAGTTTTTGCAAAAATACCCTAGGTGGACTTGTAATATGGAACTCTTTGTTGAATGGACTTTATATAAAATTGATATTATCTCTTCTCGGTGATTGCCGTGCATGTTTTCGGTAACGGTTTGATCGTGTGATCTAATATTGCATGCTTCCGCTGATCGACGCGACCCGTTGTGTTACAGTTTTGATTTGACTTGGTTGGAAGAAAAGATGTACTGGTGATGAGATTTTTAGCGAACTGCGTGATAATATTCCTGATGAGCTGTGATTTAAATCTACGATAGCAATTCACGTACATACTAATTAAAATTAACTTGACTTACACAAAACATATATTACAGAAATAGGTTTATCTTCTAGCACTTAGATGTCAAGTTGATATATATCACCAATAATTTACGGACAAAATTTGAACAGCATTTCATCGATCTCAAGTTAATCATTTTCTACTTTGGATAGAATCATGATATACAAAGAATTAGTTAGGACATGTGAACATAGAAAAATGGTTCTCATGATTTGATACATGTCTTTTCTCATAAGATATTTTGGAGTACGATATATATACTCGACCTATCACGATTTTAGCTCGAAGTCATCGCAGGTTGTTGAGGCAACCTGTCGTGAGTTTAGAGACATTCCATATTTCTAATTTATTTTTACGACATGTCAGGAGTAATAGACCTACCATTGTTTCGCTTTGCGACATGTGTTCTAACCAACCTGAAATGTCCTATTTTTTGTTCGTACTCATGACAAGTCTACGAGCTAAGCTGCCAATTGTTATAGGGAGCTCATGTTTTTTTTCTTGAACTCATATCTGGTTTCTAAGGGTCAGTTTGGTTGCTGGTGTAGATGTACTTCTTATTACAACCCTCCCAACATTCCACATACTTTACTATTCACAGGGGAACCCTAACCCAAGTCAACACAGTTACCAAACTAGCCCTAAAGGTCTTCTTTTTCCTCCCGCGATAGCTATAGCTACGTGCCACCACAATCACAACGTCCAAACCTATACAGCTTTAACGTGTAAAGAACTATTAGGAAAGGCATGGCTTTCCTAATGGGTCTCCATGCAAATAAGAGAAAGGTTTCCTAACAGGAGAAGGACTTACTAGAAAAAAGTTTTTCAAGGCACATTTCATAACAAGTCCTCTAGTGGGTATGAGAGCCGGGTTATCAAACTTAAGTGGACAACCTATTCCTTTAGTAAGGTAAAGATAAAACCATGTTCATGCACCTTAGATCTGAGAATTGAGCTAGTAACCGTATTAAAGCACCTTCATTTAACCGTTTATTCAGCATTCTTATCTTTAATACACACACATAATAAGCATTAATTAACATTTAAAATAACTAAAAATATCAAAAATATAAAAACAAAAAGAATAGAAATGAGAGGGAGCATACAATACATGATCACAATTTGATTCTATGTTAGAAAAGAACTGTTTTTAATTTAAATCCTTTTGCTTTTGCAGATACATTATGTATATTGATTAACTATAAAAGAAATAAAAGGCAAAAAAATTAGGAAAGCTGTGAAAAATTCAGAAAGAGAAAGAACTTTTGTACATATAAACAATAAAAAAACTAACATTTTATGTGTAAAGACAAATCTTTTTAATCTTTCTGTTTTCTTTTGTAAGTATATTATGTAAATTTACTACCTATAGAAGAATTAAAATAGTCTTATCGTCTCTACATTAAGTGTGTGAAACAATGTCTTAACACATTGGAGGGTCCCAAGTCGCAACTCTCCATGATTATCAGTTAGGATTGTGTCTGCCAAACAAGAAAAAGCTATAAGTTGCCATGAAGGACAAACATGTTTGATACTTAAAAAGGCTGACTTTACTTAGCAAATGAAGTAAGAGTGAATACTAGAATGGTGAGAGTTTTCCACACTATAAGAAAACATGCCCGAATCAACCTCTACATCCCAGCCAAAGCAAAGGAACTCCCCTGATGAAGAAGGATGGTCCGTGGTTGCCCACCGGAAGAGCAGGAGATGAAAGTGAAAGTGCTTGCGATCTGCTTCTGGATTCTGTTCTTCACCACCTACAACACTCATAGTATGGCGGACATATTCGTAGCAAATTTTGGCTTCTGTCGTATTTATAGTGGTAAAAGACCTCATTATTTTTGATGATGGTGGAGGGATGCAGGGGGGAGCTTGTAGGGGGCTTAAAGATGGTGAAGGGCGGCGACAAGGGTTGGGGGGGTTGACGGTGGCTTGCATGCAGGAGGGAGCTTGCAGGCTGTGGGGGCGACGGGGAAGTGGGGGGCTTCCGATGGCTTGGTTCTGGAGGATGAATGGAAGGAGGAGGTGATCGACGGGAGGGGTGAGGAGGACTGGAGGAGGAAGGGAGTGGTCTCATTTGTAAATAATGGGAAGCTAAAGGGTATAAAATGTAAAATATTTGACGAATACCATTAAAAAATCTTGTTATCGTTAAAAAATGACTGTCTAGATGGAGGCCGTAGGAGTCTCTGTTTCTGATGAAATTCGAATGACATATAGGAGGGATATAGGGATGAATATACATGGTGATATTTTTCAAAAAAAAATAAAAAACACCAAAATAGGGGGTGGGGCAGCTATGTGGGGGCAACCCTATTAAATCCATATATATATATATATATATATATGTATATAAGTATATATATAGTGAAAAATGGGGCTACCCCCACCCCATTTATCGCAATTTTTTTATTTTTTTGGAAAAATATCACCATGTATATTCATCCTTATATCCCTCCTATATGTCATTCGAATTTCGTCAGAAACATAGACTCCTACGGCCTCCATCCAGACGTCATTTTTTTAACGGTCGTAAGATTTTTTAAATCGACCCTGTCTGAATGGAGGCCGTAGGAGTCTCTGTTTCTGACGAAATTTGAATGGCATATAGGAGGGATATAGGGATGAATATACATGACGATATTTTTCAAAAAAAATAAAAAAATTTACCCAAAAATGGGGCGGGGCAGCCACGTTGGCTGCCCCCGGGGGACAGCCCCATCAACCCCATATATATATGTATATATGTGTGTGTGTGTAATCAAACTTACGGATAATGAGACGATGCAAATAACAATGTTGAACTTGAGGATTATATTATACCAAGCCATAATCCTAATCTCTCCTCCATGATCCAAGTCATGACAAATCTATAGGTAGATCTTCTTTTCTTGATAATTATATTGATGATATTAACAATATGCTTGATGGCTTGGTTGATGATGCTGAAAAGTCATTGAAAGATCATCCTATTGTTTTAGGGAATGTTGCTAGATCTGTCAAGCCTTCCACTCGTCATTCTATTGATAATTTTGTGTCTTACTCCAAGATTGATCCTAGTTGTAAAGGTTTCATTACCTTATGGGACTCTTAGGAATATTATTGAAGCTCAATGTGATCCGTGATGGGCTAACGCTACTAAGGAGGAAATGGATGCCATGAAAAAAACGATACTTGGAATGTCTTTGATATTCGAAAAGGTGCACATTTGGGTGGATAAAAATAGATCTACACGATTGAGTATAATATGGATGGAAAATCTACAAATTCAAGGCTTGATTTGTAGCGAGAGGATACAATAAGAAATACGAGATTGCCTATCTTGAGGCATCTGCTCTTGTGGCTGAAATGAACACTATCAGAATATGGAAAAATGGTCAAGTGTTACACATTAAGAATGACGTAATATGTGTTGAAGTAATCACCTAGAGTCTGCTTTGAACGAATCAGAGTAGTCATGATTGAAAATGACGAAAACCAAATTATAGATTATGCTCTCTTCATCGAAATGAAAAGCGACACAAGATCTATTCTTCCGGTATACGTCTAAGAAATGATTCTTATTGAAGATGAAGAAGAAGAGCTATCTAGCATAATAAGTGTTCTTGCAAAAAAAAATGAACTTAAAGACTTGGAGACTTTGAAGCCCTTCCTTAGCAGTGAGATGGCCCGATCTTCAAAGAGTATGTGTCTAAATTAATGAAATTATACACTTACAAGACTCAAGCATGCTTGTGTAAACTTGCCTCTACTCCGAAGGAGGCAAATGATATAATGAGTAAAAAGGTTGATGGACCTCTCGATGATGCATGGAACTGAAGATATCAAAGATTAGTTGGAAGATTAATTTATCTACTTTCACAAGACTTGATATCCCTCATATTGAAAATATTGTTAATCAACTCATGAATTCTCCTACCACTCTACATGTGGATGTTGTCAACCGAATTTTATGCTATAGTAAGAAGTTGCAAGGCAACATATTTATGTTGAAAAAATCACGATATGACTACTAAAGGCTATATGGATGTATATGGGGTAGGGCCAATTTGACGACATAAGATCTACATATGAACATGTTGTGAATCTCTATGGAGACCTCGTTATCTTGAGAAGTAAGAAACAAAATGTAGTTTCTTTATCAAGTGATGAAGCTGATTATCATGCCATTGTATATGGTGTCGTCGAAATGTTGTGACTCAAATTTCCTCTTTGGTGAATTAATTACTGAAGCCGCTACGTCAATAAAGATGTTCTGCAATAACAAAACTGCATTCACCTTGTCCAACAATGCTTGTCATGCTTGATAAAACAAAACATGTAAAGATAGACAAATACTTTATTCGTGAAAAAAATAATGAAAGACAATTGCTTGTTTCATATCCAAAGTCTGATGATCATGTAACTAATCTATTCACAAAAAGGTTTGTCTAAGGTGCAATTAGAACTATATGTAGGTATGTGGGGCATAGTTGACCTGCAAACCGACTTTAGGGGGAGTGTTGAGTTGGGCTTGTGTTTAAGTGGGTAGATGGATCGTTGGTTAATGAACCGTTTACCAACACCTCTATATATTGTACTCATACTCCCTTGTGGAATCTGATCTTAATGAAGGGTGTCCCAATCTCTAGCAAGGGACATGAGGGTTTTTTGCGCCCCCATGATTTTTTCCCTCTCCTTTGAATTGTCCATGTAAATCCCGTTTTCTTCTTTGTGATGTTCTAGGTTGATTACAACAATTGCAAAATCATGTTCTCAAAGTGATCCACAACCAACATCCTGGAGTTGCGAAGAAATCGGTAGATCAATCCTCTGATGACACATGTCCTCTCTCAAAAGTGCATGGAGGAGTTGAGTGAATCTCAACCTCTACTTGGTGCAATTCATGGTTACCAAGGTTGACCCTCAATGCCGAAAGTAAGTCTTCTAGCCACATTTGAAGGAAGTCTTCTAGTCGTATTTGAAGGCACATGATTTTATTTCACTGTGATTTATTTTCCCCAACCAAAATGGGCAATCCTTTCTTTGTGTGCTTGAGCTAGGTTGTGCATTGGAATATAAACTTCCCATCACACAGGTCTCCTACACCTCTTGAACAATTGGCAAGAAGTCCTCCCTCTGCAGTCAGTAACTACAGTATCTGGAAGGCTTCAATTTCTTCTTTGATGTTGATCACTATGATTGCAAGATAGTACATAATTTGTATATACTCCACCCTCACCAAGGGGAACTTGGAGAACCAAACACCTGATCGAAAGCGCTCTATCTATCTTGCATGAGATTCAGGTAAGCTAGAGCACTTGATTGGTTCCTTCAAGTTCCCTTCGCGAGGAGTGAGTAGAAACCACTTGAATCACTGAAGATTTTTCTTTTTGAAAAAGATCACTTGGGAAGATAGTTATCCCACCTCTTGAGTATATTCATATCACCATTAATTAGGAGCTAATGGTCACTACATTACTTAACATAGAAAATTTACCATCTAAATTGTTAATCATCTTTGTTTATCATCAGATAGACAACTGGTACATGTTGGACTCTTGCCAAAAAGACTGATCCTGCAAAGCATACTCTAATATAATTACTCTGCAGATGTATAAACATATCCAAGCAATTTTTATTTCGTGATAGCAACAAAAAAGGGGTTTCTTCTTAGAATCATAGTTTTCAAGTGACCACTACTTGTTTGATGGCCAAGAAATAATCAATTCTTTTAAATCATAGTTTTCAACACAATTGGATTCTTTTCACAAATTCATCATTGCAGAACCAAATCGCAAACGAGAAAAGGCATAAGAAACCACATGGTATTCTATCCAAATAAATTTGTGCTGCAAATATATTCTCTATTCATAGGGAGTATTGGAGTATTATTTTGGAGTATTCTGTATCAGGGCTTTGTGGACATCAATGTCTTAATAATAACCGACTTTTTTTTCTTTAATGACAGAAACCAACACATCTGACTGATCAGCTCCTGCCCTTTATTTAACTTGACAAACATTTAATTAACGATCCCCGGCTGCTCCAAAGTAGATGTTTCTCTTTGTTAAGCTGTCAAGGAAAAATTAAACAATGTGAGAAAATAAAACCACAATAATAACAGAAACAACTTATTTGGACAGAATGTTTATGTAACTAAACCCAGAGCTGAAAAGTGGATTTACACTGTGTAGAAATAGCAGCATGCTCAAAGTTCAGGCATGTCGTCCCACCATCCTCAAGCTGAAATCCCACAGCTTCTTTGCCAGTTCTTCATTGGTGGCCAAAGCGCTTGGCGTTGATATGTTGCTGTGGTTGAAATATTGGCCGCTAATACCCTTTACTTGGGGATGCATTGCCACATAGCAAGTAGTTGCTGCACCCTGCAAAATCTCAAGATGATAGCCTTAAGATTGAAAAGGTTAAGATGGCTGTTTTCAGATCCTCCTCCCAGTTAATGCAAAGTTATTTTGGTTTATTAAGTTGATTTGAATCAATGTATCGTTATATTGGATTTTTTTTTCAAAACTGTTTCATCATATTTGACGTAAGAGGACCTCTATGGAGCAGATTGTCAAAGAACAGATTATTACTTGATACCTGGCAGGTAAATTATCCAAATTTAATTCAGAAAGGGCAGTATTTAATTTTCAATTATATATAGCATTTGCATCGAGATTCCAGAATAATACACAGGAAAAATGGTTGAGAAATGCATGAAATATTAGCTAAGCTTCTCAAGTTGGCCTAATTCAATACTCGGGTGTGAAAGGTTTTGCCTGAGAAGAGACTTCACATGGAAAAGCTTTTTCCTTTAAATGTGGCAATCACAAGATAATTCATGAGAAAAGATTTCACATGATGAAAAGAGTGCATATGTAATATAAAACATAGAGAAACATATATATTATGAAACACTTGTATGCTATTTTATGTACAAAGTCTGATTTGGCATAATATATACTATATAGATAGGGTCGTCTTTAAAAAAATCCTCTTGAAGAGGTGCACATAACAACAACAAAGTCTTTTCCCACAATTAAGTAAGGTCGGCTACATGGATTCTTTACCTCCATTCAGATCTATCTTGGGTCAATATAATAAGAGGTGCACATAAATTATAAGAATTTTTAAATGGGATTATCTATGCAAAATTTCATCTAGATGATCATATATATGTAATGGGATATTTATTATCACTTATAACATACATCTTAAGGATGAAATATAAAGGTTCCAAAAAGAGGGTTCCGAACTTCCGATAGAATATTCACATGGTCATCTTTAAGAAAAAAAATCTCATAAAGGAATGCTTACAAGCACAGATACGGATTATAAAGAATTTCTATTAACTATAGTATTAACCGACAAAAAAACTCAAGGATATGCATGCATGTAATTAACTTTTTTAGAAAAACAAATAATAGCCACAAATAGAGGAAATCTAAAATAGATGGATGATAATTGAGTCTGAATATTGATAGGTTGATCAATGCAAACAATCTTTCACGGACGGGCACATGTTTATTATTTAATCTTCCTAAATTAACTTTCTTAAACGTTTCATTTAAAGATCCATGTACACAAATAAATATCTAAAGGATAATACCTATCCCATGATTTCTCCCCTTATGCCGGGTTTTCGTAAATCCCAAATGGCTATTCTCCTTTCCCATACCATAACTATTCCACTTCCCCTTATCCCTCTCCCTTAAGCTACGACTTATTTTACATTTTCAAGACCAACAAACAAATGAGGAATATGAATAACTCACACTTGTTCCACCTTCATCCCATCAAAACAAAATCTTCCAAAAGAATAAGAATAGTGAATAAACACCTTGTTCTTATGCCACCTCTCCCTCCTCCCCTCTCGTGCCACCTCTCGCGTTCACATTCACCCCTTCCTACCCCTTCTAGCTTTGATTCCTCTTCACGCTCTCGCTCTCACCAGAGACATCCCTCCAAAGGCATCTCAATGTTACCTATAGTACACAAGCTGAATTGAGTTTCATAATGAAAGCCAGACTAAAAGTTCAATGACCCGTGGCAAGTACCAAGATTATAGAAAACATTGTGAAACGATTACATCATCAGTTATTCCTCATCAGTTGAAGTTTCCATTTTGATGCACTATACTTGATTACAGAAGACTGACAAACCTGCTGAACATTCTTCATAAAAAATTTGGCTGCTGTAAAGAAGATGGCTGCAAAATGAGTATACCAAGATAAGAAACAACTCAAAATCTGCGAATGCACTTACAGTAAAGTAAAATTTAGGTAAAAAATGATTCCAAAGGAAATGACGGTTTTTAGGAATTAACGGAGCCTTTATTCCTCATCTCTGATAAGCGTGTCCAAGTTATACATCATCTCATTATGCATTACTCTGACCTCTAAATTTATTATGGGGTCATTACCCTTTAGAGATTCATCTTATCTGCAAATCCTTTACAAAGAAATTACATAAGTATAATAATGCGTGCCAAATCATAATGGTGATTCCTCCTTTTTATCTGAATTTATATTTCATGGTATTAGTTCTACTGTTAACATGTTTGATATGTTTCAACTCGAAAATACTTTCAAGTTGTTTTAGTAAGAGACTGCTAATTTATTACAGAGGGAAGAAAGTCGACATCTTCCTCTCCGCATGCCCATGACCGGGGCAAATTTCATAATCATATAGTCATAAGCTTTGAATTGTTTTACTGCTACCATCTGTGAAGCACCCTTATTTAAAGGGTAGATCCCTACCGCCCACCATGTGGATCTCTAGACAATTAATGATTCAACGCATTTGCCTTTTTTAGAAAAAAAAGGCAAGAAACAGAGACAGTGATTAACGTGCAAACCTTCCTCGCCGGAAGAGAAAAAACCACAGAAACACACTACAGAAACAAGGGTTCTACTTCATACTCTTTTAAAATGAAAACAAGTTGGGGCTGAGTTACATACAAGCTCCCAATGGGTAAATGGATCATCACCCATGAACCATTTACCTATTTACAAGCAACTCAACACTCCCCCCCCCCCTTCAAGTGGACAAAGAGATTGCACATGCCAAACTTGCCCATATTCTTCTCAAAACTAGTCGTGGGAAGCTCCTTGGTGAAGACATCAACCACTTGATCCTTGGTTTTTATATATGGCAGGACAAGTTCCTTAGAGTCAATTCTTTCTCTGATAAAATGACGAGCAATCTCCACATGCTTGATTCTATCATATAAGATATGATTGTTGAATAGATTTATAGTAGCCTTGTTATCACTGAACAACTTCATAGACAGCTCGAAAATTATTCCAATTTCTGTCAAAATGGTCGTAGCCTACAACATCTCAGCAACACCCATGGCAACAACCTTGTATTCCGCTTCAGCTTTAGACCTAGCACGAATCAATTATCTTTTGCTTCTCCAAATCACTAAGTTACCACCTAGAAAAATGCAATAACCCGTTGTAGATCTCCTTGTATCGATGCATCCATGCCAATCTTCGTTAGTGTATCATTCTATCTCAATTTTTGCATCTTTGGTAAAGATAGGTCCTTTTACAGTGTCTTTTTTTACATAGTAGAGTATGCACTCTACTTCCTTCATGTGAATATCAATTAAAGCATGCATGGTCAGAGCTTGCATGAATTGACTCACCACGTTGACAACATAAGTAATGTCGGGTATGATTAAAGTAAGGTAAATCAACTTACTCACAAGTCTTTGATATCGACTTTTGAAGTCTTCTTCAAGTTGCTTTGCATTCTTGATGCTCAACTTCTTACTCCCTTAAATGGGCATAGAAGTAGGTTTGCATCCCAACTTTCTAATTTCCTTCAGCAGATATAAAGCATTTTTTCTCTGACAAAGAGCAAGACCTTCATTCGACTTTGTCAATTCAATAACTAAAAAATATTTTAGATTCCCAAGGCCCTTCAGGTCGAAAAATGCAATATCTCCTCTTCATCATCTTTTGTGATAATCATGTCATCAAAATAAACAAGAAGAAGAGTTGTTTTATTTGTATCCCTCTTGACAAAGAGTGTGCAATCACCATTTCCTATGTGATAACCCAATCTGAACATCACCACAAAATCTCTCGAACCATGCTCTAGGAGATTGTTTTAGTCCGTATAATGCTTTCTTCAATTTACATCATTTTCCTATCTTCTCATGGTTAGGTGGCACGTGCATGTAAACAACTTCTAAGAGATCTCCATTCAAGAAGGCATTCTTAACATCCATCTGTTGAAGCTTCTAATTCCTCGGAACGGCTAGAGAAAGCACAATCCACACTATATTCATTTTTACTACATGAGCAAAAGTTTCTAGGTAGTCAACGTCGTATTTTTGACTGAAACCCCTTGCAACAAGTTTAGCCTTGTATTTTTCTATTAATCCATTTAGTTTGTATTTTATTGTATAGACCTACTTTGAACCGACCAAATCCACCCCATCAAAGATATCCCGAATATCCCATGTACAATTTCTTTCAAGGGCCTCCATCTCGTCATGCCTAGTCTGAACCCATCTAGGATCAGGACCGACATCGGTAATATTATTTTTTTGAGGGAAAAGAGGGTGTAGTCCCAAGATTGGAACCCACAACGAATTTAGTATATTGTCTCAGTAATCATTAATTACATTTTTTGAATCAAATCAAATGACTCATCTCAATGCCATTTACTGTGTGCCCGATATGACCGATATATGCGATGTAAGGATCCATGATCTATATGTGTTATCTAAGTGTATAATTGTAAGATATTTAATATTATAAGAACTTGAATGAAATCCATTTCCAACATCTATAAATCAGGAATCAACATCAACATCGATATGTTCGATATGATCGAAATGTGTGATATATGGGGTACAAATGACCGATATGTGTGATATAAGTGTGTATTTGTAGGTTATTTGTTGTTTTAATATCTTGGATGATCTTAAATTTTGAATAAACGATAAAAAATAGCTTTTTTAAGACATTTCCAGCATTTCCACCGATATCGACAATATATCCCGGTATATCCTTTTTCAAGTGGACCGATAAGGTATCAATATCGATATTTCCTACCTTGCGTTGGAGTGGGAGCTCATTGCTTCTAACACCATACCATTAAGTGGGGATCTTTGGCTAAGGTTTTAATAGGTCGTGATTGGGGTGTCTCTAGAACTAATGTTTTGGTTACTAAGGGCTGAATTAACTCCTCGCAAGCATTTCAATGCCAATTTGAGTCCATACACCAATGGAAATGTCCTATTGCTTCTAATTTGGTCAATAGTATTTACCATGGAAATGCGAAATAACCATATTATTACCCAATAAGATCGTTAAATTATCGTTAAAGCATTGCAAATGCAAGAGAGCGTAAAAGTGAAAGATCATTGAAGATTTTGATTCTAATGACTACATGGTGTTGCTTTTTGTGGAAAGGAAGAATAGAATTGTATTTCATCGTAGCACTCGAGCTCTCTTATATATGAGAAAAGCTCTATGGGAAAATTACATAAAGAGGATAGGATAAATAAGAAATAAAAAGAACCTCAGAAAGATATGAATATCTCAACACTCCCTCTCAAGTTGGAGCATATATGTCTATCACGCTCAGCTTGGAACAACAACGATGAAAAGAACCTCTAGCAAGGGCTTTGGTGAACATATATGCAATCTGGTCGGCTAACGCAACATGAGATGTGAAAATAAGCCTATTTTGAATTAGATCTCGAGTGTAATGACAATCTACCTCAATATGCTTGGTTCTTTCATGGAATGCTGGATTATTGGCTATAAACAGAGCAACTTGATTGTGACATTGGAGGTGCATGAGAAGAGACACCTCAATAGTTGAGTCAATTAGGATGGATCTGACCCACATCATCTCCGTGTTCCCTTGTGTCATAGCTCTATACTCTGATTCAACATTAGATCTAATCACCACTGTACGTTTCTTACTCTTCCATGAAACCAGTGAGCTCCCTACAAATACAGTAAAACCTGATGAGGACGTCTTATCCTTAGGACACCCTGCATAGTCTGCATCAGCACATCCTGTCACTGTAAGAGATGTGTCTCTTCTGAACAAGAGTCCGCACTTGGAAAGGACTTCATACATCTCAAAATCATGTTTACTGCATCATATGGACCTGCCTAGGCTACTCCATAAACTGGATGACTCTACAAACTGCAAATAATATATCAGTCCTGGTGATTGTGATGTATAACAACTTCCCTACTAGCTCTCTATATCTTCTCTTATCAACTTCTTCAGAATCATCATCATAGTTTGGTATTAGGATCCATAGGAGTGGTAGCAGGCCTACATCCTATCATGATCGTCTCAGCTAGAAGATCAATAACATATTTCCTTTGCGTCATTACCATGCCTTGATGATTCCTTGTAAATTCAAGACCAAGAAAATAACAAAGATTACCAAGGTCCTTCGTCATAAATTGTTGTCCACGGAACTCCTTAGTAGCATGAATACCATGTTCGTCATCACATGTAACGATGATGTCATCCACATAGACCAGTACAACAACAATACCTCTCTGGGATCTCTTCACAAAAAAAGAGTGATCTCCAATAGATTTGATCAACCCTTGTTGTTCAATCAACTCTAAAAATTTTTGAAACCAAGCCCTTGTACTTTGTTTTATACCATAAATTACCTTGTGAAGTCTGCATACCATATGCGACTCCTCCTCAGCAGCAAACCCGGGTGGCTGTTGCATGTAGACTTGCTCCTGCAAGTCACCATATAAGAAGGCATTTTTGACATACAACTGAATAGAGTCTAGTCAAGTACCATATAAATAGAAATTAGGATCTACACAGTAGAGTGGCGAGCAATAGGGGAAAACATATCTTGATAATCCACTCCATACGTTTGGGTGAATCCACGAGCAGCAAGTCCGACCTTGATCTGTCCACTGCACCATTAGCACGGTGCTTCACTGTAAACACCCACTTGCTCCCCTCAATAGATGCACCAGGGGGAACATCAACAATACTCCATGTGCATCATGATTGCAACGCTGCCATTTCTTCCTCCATAGCAAGATGCCACTGACTAACCTGCATTGCTACCTAATATGACCTTGGTATCTCCATCGCAGACAAACCCATAACAAACCTCTAAAACTCCTCTGATAGATGTGTAAGAGAGACATGGGAAGCAAGGGGATACATAGTACGTGTGCGCCTCTGCTTCCGTAGTGCAATGGGTATATCAAGATCCACAGCCTCCTCACTAATAGGAACATCTATAACCTCCTGCTCATCATGTTATAAATGCAAATCACCAGTGTCAGCAGTAGAAATCAAGTGTTCATAACATATTTGGGACGTACTGGATGTTGGAGGAGGTACATGAACACGAGATCGGCGTTGGTAAACCCATGGAAAATATGAGGGTGATGAAGGTGGAGGTAGAGACGAAGGTAAAGACGAAGGTGGTGAGGAGGTAGAGTTTAGTGTAGACAGACTTGGGGATAAAGGCATGTATACCTCTTCTCCGAACTACGAAGAAATTCGCTTATCACTTGTAGGATAGAAGAACATAATAGACTCAAAGAAAGTGGCATCAACACTAACATAATACTTCTTACGAACATGGTCAAAACAATGGTATCCCTTTTGAGTCATGGAATACCCCACAAATACGAACTTGACAGCTCTAAGAGAGAGCTTGTCATGACCAGGGGATGTATAATGTACGAAAGCAACCAATGCAAAACACGAGGAGGGAGAAAAGATCCTTCTCGGAAAACGCAATCAAGAATGGGATTTTCTCCCCCAGCACAGATGGCGGCATACGATTCACCAGATAGCAAGCTGTTAGAACCACATCTCCATAATATGAACGAGGAGCACGACTCTTGATCAAAAGGGTTCTAATAACATCTAAAAGGTGGCGATGCTTGCACTCAACCACCTCATTCTATTGGAAAGTATAAGCACAAGAAGTTTGATGAACAATACCATGGGTTTTGAGGAACTACGAGAGTTGACAGTTACAAAATTTTAATATATTGTCAGAACGGATATACTTGACATTCGCAGAAAAAACATTCTTAATTTCATTAATGAATGACTGAATAACATGGTGCATGTTACATTCATTATAAAGGTGCAACTTTCTAATAAAAGTTGCTACAGAAATCTCTACACTGATTGCCAGATAGTTATCAAGTGTCACATATACAATTCCTAGTTCACTGTTACTTCGTGAAACCCTTTATCATCTATCTTTGTTTATATGACTAGACCAGGTCGTGAAATTGACAAGCGATGCACCTGACTAATGTATTATAATTTAAAACCTAATTTCTTAAATTTGTTATCACATAATGAAAAAAGATCAAAGCAGCATCTGATACATTGCATTCCAATGTTACGTTTCCCTTTGGTATTTTGGATCACCACACAATTGTCAACTGCCCAACAAAGTTGAAGTGTTAAAAATCAACTAGTAACAACCGAACTTTTGCGAAGGAAATAGTTGTAATCTAAACTGGACCAGCCTTTTTGCAAAGAAAATAGTGAACGTGCTCGGAGATGATAAACACATGCTTAGATGAATAGGTTCTTAGATCTTTACCTTCAAAATATGGATGGTACCGAAATAGATTTGTCGTTATAACACCTGGATGAAGCGAATTGGCAGTAATATTTGCTCCACATTCCTACAAAATTAAATAGGCATTCAAATATTAAAATGGTCATATCACTATTCAAATATAAAAGACAATAGTTATCAGCGTGTCTGATATGCTCGATATAAAACAATCAAAGTCCAATTTTAATATTTACCTTAAAAACTTATTGGATTTGGGTCTAACTGGGGCTAATGCAACCATACACAAATAAACCCGAGATATAGGTGTTGGAATGTGAGCATTTGGGTTAGGTTTTGAGTGCCAGTATTTATATAGTTTGCTTTTATTTGCGTTAATAGTCTCTCTCTCTCTCTCTCTGTATAATGAGATCTAATGATATTCAATATATCAAGTATTGCATTCCACATGGTGTAAGACCAACAATGTTAAACTACTACTCCATTTCCAACTTCCATGCCCCTCCCCAACGGTCTCCACCATCACTACCTCATATACACATTCGCCACCCACGTAACATTGGCTACCTACTGATGAATCTCGTATTCATCACTCTAAGTCTCATTTATTAAGCTCAAATCCCTCAAAATCAACAGCATTCTGGCATCTATTTTGCATAATTAGCATTCATACATGTTTCTATAAGAATTGCATTTTAGCACAAAAATCTGCACAAAATAAGAAGCCAAAAATCCAAGCCAAAATGACCTGTAAATAAGCCTAACTTCCCAGATTTTTAACACATTCATGCTAACTCCGAATAACTCAAAACCACTTCCGCTGTGTACATATCACTAACAAAAAATACAAAAAAATAACTAACCCAAATAAGTGGACCAAAAACCCAAACCCTAATTTCAGGATTTTCGGACTAAAAGCCACATATCTTCTCCATCCAATGTCCGATTTAATCCTACTCACTTTTGAACTAATGTGCATTCAATTACCTTCAAAACAAGACCAAGTTCAAGTGAATCGGAGCTCATATGTGAAAGTTGGGTTTTGGGCCTATTTTGTACATTGTATATTTTCGCGGTTTTTGACCTTGTATTTTATGTATATATTCTATTAATCAATAAAAATCCTAAAAAATAGAGATAAGTGTCTTTTATTTATCTTTGATTTTTCCATATTTTTCCGGATTTTTATCTTGTTAAAAAAAATGACACAAAAATTATAAAACCCAAAAAATCAAGGTATTCTATGAACATAGGATACCCCAAAAATTCATTTTTTACAAATGATCGATTTTGGTTTTGATGTCTTCATGAAAGTTGTAGATCTCATCGAGACGAGCAATTTTCGTGAAGAAAGTTTTTCGATCCGAGGTCATTTACTATTTATTTTCGATTTTACAAGATAATTATTTTCTGAATTTTCTGGTGCTGACACGTGGCAGCACCTGGTGCCGCCACGTGTCAGCCAATTTTGGCACTATTATATATTAGTTTTATTAAAAAAAATAAAAAATAAAAAAAATAAAAACCACGCACGTGCGAGGCACGTGCCACCCAGGCACGTGCTCCGCACGTGCGCCCTATCCCTTCGCCTCCACCCGCCACGTGGCCCATCAGGGGCCGTCCGATCACACGCGATCGGACGGCACCTGTACGTCGTCTCCCTCAACGTCGTCCCCCTTTCCTAATCGGCCTCGCCGCCCCGCGAATCTCTCCGGCCATCCCCTTCCCCGTCGAATCCCGCGAATATCTCCGCCCATCTCCGATCCCCCGTATCTCGCGCGCCGCCGCGCGAGATCCTCTGAAGCTCAAATCTCGCAATCGGATCGCCGCCCCGATTCCCCTTCCATCTCCGACCGAGACCCCAGCCCTATTTAAGAACCTCCGCCGCCTCCTTCGAGATTCATCCGCCGATCTTCATCGCAGAGCACCACCTCCGGTTGTGACACCCGCGAGGCCCCCCTCGTCGCCGGCGTGATCCAAGGCTCTCCCCGCCTCGTCGCAGCTCCGCCCCGAGCGCCGCTGCTCGCTCCGGCCGCCCAACGCCGTCGAGCTCCTTCAGGTATACCCTCTTTCTTTCTCTCTCTCTCTCTCTCTCTCTCTCTCTCTCTCCCCATCTCGCCTGCTCCACCACCGAGTCCGCCTTCTTCCCCTTCGCCGGACACGCCTCGCCACAAGCAGCAACCCCGCTCCGCTTCTCCGACAACCACCTTCGTCTCCGCTGCTCGCTCCGGCCGCCCAACGCCGTCGAGCTCCTTCAGGTATACCCTCTTTCTTTCTCTCTCTCTCTCTCTCTCCCCATCTCGCCTGCTCCACCACCGAGTCCGCCTTCTTCCCCTTCGCCGGACACGCCTCGCCACAAGCAGCAACCCCGCTCCGCTTCTCCGACAACCACCTTCGTCTCCGACAATCACCGCCAGGAGCTCAACGCTGACGACCTCCGCCCTGCGCCCTCGACGCCCCACGGCCGTGTGTCGGCCACCACCGCTTCGTCTTCGCCCTTCCCCGATCGTTCACCGCCTGGAGCTCTGCTCCTGCTCCGTCGTCGATCCAACGCCTCCTCCGCCCTCCTCGACTCCGCCGCACCGCCAGGCCCTACCAGGAGCAGCACGACCCAACGCCTCGATGACTCCGTCCAGCCGCCGGCACCTCTGCCTGGAGCGGCCATCCGCCACTACCGCCTTCAGCCGCAGACCGGGCCCGTCAGCCCGAGGCCCCCCGCACGCCCCTCGCACGTACGTGGGGGAACGTCCCAGTCAACCCCAGGGGTCACGTGCTGCGCACGTGCCCCTTGGGCAAATTACAAGGAGCCCCTCGGCCTTTCTCTTATTCGCTGATCAGTACCCGCCGACCAGAGGCACGTGCAGTGCACGTGCCCTCTGGTGATTTTGCAGATTCTCCCCGGAGTTATTGGTAATTTCAGAAAGGCCCCCCACTGCAGTTTGCTTTACTTATTTATTTTATTTATATTGCATCTGTACCCCTGTGTTCCCCTGTGATTTTGGACCTTTTCTTTACATTATTTTCTTAATCTAAAAATAGCAGGATGTTTGTTAATTGACTCTCTACATTTTGACATATTGTGGGTTTTTTCTGATTGATGGTTAATTAATAAATAATTATGTTGCGGAAAATTGCATATTTTGCCCATCTCTTGCTCTAAAATTCATAATTGATTAACCGTTGCTCTAAAAATTCTCGAAAAATCACATCTTGTAGAGTTAATTATTCTTAACATTGTGCCCGAAAAGATTTGCATTTGCATGCATATTTTGTCCTATAAAAATCATTTTGCATCTTTTAGTATTTAATTTTTAATAGGTATTAAACCCCACATTTTCGAGGTTTAGGATTTTTCTGAGGTCCGTCACCTAGTGATAGATCTCAGATAATTTTGATTCTTGAAAATAAATAGGTCTGATATTTATTAAAATTAAATATTAAAAATCATTTTGTTTGCATTTAAAAATCCCTAAAAAATTCATATTGCATCCAAAAATTCCAAAAAAATTATAGTGCACCCATTTCATCATAATTTACATTGTGGACAAGTTTCGTATTTTTCGGACATCGTTTGATTAAAATTTACATTTTAGTCCCTAAAATAAGGCCGAATTTGCATTTTGCATCCTTTATTGCATTAAAAATTCAAAAAAAGATCGTCTCGAAAACCGAACACGAACTTTGATAGACATTTCTCTAGGTTGTTCCTTTGCCTCCTTGTGATCGACCTTGGGACTTACCCAAGTAAAATAAACAAAAAAACCACGAGATTAAAGATTGAATAACTTATTTGTGGTATTTTCTTGATCGTTTCCGATTGCCGCCTACAACGCACAACACGATAAAAACAACTTCTTAAAAGCGACATATCCGGATACGTCAGATGGCGCCGTTGCCGGGGAGGCAAACGGCTTAGATTTTTGTCTAAAATTTTTTATTCGGTTTTTCGCATTCGGGTAGTCTGACCCCCGAATTTTTCATTGTAAATTTCATTTTCCTGCAATTTATTTTCAGCCTTTATTTTTCATATATTTTTGAGTCACTCTCTTACACTTTCTCTCTTATTTTTCTTGCGAGGTACCTTGTACGTGAAGCGGTTTTTTCCAATAACCGACGCAACTTCACCGACTCTTGCAAAAATCGCAATTAATCTAAGATCGAGTCGAGTCGTGAGAGAGCGTAGAGTCTAGGTTTTTAATTCTTGCAATTTTAGATTTTTGTAATTTTACAGCGGTGTCCGTTTGGACTCTCGCGTGTGTAGAAAGACCTCTGACTCTATTCTGTGGTGTGTCGTGGCCTGTTTCACTCTTCGGAGAGGGTGGGGCCCGACTTGAGTGGCGATTAGGATAGACCTGCACATACGGCTCTCAGAGCATTTATATTTTGCTTGTGCTCGTAGGATCTTAAGCCACACTGCATTTAATTGAGACGCACATAGATCGTTCAACTTAGCCAAATTTAAATCAATTATTCCCGCTAATAGGACTTTCTGCTTAGGTGCGGTTTTTCCATCGGCTTGCATATCATTTAGAATAACTTTTAAATTCTGTCTAGCATCCCACATGGAGATTGCGAGGATTCACTGTAAGTCTTCTAACTGAGCATTCATCATAGTTTTCCGCGTGCATCGGCTTTTTCCGAATTCCTCTCTCTTGTTTTACAACATAACTTTAAAGGAAATTGGGACTGGACGGTAGACGTGTATTTGTGCTCATCTAATTTTTTCAGTGATCACCTCATTAAAATCGGGACTGCTAAATATATCTGATCTCAAATAACCCATAAAATCAGGAATTTTTGCGGGAGAGTAACCCCGACCTTGGATGTTCTATTTTTTCTCAGTGAGCGAGAGACGACACTTAAGGCTAGAGCCCAAATCCGAAATTTCATCTCGCTAATAAGATTGTCTTTTCATCATTTAAAATTGACAAGAAAAATTGGTCGAACTCTTACGACCTTCACTGTGTGAGTTGGTGAAAAAGAATTTTGTATTGTGTTTGATTTGATCAACATCCATCTCTTGAAATTCAAGAATGGAAAATTGTGGTAATTTCTGTTCGGACTCAGCGAACCCTTTTCTGACTACCACAAACTTTCCAATCTCAAATCCTCTGAGCCACTCTTACTCAGAACCACCTTGGGTTCAGGAACACCTTCCCCTAGAATCTTCATTTCATAATTCTCTTCAAACTATTGACTCCTATTTTTCACAATCTGAAGGTGGAAAGAAGACTTCACAAAAAATGCCTCCAAAGAAGACCAATCCTGAAGATGACCAAAATGAAGATCTTATGCAAATGATTCTCGCAAGACTGGCTGCATCTGAGCAGCAGCAAAATTTGATGAGGGAACAATTGGAAAGAATGAATGCAGAGGAAGAGCCACCAATGGAGGCTGCATATAATCCCGGGCAATATATGGTCATAAATTACTTGCAGCCACCTCAACCTGAGGTTCACCATGAACTGAAGCCACACTTCATAAATCAATTACCACAATTTCATGGTAATTCGAATGAAGAACCCTATGAATTCCTGCGTGATTTGGAGCTAATCTGTTCTAATCAGAGGCACCCACAAGTCAGCCAAGACTATATCCGTCTCACTGCATTACCTTTCGCCTTGAAGGGTAAGGCAGATTACTGGGTGAAAAATTTGGGAGTGACGATGACCACCTATGATAGGTTCAAGAATCTCTTCTTAAAAAAATTCTACCCCTTGAGTCGAACCAATCAAATGAGGACTCGCATCACTAGCTTCTCTCAGATGCCAAATGAACCACTTTGTGATGCATGGGATAGATTCAAAGATCTGCTGCAGAAATGTCCCTGCCATGACCTAGATAATAACATCCTGGTCCAATCCCTCTATTCTGGCCTTAACCACGGGACTCAGGGATTAGTCAGCGCTGCCTGTGGAGGAAACTACACATCCCGAGGAGCTGATACCGTCTGGAAGATACTGGAGCAAATGGCGGAGACTAGTCGTTCACAAATTGCTAGTAGATCTTACACTGATTCACTGAACAACTATCAAGCCAAAGGAGGGAAACAGACGGTCGCAGAAATAACAGAGGACTTGCTGCCCAACATGAACATCATCACAGACAAATTAACAGTTGTGGACCACATTAATAAAAGGGTGAAAGACATCGACAACCGGCTCGCTCAATTTCCAAAACAAATGGAGGAACTCACTGAGAAGGTGTCCAAGATCGGGATGCCTACTGCTCCTACGGTCCCAATTTATCATGTGCACCATGTCCAAGAGCAGCCAGGCTCTGGACAACCGCAACCATGGACTCATGACCAATCCTACGTCCAACCTTCCCAGCAGTCATCTCCTCCACCGAGACAGTCATAGAAGCCCCGCCTCTGACTTTCGAGATAAACGGCATCTGGTACACTCAGGATAATACCCGAAAGGGTAATCTGGGGGACCGTCAGCAATATCAGCGTCCACCCAACTCCTACAATGCCGCTCCACAACACAATCAGCCCTCAAGGCAGCAGCAGCCACACGACCGTCAGAACCAACCTCAACAACATCGTCAACAATATCAAGCTCCAAATCAAGCATCTCGATCATCCAAACGTCCAGAAGACCCGATTGATATCCAAAGACAAATGCTGGAGGAAATTCGCAGCTTCCGGAATGAACTGTACGACCTACGGGTAGATGTTAATCGTCTATCCCGGTGGAAGGAAGAACAGACAGCCCCGGTCACAGCCATCCCCGCCCAAGTTCAAGCTAACCCCAATAGCTTGAACAAATCTCAATCATCTCAACACAACAATCAGGTATATTACTCAGACTTTTCCACATCTGAACACGAGACCCTTTCGTTTAACAAAATCAATGCCATATCCCTCAGGAGCGGAAGGACCGTGGTCGTACCTGACCGGGCAAGGGAAGCTGACCATAACGACTCGGAAAATCAACCGCAGGATGCTTCTGAGGATGAAGACGAAGGACGCCCGAGGATTTCTGCCCAAAGGAAGGGAAAAGCATCTATGGAGACTACAGAGGACCTTGAACCTCTCGTTGCTGCAAAAATACCTTTGTCACCATTTCAGCAACATGATTATGATCCAAAACATTATGATTGTAATAAGAACTCCAAATTCAATCAAGATGCTCTTATTTACGATTCTGGATCTCTTTCTCCGGTCTCAAATGCTTCCATTCCTTTTCCCCATGCTCTTAAGAAAGGAAGACAAAAGAAAAATATCCAGAGTGACCCAGTGATGGAAAAATTCTGTCAACAAAACATAACTGTGAAGGTACCCTTTGATCAATATGTGGCCAGTAACCCTGCATTTCAGAAATATTTGAAAATGAAATGTACTCCCACCCGGACCCGCACAAAGAAAACAAACCAATTTGTGGAGACTCATATTCTGACAGTAGCCACTACCAAATGCGTGAGAAACCATCATTTACCAAGGAAGAAAAGAGATCTGGGTGCTCATTATGTGGAAAGCCGCATTGGCGGTATCGCATTCGCACGCACACTTCTTGACAATGGTTCTTCCATCAATCTTCTTCCCTTAGCTTTATATTACCGATTGGAGTTAGGACCTCTCCAGAAATCGCTATCTATACTCCAATTCGCTGACAAATCTACTAAAAGACCTAAGGGAGAAGTGAAAAATGTTATCATTATGGTTGAGGGTACGGAATACAAAGTGGACTTCATCGTCCTTGACATGGAGACCCCGAACCATTGGAAAGAATCGCAAATCATTTTGGGAAGACCATTCTTAAGAACCGCCAAGGCTGTATTCGATTACGGCACTGGAATGATGAAATTCCGCTCCCTAGACGGAGAAGTGGATCTGGAAATGAGACAAACAAAATGGCAAAGACCCGATTCCGAATCCACCACTGAAGAGGCTGAAACATCTGAGTGTAATCTGATCAGCACTACCGGACCTTGGGACCAACTGTCAGATCTTCACATGGACACCATCACATCAAAAGAAGCAACAATGCACCATACAGTGTGTGATCTTTTACCTGATAAATCTGAACACCTGTACAATCTTGATGACACAGAACTCCTTTCGGATTGGTCCATCCCATCCTCTTCGAAAAAAATCAATGACGAGTCGGACGCGGCTTTAGCTGAATTACCGCACTACATTTGCGATCTGACTCACTTTCCTTCAAGAGCAGTGGCTAGCCTATCACAGAATGATCACCCACCAACAATCACTGAGTCAGACTTAAAAGACCTTCAGCCAGATTTGATTGATGATTCAGATTTACCAGAGCTGAAACCTCTCCCTCCCACCCTGAAGTATGCATTTCTCAATGGATACAAAAATAAATTCCCTGTGATCATCAGCTCATCATTAACCATAGATCAAGAATCTAAGCTTCTAGAAGTCCTTGAGCGAAATCGAAAAGCCATCGGTTGGACTGTGTCGGATCTCGTCGGAATCAACCCTGCTCTCTGCTCGCACCAAATTTATGTTGAGGATAATGCAAGGCCTTCCCGTGAATTTCAGAGAAGATTAAACCCCAATCTTCGGGAAGTGGTTAAGAAAGAGATAGAGAAATGATGCAAAGCAGGTTTCATATACCCCATTTCTGACTCCAAGTGGGTGGCCCCCCTTCATGTCGTCCCGAAGAAGTCGGGAATCCAGATGGTCACCAACGAGGAGGGGGTTGAGATCGCGACCCGAGTACCCACGTCGTGGCGTGTCTGTGTCGATTACAGGCGCCTGAATGCTGCGACCAAGAAAGATTACTTCCCACTGCCATTTATTGATCAAATCTTGGAGAGACTTGCAGGGAAAGCATTCTTCTGTTTTCTTGATGGGTACTCTGCCTACAATCAGGTAGCTATTGCTCCCGAGGATCAGGAAAAAACCACATTACATGTCCCTTCGGTACTTACGCTTTCAAGCGCATGTCATTTGGGCTTTGTAATGCCCCAGGCACATTTCAACGGTGCATGATTGCCGTATTTGCCGAGATGGTGGGTGATTTCCTGGAAGTGTTCATGGATGACTTCTCGGTCCATGGTGATTCATTTGATACATGTTTAGCGCACTTGGACCGAGTCCTCCAAAGATGCAGGGAGGTTAATTTGGTACTCTCCTGGGAGAAAAGTCACTTTATGGTGACTAAGGGTATCGTGTTGGGACATGTCATCTCCAGAAAGGGAATGGAGGTCGACCCTGCCAAGGTGGATGTGATCAAAAAACTTGAGCCACCAACCAACGTCAGGTCAGTGCGGTCTTTTCTAGGGCATGTTGGATTTTATCGAAGGTTTATCCCTGATTTTTCAAAGATCGCCCGCCCACTGACTGAGCTCTTAAGAAAAGACACCGAGTTTATTGTAAATCACAAGTGTCTTGAGGCCTTCGAGCTCCTGAAAAAGAAAATATGTGAATCGCCGATATTACAAGCTCCTGACTGGTCTCTTCCCTTTTAGATCATGACTGATGCATCGGATTTTGCGGTCGGAGCTGTGCTTGGACAAAGACGGGATGGAATCCCTTATGCAATTCACTACGCGAGCAAAGTATTGGATACTGCACAGAAAAATTATACAGTGACTGAAAAGGAAATGCTCGCGGTTGTTTGGGCCCTTGAAAAATTCAGATCATATATATTGGGCTCCAAGGTGACAATTTTCACAGATCATACGGCAATTAGATACCTCATGGATAAGAAAGATGCCAAGGCACGACTTTTGAGGTGGATTTTGTTAATCCAGGAATTTAATTTGGAGATCAAAGATAAACCTGGAATAAAGAATGTTGTTGCTGATCACCTTTCCCGAATTGAGAAAAATGATTATCCTGATACTGGACCTATTAAGGAGACTTTTCCAGACGAATCTGTTTGTACTATTGATTCAACCCCATGGTATTCCAACATCGTGAACTATCTTGTCTCCAAGAAGGTTCCCTCTGGTTGGACAAAGAAAATGATTGACAAACTAAAGTCGGATTCAAGAAAATACCATTGGGACGATCCTTTCCTTTTCTATGAAGGAGCGGATTGTGTCTGGAGAAGATGTATTCCTCAGGAAGAATACCAGAGTGTCCTCACACATTGTCACACTCTCGAGGCTGGAGGGCACCATTCGGGAAAGAGAACCGCACACAAGGTACTCCAATGTGGATTTTACTGGCAGACCTTATTTCGTGATGCTAATGATTTTGTACGGTCTTGCCCGATTTGTCAAAGGATGGGAGGGACCGTTGGTTATAGAGACGAAATGCCCATGCAACCAATGATTTTCTGTGATGTTTTTGATGCATGGGGGATTGATTTTATGGGTCACTTTCCCAATAGCAATGGATTTGAGTACATCTTGTTAGCGGTTGATTATTTGTCTAGATGGGTAGAGGCTATTCCGACCCGAACCGCAGACAGCAAAACAGTCTGTAAGTTTATCAAGGATAATATCATTGCAAGGTTCGGGATACCAAAAGTTTTGATCTCTGATGGAGGTAGCCACTTTGTGAACAGGGAAATGAGATCTTTGGCTAAGGAGTACAAATTTGAACATAGAATAGCCAACCCTTATCATCCTCAATCTAATGGCATGGCAGAAGTTTCTAATCGAGAAGTGAAGAGTATACTTCAAAAGTTGGTTCGTCCAGATAGGAAAGATTGGTCAAAACTGTTGGATCAAGTTCTTTGGGCCTATAGGACAGCTTATAAAACACCACTCGGCACTTCACCTTTTAGGATGATCTATGGCAAACCATGCCATCTTCCTGCAGAACTGATTCACAAATCTGAATGGGCAATCAAAAAGTTGAACTAGAGCTGTCACCTTGGGAAATTATGTCGAGACCTAAATCTGAATGAGCTAATTGAAATCCGAAACCGAGCATATGACAACAGAGTGATTTATAAGGACAAGGTCAAGAAATGGCATGATAGACACATTCGAGATAAAACCTTTGTCCCTGGGCAGAAAGTATGGCTGTTTAATGCTCGATTAAAGATTTTTCATGGGAAACTGAAATCGAAATGGACGGGTCCCTATGTTGTCATTGATGTGCATACCAATGGAAGTGTGGACATTGCAGAACTCAAAGATGACGCACAACCTTTCTCAGTGAATGGACAATTACTGAAGCCATACATAGAATCATCCAAAGAACATACAGTGCAAGTTGAGGTCATCTATTTCACACAGAGCAAGGACATTGACGATATATCAGATCGGACCCACCCTCCCTCCCGACCACATCGATCCCCTTGTACAACTTCTTCCTCTACTTAGGCCAAGACCTAAGTATAGGGGGGAACCGATGCCATCTGTATATTCCATTTCCCATATCATACTCTTCCAGATCGACTCACTTCCACCCTTCTTCTATACTTAGGCTGACCAGAGCCTAAGTATAGGGGGAACCGACACCCACCTGTATATACCCTCCTCATTCACATAACCTGACCGTTTCATTTTTCCGCTCTTCTTCTATACTTAGACTATTCCCAGTCTAAGTATAGGGGGGCGATTTTGTAAATCTTGTTCTTTTTCACTCTCTTAAGCTTAGCCCGAGCTATGTCTTCTTTACGCTTATTGTGCTTTGAGGACACAACACTCGCTAAGTATAGGGGGGTCTGTATATATACTGTGTATATATTTTAGCCATACCTCGTACTTTCGCGTAAGTCTATATGTATTTACGGGGTGGGTTTTTCTTAAAAAAATAAAAATAAAAAAAATAAAAAAAAAGAAGTTTTGCTACTAACACTGACTTTGCCCAAAATTTTTGAAAAAAAAATGGCTTCTTATTCATTTTTGCATATAAAAAAATCATCAAAAAAATTTGCATTCCACACACCTGCACTTCATCCAGCATTACATTCATTTGCATATGTGAAAAGTCATTGGGTTCTGAACCGAGTTATGAGCCGAAACCGAGAGTGATCTAGACTTAACCTTAATCAACCTAATTTTCAGAGGAACTTCACCGAGAAATAGGATTTTAGAGTCTTCAGGTCTGTGACTTAATTCTTTGAGTTCCACATAACAATGCACAGA